>CM076578.1:160279212-160879212 GCA_034641835.2 Pinus albicaulis | reverse complement strand
ATGAGTTTGATTTGCCTAATTTGGCCTAATTAAGCCCCAAGTAATAAAATAATGTGCAATAATAACATGCCTCAGTGACAAGCCCACCAAGATAGCTCAACAACATAAGAATATGCCTTTCAAGAAGGAAGAATGATCAATGTAATGAGTCGTTGGGCCTTTGAGGAGGCCTAATGAAATCCAAAGTGTGCCATGATGTGAAAATGGACTCCAAAGATAGTGTACAAAGGGTTGACCCTTGTTTTCCAAGCAAGAACCTGTGGTGCTCCCACATGGGTGCAGGGGCGTAAGGACATCCTCATGGGCTTTCAAGTGGATCAAAAATGCCTACAAAAAATATGTAAGGTCCAGGATGATGACATAAGCCCTCCCTTTCTTTCTTGTAGTGAGACACATCCTCATTTGGACCTTGAAACATCTGCCAAGTGTATGGTACAAGTGTGGAGCCGATTGGGCATTGGTGAACCAGGTGCATCATCCTCATCCTAAAGGTGGAACTCGAGAAATCAAAGAGTGGTGCTGGGGATCCATGAAGTACTCTCTCTGCTATGGTGGAGGCGCATGGCTCTCAATGCTCACCCGACAAGTGCCAATGTGGCCCCCTGGAGGGGCCAACACCTCGTATAGGGAGACTAAGCCCCAAATGGAAACCCACCTGCAAGCCTGCATAAGATCTAATGCATCCCCTTGGTCTCCAGTACAACAAATTATTAGAATAATCAAGTAAAAGAGCTTACAAATCATGGAATCAATGGGGCACTTAATGGTGGCATGCCCTTCCATAATGGGCTTTGGTATGTACAAGTGTCTCCAAGCTCAATAAGGGGGTTAACCAAGGACCCTTTTAGGTGGTTTCAACCTTTAAAGGAGGTGATATGTGCATGGTACATCCATCAGGTGGTAGGTGGCAGATGATATAGTGATGGAACGAAGTGGGGATCAGGGGAACGCTCCAGGCCACATGCCATGGTACAAGGGTAGCAATAATAAGGGAAGCACACACCTAGCTATGTGAGTGTAGGAGGGAGAAAATCGTGGTACATGAGTTGCCCCGGGCTTTGTTTCTCCACCCTTCTTGATATGCCTTTTTCCTTTGATTGATTTTTCTTCATAACTGCATGGGGATCCAGGGGATGAGAGCATGATGTGTAGTATATAACAATGGAAATCCCCTTAAGGTGGGGTAGTTCATCACCCACTAGGGATTGGGATAACCATGGGTTCCTTAATGATGGACATGGCTCATCTAGGGCCCATAGGAACGAGGGTGATGGCCATGGATAAGAGGTAGAGCTCATGTTTGGCTTTTGCCCATGGGCTAAATTTGTTTGTCTCGACCATCTTTTGCATTTTGTGGTACATTTTCTGTTGAGAGTGACCAAATCATGCTTTTTCTTTTCTTTTTAGCTGCATCAACCTTCAAGGCATCGATCCAAGCCTGACCCAAGGTGTGGAAAAGGGGAGGGGGAGGGGGAGGTTAAACCTATGTGGACCCAAATGGGAAAAGAGATGAATGGGGCTAAAATGATTGGAAGGGAATGATGTATATGGTGTTGGGAAGCTGGACCACGCAACCAAAATCGGGATTTCCCATGTGGTGCTAGGCTGAAAGATGGTGGCCAGTAAAGGAGGTCCCACAGGACTAGGATACAAGGCTAACCACCAAATCGAGCATAGGAGACAAGAGTACAAACCTAGCCCAGTCTTTCCACCAAATCTCCCCACCAATCCATGCCCTAAAGTGCCCATGACAAGTAAGGAAATTTACTCAACTATACCAATGAAAAGCCATACCTTCGGGGTCGGGAGGCCCATCTTCAAACATACAATCATAACAAGTGGGCGAGGGACCACATGGCTGGCTTAGGAGGCGTAGATAACGACACATCAAGCTATCTGGTGGTTGCAAGGGGCTGCTGGCTGTCGACTTAGGACCATCTAGGAGAAAGTTTATCTCCTATACATACTACCCACAGGTGTTGGGTAACACCCCTACATAGAAGTGGCCATCAAATCACCCTATTAGGTGTTTCCAGCCCCTAAGAGGAAATGGCATGTCCTTGGTCCACCCTTCAATTGATACTTGATAGGTGTGATGTGAATAATGATGGAAGGGTGGGGAGAAGACTTCATGGCTAAGTGCCATGGTCAAAGGAATCAACTATGATGGGCTACTCATCGAATATAGATGTGGGGAGAGAGAAATCGTGGATGCATGAGTTACCAACTCGACCTTTGTTTTCCCACCCCTCTTTTGCGCCTTTTACTTGTTCCTGATTTTTCTTTGTATTATTGCTCTTGGCTTAAGGGTTTGAGCTTGTTTTGTATGATGTATAGCAGTAACTACCCGCTTAAAGGTGAGGCAACTCATTGCCCATCAAGGGTTGGGACATGCAAGGGTTCCTTCTCATAATATGAAGAACAACATGTGCTCAAGAACTAGGTGATGTCCATAGTGAGTGAGGTAGAGCTCATGCTAGGATTTTGCCCATGTGCTAATGTGTATGTGTCGGCCATCTTTTGCATTTTGATCTTCTTTTGTTTTTTATTTGTTGCCATTAGTTGGTTTTTCCTTTTTTTTAGCTGCATCAACTTCTTAGGGTCAAGTTTTGGGCTCTACCCAAGTATGGGGATGTATGGTGTCCAATCCCAATGAACCAATGGTCGGTTTGTTAAAATTGGCAACTAGGGCCAAATTTCACCTTGGGACAACTCATTTGATGCAGATGATTGCATTAAATTCCTCTTTTCGAGAGGACCAAAATTGATATAAAGATCATCCAATTTGGGCAAGCAGAAGTGCGTTTTTGAATTTATGCCCACCCATGTGCAAATTGTTCAGGTCGGTCATATCAACATGTACGTTCATGAAGTCCAATGGACGTGATTCTTCACCCACAAGGAATTGTATAAATACAAGTGACTTCTCACCTCATTTGGCATCGTCATCACTCACACATTCTCTCACCTTCTCTCATTAGTTCGTACAACATTGAGCATTCTTTTCTCACACGCGTGGATCAAGAAGGACGAATTTCAGAAGCAAAATTACAGGGTCGAAATTACAGAGTTGACTGCAGATTGACCAACGTGACTTTGACCTTCCAAGGATAGTTTGACTTCGATCTTTTGAGAGATTATCTGTTTGGGCAGGCCACATCTTTTGGCATAGAAACCGATGCATTCTGAGCACTTTGACTGCAGACCAAAATTGCTAGTTGATCGCAGATTTCAAGACAACAGTTTGACTGAGTTGGACTATTGAGTTTGTCACTGTTTTGGGCTGACTTTTGTGAAAATTCCGTCAACTTAGAAATCCTACTGCAACAACTGATGGAAAGTATTCTATTTGTTATTTACTTAACAAATTATTCACTGTGTTCTACAAGCAAATATCAAAATCCATTCACTACAGCCTACACAATTTAACCGCGGAAGAATTACAAGTGTGAAAACAAATCTGAACACACATTGATCCACACCAAGACTGAACTGCCCTACGCTACCTCTGCGCACTGACTGCGTCATTCTGTGCAGCCTCCGCGTCACAATTGTGGCTGCCCTTTGCCTCTTCGCTAGTCTCACTGTTGGCTGGAAACTGAAGCCTTATGGCCTCTGAAAAATATCTCCGGGACCTGACTCTGGCTTTGCGCTGTCTCCTCAGCAGGAAAACGACTTCCCCTCTGGATATGCACAGTGACTGCGTAGGAACTGTGTCACTGGCTCTGCACTGCTGCTGTAGCTATCTCTGTCTCTGTTGCTATGTACTCTCCGACTCAGGATTCCTTCCAACCAGAATTACTGCCCCTCTCTACAAAAGATCTCTCGATCAAATTTTCTTCTTGAGCACTGCTCAGTAAAGAAATCGATCTATGATCTTTGCCTTGTGTCTCCAAATGTGTGTTTTACAAATGACCCTTGAAGCCAATCTTATAGTCTTCTCGTTGAGACTTCAACGGCCCATATTAGATCTCTAATCAACGACTAAGATTAACTTTTGACTTGATCCATTTATTCTAGATCATTCTCACTCATATTCTATTAATTCACTTTAATTATTTTATTTTCCTAAGTTTAGACTTAGGGTCCCTTCAAAAATAATCAATTATTCTATAGTATACAATGCGAGTGGAATTTCACCAAACAATTTCTGGGTTATCTAGAATACAAGTGTCTGAGTCTCTCCACAAAATTTGAGACTTAGAGCACATCTGATGCTACCCCAAATCAACAACTTTGACCTCTTGATCAGGCCGAGTTTGACTGGGGAAGACTAAGCTGTTTTGAGGACATTCTATTGCTTCTTTGACCAGCGTTGACTTTCTGGTTAGGGCTGAAGTTTGACTACAAAAATTTACGGGGATGTTTTGACATTGAATTGGGCAAATCAATTTGAATTTTGTACTCTCTCTCTCTGTGCTGAGCATTTTGATATAATAATAAGAAGAATTGATCAAAGGGTTTTCCCCACATTGGGTTTTTCCCTGTCATCTGCCAAATCTGATGTCCTCTTGTCTTGGCTTGTCTTCTGCATTTTGTTTTATGTTCTATCTACTTTACTGTCAATGTGATTGCCACTGGAAATATAAATTGGAAATTGTCATTGGGCTGCTAAAGGAACATTGAAGTAATTGTGCTAAGCATAAAACATACCATTGTTAACTAAAATTAACATAGTTGAACCCAAAGAAGGGAGGTAGAATATGGGGCTCATAATGTAAGATGGAAAGTGGTAAGTATGAATAGGGAGAGATGGGAGTATGCTATCTCAATCGAGTTTTCCCAAGTAGTGCCCTTCTTATTCCCATCAGACCATTAGGGTAGGTTCCACTAGACGACAATGAAAAACTAACCCCCCATTTAAGGTGAGGGAACAAAATGACGTTCAAAACCTCTCTTCCTCCCAAGATAACACATAATCTGTGAAAATTCAAGAATCCCGAATCCTACTGTAGCAACCTAAGTCACCTGATACGGGGATACGGGGATACCGGGATTCGAAGAATCGGATACGGGTACGGTGACCCCGGAATAGGATACTTCTGGGATACGATATGTTATATATTATTTTATTAAAAAAAAATATATATATATATATATATATATATTAAAAATATATATATATTTTAAAAAATATATATATATTTTAAAAATATATATATATTTTAAAACTCATGAGTCATACATCATCATTGATACTATAATACAAATTACAATGATACATTGATACACCATACATGATACAATCGTCAAATTTACTCATAAAGACAAGATTGAAGATAGTAAGATACTGTAGTTTTTTCATTAAGTCATCAGAATCAAAATGTGTTACATAAGAACACTGCCAATGGCAAATAGAAATAGAAAATACAAAAGCAACTACAGTCTACAAGACTACAAGCCTGAAGCCTCAATGAGTCAGAGTCATCAATCCTCATAATCAGCATCACTGTCCTCATCCCGATCATCATGCTCACCACTACTCTCCTCTGCCTCTGATGCATCCTCCTCCTCTATCATCTCTGCATCTGTTGGTGTGGAGGATGACCCCTCTAATCCATCATCAAATGTGACAGGCTCTAGCACTGGCGCATTGAGATCCAAGTTGGCCAATGCCAACTCAACATTGTTGTCCAGACCCATATCATCAGGAAAGACATCCCACATCTTTGTCTTTCCCTTCAACCACTCCTCCCTTTGCCTGTAGATGAGACGAAGGTTGGTGTGCACATACACCATTGTCTCTGCCCTGGACTGCTCAAGCCTGCTCCTCTTCACACTATACAAATTCCCATATGTGCTCCAATTCCTCTCGCAACAAGAGGATGAAGTCACCTGAGAGAGGAGCCTCATGGCTAACTGCTGTAGAGAAGGGCTTGTTGCCCCATGAGTTGCCCACCAAGAATGGGGCTTCTTAGCCCCCCTGTCTCGAATCAAATCATAGCCTCCAAATCGCCCCTTGCCAGTGGAGAAATCTGCAAAGGCATCCTCCACCTCATCAAGGGATGCTCTATCCTGAAAAATTCTCCTCAATGCATCTTTCCTCCCCTGTGAGATTTCAGCATCCATGTGAGGAGGGAATCTGCGGGAAGGTCCACCATTCAGCCACTCATGGTTGTAGTATTTTGGGTTCAAGGAGTGAGCCAAACAATGTAAAGGTGTGCAATTCTTGTCCCATCTGCTGACAAGAATATCATGTATGACGGTGAAGAAGGCCTCAGGTGATGTCTCATACTCTGGGCACTGACTCTGTAAAATAATGGTCCTCACAAACTCAATCATGGAATCCCATCCCTCATAAACCTCTCCTAGGATGGGTTGGTCTATATCTGCAAATTTGAGCAAGAAAATGATAGGCTCCATGATCTGAATAATTAGATCTACCTTCTCCCACCATATATCATCCAACACTATGTCCTTCACCTTCTTTGAGGCTGCTTGATCCGTCTTTCTCCAAAAAGACCAAAACTCTGAAATAACCATAGACCCAAGAGCGGTCTTGACCTCCCTCAACCTCTTCAACATGATGAATGAAGAGGCAAACCATGTATCTGCAATCTTCAACAATGATAGATTGTTGTACTCCTTGTAGATAGTGAGGGCATTTGTATGGTTTGTTACAAAGTTGCGGATATGTCGTGCATCCTCAATAATGGCTCCAATCCAAAGCACATTAGAAGCATTTCAGTGCCAAGTTCAATGAATGGACAATGCAAGGTGTCCAAAATACTTGTGGATATTTTGCTTCCACAATCATGCCAGCAGCGTTGCAAATAGGTGCATTATCTGTAATGATTTGCACACAACAATCCACACCTACACTTTCAATAACTTTGAGAAATAACTCAACCATATATTGTGCATCCTTGTACTGTCCAAGTGCATCCACTGCTTTCAAGAAAACTGCACCATTCGTGGATGACACCATGAAGTTAATGAGTGGGTGGCGTGCTGGATCTGTCCATCCATCAAAAACAATGCTAACCCCAGATGTTGGCCATGCTGATTTAATAGGCTCAAGCATTTTGTCCACCTCTTTCTTTGCCTTTGTCAACAATGTCGTTCTGAGCTTCTCTGACCCAGGAGGCACATACCCTGATGGAGCCCCATGACAAAGAGCTCGACACATCTCAATAAATAGAGGTGACCGTGCAACATTAAAGGATATGAAGTTCTGATAGAAAAAAAATGCAATGGTGAGATCAAGCTCTTCCCTTTTCTCTTTTTGGAAAATCTTTTCCATTGGACCAACTGCAGTGGCCTTTCTCTTTGCTAATTCTCCCTTACTAGAAGTCTCAAAAGGGAACTTGCTGCTGCTTTTCCTCAAGAATGGAAGGGGGTCATTAGTCTTGGAATTTTTTGATTTTGCTGCAACATTTTCCTCACCAATACTCTGCTCTTTCTCCAATTTCTTCCTATCTGGTGATTCAATTGTTGTACAACATTTAATGCCACAACCTGGAATACCCAACAAATGAGCTTTCACACGGAAATATGTGCCAGTGAAATGGCCATTGCAAAAATTGCATTTCCATGAACAATTTCCTCCTCCTCCCTTTTTTGCTGCCCCTTCCTCTCTTGTCGCATATTTCCACAATGGGTATTTGGGGTCAACAATTTGTTTTCCCTGCACATTTGAAGCTACTGTTGCAGCCCCACTTCCAATGGATGGAATACTTGCAGACCCCCTGAAAGAGGGACAGGAAGGGCATCTCCAATGGAGACATTCTTCCCCTTTCTTTGCCCCTGTCTTGCTGCCTTTGATTGAGCCATGAATACTGTAAAAAATAAACAAAAACAACTAAATATATAAAACATATGCACATGCAAACACTAACAACAAACTAAATGCAAAATATAGAGGGATAATGCACTTACCGGATGCTTGAATCTCTTCGAAAGAACTCCCTTTCTCCTTGCTCACACTAGCTCTCCTTCTCACTTCACAAATGAAATGGATGAAAAAATAATGAGGAAAAACCGAACTTTAAAGAAAAAATAGCGCGATTTTCCTTGCCGCGGGCCTGGCCGTATCCGGCTGTACGGGATATGGCGTATCCGACGGGGTACGGTCGGGATACGGCGTATCCCTGTTCGGATACGCTGTATCCTTTGAATTGGGGCCGAATCCCGTACGTGCACGTATCCGGTACGGGGATTCGGGGATTCGAGGGCATTTTAGGAGTATTCGGTGACTTAGGTATCAACTGATTAAGTTTCTTCTATTTATTAAATAAACTGAACAAATTATTTACTATGTTCTACGGTAAATATTGAAACTAATACATTGTAGTGTTCACAAATAAAATACTGCAGAATAAGAATAAAGCTGGAAAGATAGATGCACACACACAAATAACCCTGTTAATTTTGGACCAAGTCCGCGAAAAAACCCAACTCAGGAAAATCGGTGCAGCAACTGAGGGTTTGTTTATTATGCAGTAGTAAATCTGAGAAAAATTTATGGTTGCTTACCATACATAGAAATAATTGACAAAGAGTATAGTGAGAAAAATTTCACTGCCATTGGCGATCTGACACTGACCTTGGCTCAAGATGAGCCACTCTGCGCTGTCTCTGCGTCAGCCTACACAGTACTGCGTCCCCACAACTTGGAACAATTTTCCCTCTCGCTAATTGATTAACTGTTGTTTGGAAGATGGACCCTCCTGGCCTCCGGACTCTCTCTCCTGCTTCTGGCACTGAATCAACTCTTCTCCCCAACAAAAATATGGATCTCCTCTGAAGCACTGCGCTGCCTTTGCGTGGATCTGCACTGCCTCTCTGTGGCAGTCACTGCTTCTCTGTTGTGCACTCAGAGGATCTGGAAAATCTTCCTCTGACCTTACTATCCCTGCCTCTCTCTCAGTGCTTCGAGCTCACTAGCTCTCTCTTGGGCAACTCAACGCTGCTACTTTGGAAATCGATATGCTAGTGAAATCAAATTGCTCAAGTGTGTTCTCCAAGCCCCATCGAGTTTCTTATTATAATCTTTCGTTGAGACATCAACGACCATGATTAAAACTTAATTGATGGCTAAGATTTACTAGAACTCGATCCATGCCTTTTTCTAGAAGATTCACACTTGACTTAATTAATACCTATTAATTAATCATATTTCCTAAGTTTAGACTTAGGAAATATTAAAAACTGATTAATTATTTTAATTAAGTCGTCTCTAGGTGGAATTTCCAGAAACGATTTCTGGGTTTTGGAGAATGCATGTATTCTAACCCCTCTGCCAAATCTTGAGGCTAGAACAAATCCGATGCTACAAAAATTAACACTTGCTCTTAGCGAGGAAAGTGATCTAGTACTGCAACTACAATACACCGCCTCTTCACCATCTCCTGTTGCGTTGCTGATGTCTGGCTACTGCTACCCACCAACTACTGCGCAACTCTGATATGCACTACCTCTGTGCTGCTGCTGACCCTGATGAACTGCTGTCAACTACTGCATCTACACTGCAACTCTATTGCTGTTGCTACTGCAACATCTGTAATTATTTCTCATTTGTTGTTGCTGCAACTGAGAAATATCCATCAAAATGAACTAACTGTGGTTAGCGTGATGCATCTTTCACCCGAGTCCTAACTGCTGCTAGTATCTGCGCTGTCACTGAAGCCTCTGCGCTGTTGCTGACTCGACACTGTGCCAACTACACTGCTTCCAACTTTGCTTTGCGTTGATCAGTCTCTGACTGCTACTAGCTACTACATCTGTCACTCTGGCACTTGACTGCTACTAGCTACTACATCTGTCACTCTGGCACCTGACTGCACTAACTCCCACTGGTCCATCCTGCTACTACTGCTATAGGCTCCTGTAGCAAGGTATTGATCCAAGAGGTGGACTCCTCAAGGATCCCGCCCATCTGTAGCTCTCTGGGGCTACAAAACCAAATCACCACACCTCACTCCTGGAGGTATGTCAGTGATCATGGCAAACTCTTCCTCCAATCTGGAGGACAACCTATCAATCTCCGTGGATGCAACCTGTTGATCTTGCTTCCCCTCTTTGTCCTTCTTTCTGAGAGGACATTGAGTGTTGTAGTGACCAAGTTCTTCACATATGAAGCACTTGACCATGGAAATGTCCTCGTTCTTCCTGCGCTGCTCCTGCTGCCTCTTTCATGCGAGGGCTGCATTCTCTTCTTCCTTTACTTCCTTCGTCCCACTGCTGCTACTGCCACTGATGGTGCTCTTCACCAAGTCTCTCCTCATCTCCTCTTGCCGCAGATCAACTCACATCCGGTACTAATTTGGCAAGATTTCTCTCCCTAAGATACTCTGGATGAACTCTTACCACTCCTCGGAAACGCTGTTCAGGGATAACCGCACCAATTATGTGCGTTGGGGCGCTGACCCGATTGCAGATGGTTGATCTTGAACATCCTGAAGTTTAGGAAGGAAGGGGTCTATACACTCCCCTCTTTGCATTTTGGTACATCTCAGCTTCTCCTCAAGTTACATCTTCCGTTGCTTGGAAGATCCCTAATACAACATGATCTCGAACCCCATCAAGAATCAGTCTCTTCGCCTTCGCCATCTCCTCCTTGTAGGCCTTCAGCTGATCTGGATCCATGGGTAGAACCACCACGTTATTGATATAGGCCTTGAGATCGTATTCATCTAGAAGACAAGAAATTCTTGCTTTCCAGATCACGTAGTAAGACGAACCGTCCAACCAATCCTGATCTCTCAGCCCTGTTGATGCTATCTCTGCAAAAATGTCAAACTCTTCCTCTTCTCCTCTATGCCACTGCTGCTAGGCTCTATGCACTCCTTGCTGGAGCGGGAAAATTTGCTCACAACTACTAATTCAGGTGGATATTGGTGGCCACCCGCCTATTCCACTAGGACTCCCCACCATTGTTTCTTTTAGTTTTTCAATTTCCTTAATTGTAGCAAAGTTTACTATTTTTGGCAGTTTTTCGGGTTCTGAACTTCTGGAGCTGTTTTGAGGCCCTAAACGACATTTTTTGGGAAAATCGAGATCAACATAGGTCATTGATCAATGTTGGTCACTCGAAAGTTGTAGTCAGATAGATCTTTCTAACGAGGTATTGTGCACGTTAAACGGAGATCGTATGCCAAAGTTACATCCCCGAGAAGTTGATGTACCAATTTACCCAAACAAGGCCCATAGTTTTGGCGCTTCATCTCCTAGGGTTAGGTTTTTGGATGTTTACAGTTTTCTATTGTTTCTCAATAATAAATAGGCCTTCTAGCCTCATTGTAACACAGTTCGAAGGCATGAAACCGACACATCTCTTCTTAGAGATAAGCTACCATCACCCGAGCTAGTTTATTTTCCATTATATCTGTAACTATTATTCAGTAGTTGATATTAATGAAATGAAGTGTTATTCCTATTGCATCTCTGTGTTTATGTTTATTTTTGTATTTTATTGCGTTCCTGCATAAGTCTGGATCAACTACTGCTGCTTTGCAGTGATAAATCAAATTTATGGGCTAGAAATTCCTTGAGGAAAGAATTCCCTCCGTGTGTGCTCTTCCTTCCTTTTGACGCTATTCTGCTCTAGCAACCTGCTGCAGAATAACTACGTCCCAGCTGAAGATTTGCTCTGCAAGAAAAATGCTGCTGCTCCCTCTGCCTCTGACAACCTTCGATCTGGAAAATTTATTCTCTGTCGACTCACTCAGAGAAATAAATTTCCTAAAAATTTTCCCTCCTGGCTAATGGACTACGCAACCTCCAGGGGTTTCGAGTAGCTGCTCACGCAGTGCTTCGAATCCTCCTCTTCCTTTCTGCAACTGAGCTCTTCCTGTTTCTATCTACGCTCTGATACCATGTGAAAATTCGGTAATCTCGAATCCTACTGCAACAACTGATTAAGTTTCTTCTATTTGTTAAATAAACTGAAGAAATTATTCACTGTCTTCTACTGTAAATATCGAAACTAATACGCTGCAACCTAAGAAACCATATTCGTCCCCCAGGGGCTTCGAATCCCGAATCCGGCGAATCCGATACGATTTGCCAGGATTCGTACCTGATTCACGAGGTATGGCCGTACGATGAATCCCGACCGTACCCTGTACAAATAAGGCCGTACCTTGTGCGACCGGATTTGCTGTCTCAATAAATTGCGATTTTGCTTTATAAAACCCCAAATCTGCTCATTCTTTCTCACCGTTTTCTGTTTGTGAAGTGAGCAAGGAGCAAGGGTTTGCACGAAGAAAGGGTTAGCAAGGAGAAAGGGAGTTCTTTCGAAGAGATTCGAGCAGTGGTGAGCATGATGATCGGGATGAGGACAATGATGCTGATTATGATGATGAGGATTGATGATTCATTGACTCTGACTCATTGAGGCTTCAGGCTTGTAGTCTTGGAGACTGTAGTTTTTTTGTATTTTCTCTTTCTATTTGCCATTGGCAGTGTACTTATGTAACACATTTTGCTTCTGATGACTTAATGAGAAAACTACAGTATTTTATTATCTTGTCTTTCTGAGTAAATTTGACAATTGTATGATGTATCAATGTATCAAATTTCAATGTATCATGTATGAGTATCTAAGATCTTAAATCTATGTTTGAATCAATGAATTTGTGGAAAAAATATCTAATTTTTAATATATATATATATATATATATATATATATATATATATATTTTAATAAAATAATATATACTGTATCATATTCCAGAAGTATCCTATTCCGGGGGTCACCGTATCCCAAATCCAATTCTCGAATCCCCATATCCCTGTATCCTCGTATCCCTGTATCAGGTGACTTAGGCTGCAACCTTCACAAATAAAATACTGCAGAATAAGAATAACGTTGGAAACATAGATGCACAAACACACAAATAACATTGTTATTTTTGGACTAAGTTCCCGGAAAAACCCAACTCGGGAAAACCTGTGCAGCAACTGAGGGTTTGTTTATTATGCTGTAATAAATTTGAGTACAAATCTATGGTTGCTTAAATCTAGCAAACCATATAGAGAAATAATTGACAAAGAGTTTAGTGAGAAAAATCTCACTCCCACTGGCGATCCGACACTGACCTTGGCTCAAGATGAGTTGCTTGTTGATTTGTAGTAGCATCGGATGTGTTCTAAATCTCAAATTTTGTGGTGAGGTTTAGACACATGTATTCCAAAAACTCAAAAATCATTTTGGGAAATTCCACTCAGAGACAGTTTTATTTAATAAATTAATTATTTTTAATGAGACCCTAAGTCTAAACTTAGGAAATTAAAATAATTAATGGGTATTAATCTAACAGTGGGAGTAACTTCTAGAAGAAGATGAGGATCCAGTCAAAATGATCTTAGCCATTGATTAGCTTCTAATCTGGGCTGTTGAATGTCAATTAGAAGATTATTTAAGGAAGCTTGAGGGTCATTTGGAAAGCACGCCTGAGCAGATACTCAATTGCCCAAGAAAATCGATTTTCTCAGTGGCTGAAGTTCGGCAAGAGAAATCGATTCAGAGGGAGAGTTGCAGGTGGAGAGGACAGAGAGGGCATCAACATCAGTTAGGAAGGCAAGGGTAGGTGAAGCAGTGCAGAGAAGGGACAACGCAAAGCAGTGACGCAGAATTGCGCAGTCCTCATGCAGAGCTGATGCAGTGGTGACTCAGGAGGGCCAGAAGGGCCTCTCAGAAATCAGATTTTCCGTTAGAAATTTGTGAGAAAATTTTTTCAGTGTTAACACAGAGATTTCCCTTCATTACTATTGATTGCTATTTGAACAAGAAACTTTTGCTGAAGAAGAATAATAAAACCTTCATTTGCTGCATCGGTTTTCCTGCATTGGGTTTTTCCAGGAACAATTGTCCAAAAATAAATGTCATTCTTGTGCTTAAATTTCTTTATATTTTGCTCAGTATTTTATTTGTGTAGGCTGCTATAGAATTTATTTTGATATTTACTGAACTAATTTTTGTAAATAACTTATTGTTGAATAATAAGTAGGAGAAATAATATCATATACTGCAGTAGGATTTCGTTTTAGAAATTTTCACATGGTATAAGAGCATGATTGAGCAAGGGCACATAAGAGTCTGCGTTGAAGGGAAGCCGTGGTGCTGCATTGACAACTAATCGAACCCCAAAGGGATTACATAGTTTTCTGCAGAGGCTGCCAGAGAAAAGAAAAAGCACGATGGAAGATCATGACATCTCAGATTTATCTTGCAGATTGGAAGAGGATTTTGCTTGTTTATCGACTACTGCATCGACCGATGATTGGTACATTGATAGCAGGGCTTCAGGTCATATGACTGGAGTTTGAGAATATTTCTCGAGCTATCTAGAAGAATGGATGAACTTCTAGATTACTATGGGAAACAAAATGAAGTGTACCGCAGTAGGAAGAGGGACCATAGCATTTCAGATAGAAGCAGGAGATAACCTCTGAGCCACGAATATGCTGCATGTGCCAGGATTGGGAATAAATTTACTTTCAGTGTCCCAGTTGCAAGACAAGGGATCTGATGTGTACTTCATTGGAAGGAAAGCATATGTTAAGCATCCAAGATGAAAGAAAAAGGCTTAGATTGGAACTCGAAGCAACAAACTATACAGGTTGCAACTCAAGTCTCCAATGGCACTAGTAGGCAGCGATCTCAATGGAGAAAAGGACATGAATGAGCTATGACATAGACGAATGGGGCATCTAAACCATGGAGCTCTGAGAATACTCAGAGAAACTGTTATGGGAGTTCCAGTCTTAAGTACTTAGGGTCTCTTTAAAATAATTAATTTTTTCAATAAAATACAATCCGGGTGGAATTTCCCAAAACGATTTCTGGGTTATCTGGAATACATGTGTCTAAGCCTCCCTGCAAATTCTGAGATTTAGAGCACATCCGATGCTACCAGAAATCAACAGTAGTCAACTCTATTGGCCACATAATGTGGCAACATGTAATATCCCCAATAGGAAATAGACAGCAATACACAGCAATACAAGCATACAACTATATAGGAAAAATGCCGGAAATAGAATACGGAGCAAGTACACATAAAAATACCAGAAATGCTAAGCCATTTTATTAGTCTGAGAATATATATGGGTACAATAGATAATCAGAATGAGTGCACCTATCCTTGCTCAAGGCAAGTGAAGAACCCTCTCAGAACAGGAAATGGCTGCTATAGAGACTGTGTCCCAGCTGCTGGAAGAATCTGCCGTAAAATGCTGCTGCTGCAATGAACTGGAACTAGGGGCTGATCCCCTCACCGGAATGAGCTGAAAATCGGTAGACCGCCTGTACTCACTGCTCCGGACAAAACCCAGAAACCATGAAGCAAATGGACTACCTCCGAAAAACACCCCAAAAGCCCTCCTCAAGGAAAACGCTGTCCCTCCAGGCCCAGCGCAGATGCTAAAGAAGAATGCTGTGAAAGAGCCACAAATCTCTCTGCAAACTCTCCAACTGAAAGAGACTAACCCTCCAAGCTGAAATACACTGAATCTCCCACGAAAATCCCCACAACTGAGCTGCTCTAACTCCAACTGCGTCCTCCCTCTAAGACTGCGCAGTCACCCAATGAGCCCAGCTCCTCTGCAAAACGTCCAACCAAATCACCTGCAAATCAACTGCTAAAGACTGAAGGAATACCTTGCCCGAGCAGGCACTCGAAGTCCCCCGAGGCCAAGGGTGAGATCTCCGACCGGAGACACTCAGTCGCACTAAACAGTGCTGCAGACCGACTAAACAACCGGCGTGCTCAAGTAGACAGAAGTCTAGCTCAAAATATCATCAACATATCAATAATGCCAAATGGAGTGAAACTCCCACCTTTTATAGTGCTAGCTCCCTCAAAACCCTAACTGCGTCCCCTCTCTCCATGAGTTCCTCCTATGCCTGCGCAGTTGCTTCTAGAGCCTACGTGAGGCCTCTCTCATGCAAAGTGTGGACCCCCAAGGCTCTCCTTTAAGTCACAACGTTGCTCCTCCTAGGAAGCACTCTATTTTATTAAAGTGAGTTGACCCCTCTTTCTCACTTTTATTTATTAATTAACTATAGGCGGCAAAACTATACAAAAATGAAATATTCCAATTAGCGGTGCTAATTAGGAATATTACACAACATGTCCCTATGGAGGTTTTGAACCAAAGCCCAAGCATTGAAACTTGAAAGTGCTTTGATTTAATCACTTGACCACAATCTGTATGACTACAATTGAGTATGATTAACTTATTTTTCAAACTTTATATATAATTAAAATTTGACCATTTCACCTTGGTTGGTACTTTGTAGCTAGCCAAAATTCCTACGAGTGGAGTTTGGTTATTTTGTTCCTTGGTTGCCTCTCCTCGTATGAAATGTAATTTTTGTGCCTTATTTGACAGGAAATTGTTTGAACTGTAAAATTATCATGCAAAGTGCCCTTCATATCCCATTCTTAGAGTCTTTTATTTTTGTTAGTCTTTCCTTGGCATCTGGGCCAGTTCCAGAGAAATTGTTGAAATTTGGTTACCGGAGGACAGGTGGTTCCCTAAGGCTTTGATCTTTGGCCTAGGGAAAAGTGTCCAAAAAGAATTTAATTTTTCTCCTAAAGTGACTTTATAATTTTATAAAGTCAAATCTAATTTAAAAGTGACTTTAAGTGATAAAATTACTAAAGTCTAATTTTAAAGTGACTTTAATAAAGTCAATGTAAAATTAGAAAGGAAAAGTGACTTTGGAAATAAATGACTAAGTGGGTTTTTATTAAAGTGGGGCGAATTAAAAAATAGAAAGTGAGATTTAAATGAGCATTTAATCTCAGTCCTAGATCTAAATCTATTTCAGCCATTGGATTTAGGGATTCCCCAAAAGTCACTTAGGGTTAGGTTAAAGGAGGAAAAGGAGGAAAAGGTCATTCATTATTTCATGAGCAGATTGGGAGAAGGAGAGAAAGAGAGTTGGAGATTTTTCTGAGCAGTGAGAAGGAGGGCAGCAGTGAAGAGATTTCAGCAAAGGTACAGCGACATTTATTGGCACACATACCGAGACAGAAAATTTGTATAGCAAAGGAGACGCAGTGTTTCCAAGTGAAGAGGCACAGAAATCGAGGAAGAGGGTACAACGGCAAGCACGCACTCCAAGGCACAAAAATCAGGCACATTTTTCGAGGAAGAAGCTGGCTGCCATTTTCGGCACAAAAACCGAGGAAGAGGACAGTAGCTATAGCTCTGATTTTTGGCACAGATTTCAAGAGAGGGTGCTGTACGAAATCTGTACAGTCCGTACAACAAAGTACTACTGTTCCAGCATGCTTCCCGAGGTGGCTGTACAGCATTTAATGCTGTCCTAAGGTGCTGTAAATTTTCTATTTTCTGTTATTGCTGATTTGGCACAATTTCCGAGGCAGTGTGCAAGCACGAAAATCGAGATAAGTCTGTAAATTGGTCGCTGGAATTTTTTTTGAGTTTTTCCTGTTTCACTGTAAAAGGCATTTTTCAGAAAATAAAAGAGAAGCTTTCAGACTAGTTTTCCCCAAGAGTTGTAGGGGGTTTTTCCAGGGTCATGTTGACAAAAAATATCAGTGTTTAAATGTGTTGAATGACTGTTTTAAGCTTGCTGATTTTTATTTATGTATTTTCCAGTATTCTGTAAATTTCCCAGAATGTGTTTTCAGCAAAAAAATATTTTTCTGTTGTTGAATGTAAGGATATGGGAAAGGGCATTTAACTAAAAGGAGAAATAAGGTGAAACTGAAAACCGGGGTGGGAAACAAGAAATTTCTACATAGTATCAGAGCTAGAGTGCTGAAAGTGCAGTTTGGGACAACAAGGAGAAAAATACAGCGTGCTGATTTTTCACTCAGAAAATTCCAGCGAGCTGATTTTTCACACAGAATTTTTATCTTTACTACAGCAGTGCTATTTTTCAATTTTTAGGACAGCAGGATGTCATTGGGATTGAGGGTGGAGGATAGGTTGGATGGGCATACCAATTACAGCGTTTGGAAGGAGAGAATGTAGAGTATCTTTGAGGAGGCAGAAGTCTGGGACATCATGGTGCATACCGCACAAAACCCTGCTGTTGTGCCCAGTGATGCTATCCAGTTGGCAGCATATAATAGAAAGAACAACAAGGGTAAGAGACTGATTCTAGACGGAATCAAAGACCATTGCGTTCCTCATGTGAGAGGAAAGAGAAATGCTCATGAGATGTGGACAGTATTGACCAATCTCTATCAGAGTACCAATGAGAACAGAAAAATGGTCCTGAGGGAGAAGCTGAAGACCATTAAGATGGGTAAGACTGATAGTGGAGCTGGATATCTCACAAAGATTACTAATGTGAGAGATAAGTTGGTAGCAATTGGAGAGGCCATTCCACCCACTGAGTTGGTGCGGATTGCAGTGAATGGCCTCCCCAGTTCATCGCTGAACTTTGCTGATGGGGTTTGTGCACGTGAGACCCTTCCCACATGGGAGAGGTTTCGGGATGACTGCATTCAGACAGAGATCAGGAAGGGTCAGCTTGGGGCAGCCAAGCCAGTTGAGCAGGATAAGGATGTAGCACTGTTGGCAGGAGGCAAGAAAGGCAAAGGAAAGAGGCAAGCTTCCACAAGCAGTGGTGGGGGCAAGGGCAAAGGTAAAGGTAAACAGGGTAACACACAGAAGGACTATTCCAAGGTGAAGTGTTGGAATTGTCAGAAGATGGGACACTATGTAGTTGTGTGTCCGGAGAAAAAGAAGAAGAAGGGGAAGAACTAGAGCAGGCAGCATCAGCAAAGGTTGAGGGCTTTACAGATCGCTTTGACCGGGAGTTTGGGTTCATTGCGTGCGAGTCCACTAGTGCAGGATCACCTGCCATAGAGGTTCAGAGGGAGCATGCATTTCCCTCGACTAACGGAGCATCTTCGGGTATCTGGTATGTGGACAGTGGGGCTTCATGTCATATGACAGGAGTTTGTGAGTACTTCTTAGAGCTTTCAGAGAGTGGCACTGATATAGAGGTAGTACTCGGTGATGACAGAGTTGTTAGAGCAGTCGGTGTGGGGACACTGACATTTCAGAGGGAATCCAAACTTCCCTTGAAGGTGTCAGATGTTCTATATGTGTCAGGGATGAGGAAGAACCTTATATCCGTCTCAGCTTTGGAGGATAGAGGATATGAGATACTGTTCAGGGGAGGACAAGTGCTGATATATCCCAGGGGTACTCCAGCAGAGTCAGCTAGAGTGATAGGTGTACGCCATGCAAAGGTGTACAAGTTTGCATTCCAGCCCCTTTTGGCATTGAGCAGTAGTACCGATAGCAGAGCTAGCAGTTCTGAGCTGTGTGAGATTTGGCATCGCAGGATGGGGCACATGTATCATGGGGCCTTGAGGACTTTGCGGGAGATCACTACAGGTGTGCCAGATTTCAGTACTGATCACTTTGATACTTGCAGAGGATGTGCGATGGGCAAGTTTGCCAAATCCCCCAGCAGTGATAGCAGAGCGACTGAGATACTTGATTTAATTCATTCCGATGTGAGTGGTCGGATGTCTCATGTTTCCTTGAGTGGATATGAGTACTATGTTTTATTCATTGATGATCACTCTAGGAGGACCTGGATTTATTTCTTGAAGACCAAGAGTGAGGTCTTCAAGCGGTTTCAGGAGTTCAGAGCTCTTGTGGAGACACAGATAGGTCGGAAGATCAAGTCCCTGAGGTCAGACAATGGAGGAGAGTACACCCTCGGTGAGTTTGTTGACTATTGTGCAGATGCAGGCATTAGGAGGGAGTTCACTGTTCCTTACAACGCCCAGCAGAACGGGGTTGCGGAGAGCAAGAACAGATCCATCGGAGGGGCTGCCAAAGCCATGTTACATGATCAGGGGTTGCCATTGTTTTTGTGGGTATAGGCCTGCAACACTGCTGTTTATTTGCAGAACAGGAGTCCGCATCGTGCCTTGGGGCACATGACTCCAGAGGAGGCTTTTTCTGGGAAGAAGCCTGATAGTGGTCATCTTCGTATCTTTGGGTGTATTACATACTCCTACATACCCAAGGAGAAGAGGACCAAACTAGAGCCCACCGCAAAGAAAGGTATCTTTGTGGGCTACAGTGAGACCTCAAAAGCCTTTCGGATTTATATTCCCGCACAAAGGAGAGTTGTTGTCAGGCGGGATGTGAAGTTCGAGGAGGACAGGGCCTTTAGGAAGTCACGGGAGTTAGAGTATCTGGATCAGCTAGACTCTCAGCAGCAGCTGAGTCAGTCACAGGGATCCAGTGGACAGGGATTAGGAGGATCCAGAGGTACATCTATGACGATGTCAGGTCCGTTAGTGAGTAGTGGCTCACAGAGTTAAAGCGGTGGTGCTTCGGGCAGCGTGCAGAGCAGTCCGTAGAGCAGTTCACTAGGGAGTCCACTGATGGACAGTTCACATGGTACCTCAACATCTACAGGTTTAGGTGCAGGCAGGAGGACAGCAGACAGACAGTCAGGAGTTCAGGCTCCTGATAATGATGAGGAGGAGTTTTATTCTCCAGTGGGAGAAGTGTGCTCAAGGAAGAGGAAGCCCAAGTGGCTTCAGGATACCTTGAGAGAGGCCACATCTGTTGCTGGGCCTAAGAGGCTGGTCAGAAAGAGCAGACCACTTGAGAGATTTTGTAGCTATATGGCAATGGTTGCCAACATCCTTGACTCTGAGCCTTCTCGCTATGAGGAGGCAGCGAGCCAGCAGGTCTGGAGAGAGGCCATGCAGGAGGAGTATTCTTCTATCATGAAGAATGATGTTTGGGAGGTGGTGCCGAGGCCCAAGGGCAAATCCGTGGTTACTTCTAGATGGCTTTACAAGGTAAAGCATGCTGCAGATGGCAGCATTGAGAAATTCAAAGCGAGATTTGTGGCTAGAGGGTTCTCCCAGGTAGAGGGGGTAGATTATGAGGAGACCTTCGCTCCCGTGGCTCGATATACTTCGATCCGCTCCATTATATCGATAGCAGCAGAGATGGGTTGGAAGATCCACCAGATGGATGTGAAGACCGCATTTCTTAATGGCTTCATACAGGAGGAGGTGTACATTGAGCAGCCACAGGGCTTTGAGGTGCATGGGAAGGAGTCCCATGTGTGCAGACTGAAGAAGGCCCTTTATGGCCTGAAGCAAGCTCCCAGAGCTTGGTACTCCAGGATTGATACATACTTGCAGGAGATGGGTTTCACAAAGAGTGAGGCAGATACGAACCTTTACTATATTGTGATAGGTGAGAAGCCTCTCATTCTGGTGCTGTATGTGGATGACTTGGTCATTACGGGTGCAGAGAGACTCATAGAGCACTGCAAGAGAGATCTTGCGGCGGAGTTTGAGATGAAGGACATCGGCTTGATGCATTACTTTTTGGGTTTGGAGGTGTGGCAGGAGGAGGGGCATTTCTTCCTGGGACAGGGGAAGTATATTGTGGACATCCTTGGCATATTCCACATGGAGGATTGTAAACCCATGTCGACACCGATGATCACCAACTGGAAGAAGCTTCATGCTTCGGATTCCGAGTTGGTGGATCCCACATTGTACAGACAGCTGATTGGTTCCTTGATGTATTTGGTCAACACTAGACCAGATATTTGTTTTGCAGTCAACACGATGAGTCAATTTATGTGTGAGCCTAGGAAGGTTCACTGGGTGGCTGCAAAACACATTTTGCGGTACTTGCAGGGGACAGTGGATTATGGTCTGGACTACAGGCAGGGGGATGGGGTGAGATTGGCAGGTTACACTGATTCTGATTGGGCAGGTTGTGCTTTTGATAGGAAGAGCACTTCAGGGTGTTGTTTTGGGTTGGGTTCGGCAGTGGTGTCATGGTTCAGCCGGAAGCAGCAGTCAGTAGCATTGAGTTCAGCGGAAGCAGAGTATATGGCAGCCAGTCTAGCTAGTTGTGAGGCCATCTGGTTTCGCAAGATGTTGTTTGGCTTATTTGGTCAGCCGTTGAGACCTTCAGTGATTTACTGTGATAATCAGAGTTGCATTAAACTCACAGAGAATCCAGTATTTCATGACAGGTCAAAGCATATCGGGATCAAATATCATTTCATCAGAGACTATGTTCAGAAAGGAGCTGTGAAGCTTGAGTATATTCCCACCGATGAGCAGGTTGCAGATATTCTTACCAAAGCCTTACCACGGGGCAAGCATGTCTACTTCAAAGACAAGATGGGTGTGGTGAGGAACACCTTCCTCGGTAAGAGGGAGTGTTGAAATTTGGTTACCGGAGGACAGGTGGTTCCCTAAGGCTTTGATCTTTGGCCTAGGGAAAAATGTCCAAAAGAATTTAATTTTTCTCCTAAAGTGACTTTATAAAGTTATAAAGTCAAATCTAATTTAAAAGTGACTTTAAGTGATAAAGTTACTAAAGTCTAATTTTAAAGTGACTTTAATAAAGTCAATGTAAAATTGGAAAGGAAAAGTGACTTTGGAAATAAATGACTAAGTTGGTCTTTATTAAAGTGGGGTGAATTAAAAAATAGAAAGTGAGATTTAAATGAGCATTTAATCTCAGCCCTAGATCTAAATCTGTTTCAGCCATTTGATTTAGGGATTCCCCAAAAGTCACTTAGGTTGGGTTAAAGGAGGAAAAGGAGGAAAAGGTCATTCATTCTTTCATGAGCAGATTGGGAGAAGGAGAGAAAGAGCGCTGGAGATTTTTCTGAGCAGTGAGAAGGAGGGCAGCAGTGAAGAGATTTCAGCAAAGGTACAACAACATTTATTGGCACACATACCAAGGCAGAAAATCCGTACAGCAAACGAGAGGCAGTGTTTCCAAGTGAGGAGGCACAAAAATCGAGGAAGAGGGTACAACAGCAAGCACGCACTGCAAGGCACAAAAATCAGGCATGTTTTTCGAGGAAGAGGGTGGCTGTCATTTTGGCACAAAAAACTAGGAAGAGGACAGCAGCTACAACTCTGATTTTTGGCACAAATTTCGAGACAGGGTGTTGTATGAAATCCGTACAGTTCATACAGCAAAGTACGGCTGTTCTAGCACGCTTCCCGAAGTGGCCGTATAGCATTTAATGCTGTCCTAATGTGCTGTAAATTTTCTGTTTTCTGTTATTGCTGATTTGGCACAATTTCCAAGGCAGTGTGCAAGCACGGAAATCGAGATAAGTCTGTAAATTGGTTGGTGAAATTTTTTCTGAGTTTTTCTTGTTTCACTGTAAAAGGCATTTTTCAGAAAATAAAAGAGAAGCTTTCAGACTGGTTTTCTCCAAGAGTTGTAGGGGGGTTTTTCTAGGGTCATGTTGACAAAAAATATCAGTGTTAAATGTGTTGAATCGTTGTTTTAAGCTTGCTGATTTTTATTTCTGCATTTTCCAGCATTCTGTAAATTTTCCAGAATTTGTGTTTTCAGCAAAAAAATATTTTTTCTGTTGTTGAATGTAAGAATATGGGAAAGGGCATTTAACTAAAAGGAGAAATAAGGTGAAACTGAAAACTGGGGTGGGAAACAAGAAATTTCTACAGAAATAATGGTAAAAATTACAAAAATAATTAGTTTGTTATGGTAAATTTCAAACAAGGTCAACCAAGTTTCTAAATAGGTAGAACTGACAAATTTATTCTTTGATAATTGCAGATTCAACATCCATATATAGGACCATTATGTACTTTGGTTATCCCTTGTGCATTGACAGCCTTAGATCATTGGTCTCCTGAAGTGAAGGTGAGTTCAATTACTTCTACATTGGTTTCCTTATATGTTCTAGAATAATTCGTACAATAGATAGATGTATATTATTATCATTTGAAATTTAAATGAATTTGAGAGAAAATTATACCTAGTATTTACTTGTATTTTCAATAAAATTTAGAAGTGAATTTCTCAAATTACTCAAGAAAACATAAGATCATGGCTTTCTGCATTTCATCTAGAATTCTTGTGTTTTCATGGTACAAAAATTGAAAGTCTGATAGTCAGTTCAATGATCAAGCATTATGTGGAAAGAAGTATGAAACATAATCCCTGTAGCACGTTGAAAAACTCAAGTTTAATGGCCTTTTGTTTTCCATATATGTGCATACAGATATTATGAGATGCTTTGATTGCATTTAACCTGAGTTCTAATGGGACCAGTCCTTCCAAAGTATTTCCTTTTCTGTATTTTTTTATGAAATCATGATAAAGTGGCACATCCTAAACTTCCTTGCCAAATAATAAATATGCTTGGAATAATTTACTGTCCAATGCGACATATCATCTGTAGTTAGGTGCATATTGAAAAAAGACTTCACTAAGGTGGTGAACCAAATGTGAAGTTTTGTGCTGTATTTGAATTTTAAAACACTGTTTGGTTGTGTTTTCGATCTAGAAGGGTTTGGCGCTCTGATTTGAATGGGTGTGCTATTTCTGTAGGAAAATTTGACAGTCATGGTCACTAAAATGAGATAGCTTGCAGCTATTTTGTTTTTGCATCCTAGATTTAGAATGCAGTTAATTGGAAGATTGTAGAGAAAATGAGGTGCTTATCAAAATGTCAGTGAATATACAAATATACTAATGCTTGTAGGATGTGTTTGGCAGTTGAATTCATTTTTGTTTTTATGACTGAACTTTTTTTATCTTTCCTGTTATGTTTCTTTTGCATATCAGGGTCAAGGTATGATTGCTCTTGTCCATTTAGCAAAGAATCTGAATTCTGCTGAGCTATTTTGGTACAAGGATGTGATACTTGATGCAACTTGCCGGAATATAGCTGGTAGTGAACAGCTTTGGCAATCTGTAGTTGAAATGTCTGTGACACTTGTCACTTGTATTGAGGGGAGGAACCCTCGTGGACATTGGTAAGGTGTTTTTTCAGAATTTATGATAGGATATAATTCTTGCCCATGCTCTTTTGTAAACCATTGTACAATTGCTAACTTATAGGAGTTACTCTTTCCAATTCAAACATTGAACACATGAATTTTTAAAGAAAATTTATTGGGAAATTTTTTCAGCGAATGCTTATGTTGTTTTTGCATTCAATTTCGTTTGATCTTAATGTCATTTCAGGCACTATTTTGTTCAGAACAATCATTCTGTGAACCACTGACATTCAACACTGACTCAGATAAATTTGGTTCTTGTTTTAGATAGGAATATTTTTATGACAAATGAATTTTAGCCATCTTTGCTTGTAAATACTGTATAGACATTGGACTGCAGGTTAAGAAAAGTTGCTGATTTCTATAGTTAACTTATGAATCTGTAATACCTCCATTTTTATTTTCCTCTATAGCACAGCCAGGGTGGATTTCTAGGGTACGGGATGGCCAGGTCATGGGAGCAAGATTATGTCATCAAGGGTCCCGAGGGAGTTTTGATGAGTTTTATGGCGTCTGAGAGTGTTTGCTTGTCATTTTCTACCATCAAGAGCAGTTCAGTACATTTGTTTTTGGTTCCATTGCATTATGGTGATTCCCATTATTATCAAGCATGACTTAATTAATTACACTTGAGGTGGCATTCTAGAAGAAATATCTGATGGAACCCCTTGGTGTAATAGCTCAATGGAACCAGAACGAGAATATCTATAGGATGTGATGCTGAGGAGTTGCTTTCAGTGGGCAGCGAAAGTATGGTGGGTGATTTACCATTTTTCCAGATTAATTCGCTTGATTATTTAAAAAAAGGAGAAACATATTGGGGAAAAAGGCCAAACGTGACTTAAGAAAAATTAAATTGAAAGCCACTTAGATTAAGTCAAAGGGGAGCTTCTAGAATGGGAGTGAAATAATAAAATAAAACACTTCTAGAAGATAGGAGATCTATCTATTAGATCTTTAAAAGGAGGAGGAGATCATTTGGGACAGCTAGGATTTGTGCATTGTCTTTGTGTGAGAGGTATGAGAACCTATTTCTCTACTCCAGTAGCCCTAAGACAGAAAACCTTGAGTGATTCAGTGAGAGTGGGCGAGAACCCATTTCTCCCCTTGGTGGATTCATTCAGAATTCACGAGTGCTTTCATCAGATCTGTTGTTATAGAGGTAGATGCAACATTGTTGTAGACCTATTTGGGCCATCTTCTCAGCCATGTCCCTGCTCTTTGTACTAGCTTATTTACATATTTATAAAATAAGGCTGAGTTCTTCTGCATGGTTGTCTTGTCTATTCTTCAGTTGCAGTTTATATTTCTAGTTTTGCTAATGATTCATGGTTCAAATTATGCAAATTGTTTATTTAAATTGCCGAGATAATTTTTTGAAGCAATATCCAGTGAAATTTGCATTTGGGATATTACAGTGGTATCAGAGGTGGTTTTCCTGTTAGCCTGAGGGTTTGCTTGCCAAATTGCCAAACCAGATTTATTGCAGGAGCAAGGAGGGTTTTCCTGAAGATAAACCTTGGTCGATAGGATAAAATTCCTGAGTGCAAATTTGTCTCCTGAATATTAATTGCTCAACAAAATGCTCAACAAAATTTTTATTTAAATTAAGACCCATGAGCAAATTGTCCAGTGAATATTAATTATTCGACAAATTCTTATATTATGGGTCCTGTTGACCACTAGAGTGACACTTGATGATTATATGAAGACCCCATGCCCAAGGATGAACCAAAAGAGATTTGTACCATCAGATATCATTAGATTACCAAAGTTTTTAAACTCTACTTATTATTTTCTGTTGTACCCAGATTCCACAGCCAACAGGGAATTGTAATAAGTGATGCTAGTATTGATGAGTTTTGAGTCTGTAACAAGCCTAGGTAGCTTGGGACCTTGCCAACAAGTGAGTATTACTATGGGAGGTTTTTTTTCACTTGGTTAATTATCATCTCCTTACCAAAACTTAATAATTAATTGAGTTTTTTCATCCAAATATACCTCAAAGCTAGAGTAAGACTTGATGGTGAGGCCTTGGGTGATTCCTAGTGTCTAGGGTCAATGTTTATTACCATGTTAGATCACATAAAAAAATTGTGGAATTTGGTTAGGCTTAGGTAGTCATTTTTTTAATTTTTAGATTTCTCGTAGGGCAGAAATTGCAATAAAAATTGTATTTGTAATGTAATAAGTGATGTCTAGAGAAGTTGTATGGGGTATGAGTAGTAAAATTTGCACATCTCACCCTCAACTTTCTACTATGACACACTTTGAGGAGTTAAAAATGTGTTTTGAATCCTCAAAACCCATTTTTCCTAAGTTTAGTGGGTAATTTGGGAATTAATTAAGCCAAAAATTAAATAAACATTTCTAACCCTCAAAACCCACTTTTCCTAAGTTTAGTGGGAAATTTGGGAATTAATTAAGCCAAAAATTAAAGAAATGGAGAAAAATATATATCCACATGCTAAATGTTGTAGAAATGAGGTGGAAAATTATGGAGGAGTTAAAGTGAAGTCCCAAGGTGATGTGGACTCCTAAAATCAAGGAAAGGACATGTGCTTAAATAAAAATCGAATTTATGGCATTAAATAAAACTGCTTACTTATACAGTGATATGTGGTTTCACAGTAAGTTTCGCTGGGTGAAACCAACGAGACCAAGGTTCAAATCCCATCAAGTATATGGCCTGCTATGATCTCGGCTCAAGGAGTAGGCTCCCTTTCTTCAGTGGGGCCTCAACTCTTGCTAAATCATAAGGTTCGGTATATCTGGCTTGGTGTTATAAGACAGCCATGAGAATTGATCCTGGGACCTCCCTGAGATTAGTCTAAAGAGTTACCGACTCACCATGGTAAAAAAAAATAAAAAATAAAACTACATACTTGGAAATTCGAATTTGTGAAGTTAATGCACATTTGGGAGGATTCGGGAGAATATTTTGTGGAGATTTTTGTGGGAAATTGTCTCCACATGGATTACCACCCATCTACATTTGTCATTCCATCATAAAATTTGAATTTGACACATAGGGGAAGAAGAAAATGATGTCCACTTGCCAAAAATTGATTTTCACACTTGGCATTAGAGCTCCACTTATCAAATTAGAATTTGCCTTGTGATCTCCTCCCTCTCACCACTTGGCATTTGGTTCTTCATTGGGATTTGCTCCCATTTTGTTATATAAGTGAGCCTTGGGCTCTCATTTGTAATCATGTAATGCGAGCTATTGGGCTTGAAGACACACTGCTAGATTGTACACATACTTGCAATATAATACAAAAGTCTTTGGTGTAACTTGTGATGGTGTTCTTCTCCTTGCATATGTTGTAAATTCTTGACTTGTTGTTATGCTTCTATTTATTTCTTCATGCTATTGTTTCTTTCATGCTTGTTTCAAGTTATGTTAATTTGCAACTATTTCATATTAGCATAATAATTACTTAACTTCTTTAGGAAAGTAAATCTTCTAGTTGATGTCAAATATATCTCTAGGAACTCTTTCCATTGCACTTATTTAATTTCATGTGGATCTAATGATTTGTGGTGAAGTTTTGTAGAGGAATCATTCTTTGGTTAAGCATTCAAGCGTGAGGGGAAATTCTCGGAGGAACCAACCAGTTCTTGAAAATATTCAAGGAGAACTCGCATTTGTTGAATTCTAAAGTCTCATCTATTTTGATTTGTTTTGCAGGTGTGCTCTTAAGTTTTAGGCTCTTATTTATTGCATCAAAATTATATAACAAAAGGTTTATTGTCACATAGTGCACTTCATTTATCAATATCTGACTATTTCAAAGAGCTAAGTCATGGCTAGTCAAAGATGAAAACTTGCTCATACTCTTTGGCCTAGCCTCTTGTAGATTACTTTTGTAATATACTTTGTGATTTCTCGAGCTAACATTTGTTGTTGTAGATTTTCTCTAACTTGTTGTCTTGCAGCTACTTGCAGGTTTCATTTTCAGAAAACTACTTAAATTTGCATGCAGGACCTTGGGGCTCCAACTTCTAGATCATTTCTCTCTCTTGGCCATGGACATCAAATAGTTTTTTCCTCTCTTGTTCTTCCTCGAAAAATGTGCATTTTGTTGAGTTTTTGTTGGCCTCAAATTGCAGATATTTTCAGTAAGGAAAGGTCTATGGCTCAAGCCTAAATTGTGAAGACTTTCCTTGGATTTTAAAGAAGACTTCATCGTTTTCTCCTCCTTGTAGCAACTAATTAAATTCTTGGTTTTGGGAGCGTGGATTTTACCCATTGGTATCCCTATTTCTGTATCTTTTGGAGAGGATTGGTGTTGTGATTTTGTTGGTTTATTTCATTTTGCATGCATAACATCTAATTGGGAAATTAACACTACATGCATTACACTAATTTTGCATGCAATTTTATTTAATTTGCTACAAGTTTCAAGTCTTTTCACTTTCATAGCAAGTTCAAACTTTTGCATGCAAGCACTTTTAACTTGAATTTAATTTGTTATGAATTTTGTTCCAAGTCTACTTATGCTTCTCCTTTAATTACATCTCACATGCACTTGAGTATTTGGGCAAAATTTAAAGCAACATTTTACTTCATGGCAAGCAAATATCTTTCGAGTTAAAGTTAATTTTCATGTTTGGTTAGTTTATTTACATGCCCCAAGCATTCACTAAAATTGACCTCCAACTTAAGTTGGTTGAATAGACATTTTAGGGACCCTCTACCCCTATGGATTCCTTACTATGAGATCCAAATCTTTGGGTGAGGGTGAGGTCTGAGGATTAAGAGTTCAATTGCAATCTTGCTGTAGAATTTAATTAATAAAATAAACCAAGAGCATTTTTCATCACATTTATAATAATTGCAAGTTCCAAATTTTTGCTTTCTTAATGGTTTAGAGTCTCACATGCAACATCATTTCCTATTTTCAAGAAGCATTTCCTTTCATGCAAGTATTGTAATCTCTTTTGCAATAAGTTTAGTTTGATTTTCTTGTACTTGGAACATTATCTACTTTAGCAAGCTCCATTTCATGTTTAATGATCATCATGTTCATGAATAGTTGATGAGTCTTATTCCCTTTTCAAGTACTCTTATTTCGTGTTGCAAGGCTAATTGCATATTGGTTTAACCTTCAAGTCTTTATTATCTTGTTTATATTTAGATCACCAATTGTAAGTATTTTAGCAAGATATATTCACATGCTTTGATTCCTCAATTTGTTTATTAAATATTTTAAAAGCATTTGTGTGTTTTGTCTTGTGCAAATGTTTCTTGTTTCATTTTCAGGATTACTTTTATTTTTCATTTCATTTAAGAAAATTTCATTTTACAACAATACTTTGAAGGCACTAGTCTTTCATATGTTTCATGCTTATATTATGTATTGATGGTTATTGCTCATATCACTTTTTCTTATAAATCTTAAGAAGTAATCTATTTAACTTCAACAATTCTCCTAGAAACCTCACATCTTTAACTCATTTTTTCTTTACGGACCACCCCCCTTAGCTAACCTAGGAGATAGCTTAAACGAAGAGAGTTAGGAATAGGTGACAACCCCTTCTCTTAGTTTTTTGCCACCAACAACACTTTGTGGGGTTAAAGGCTTTTCTCACTAACTAGTAGGTAGGTGTAGGCGGCAAGGGATAACAAGTCCCATTTCATTGAGACGAATTATTAAGTTCTAATGTTTGGAGAGACCGTTAATCAAATATATTATACAAAGGGACCATGGGCATTCAATGTAATTCTTTGTAGGAAGAGTTAAAATTTTTGGTGTGTTGAGAGCCTTTACAGATCGAGAGCCAGGTGTCATCAACATAACCAGATCATATTTTTGAGGACTGAGCAAGGGATCAAATTATCCAAGAGATCATGGTTAATTGCAGAAGTTTGGGAGGACGAGTTTCTCGCATAATTTTGTGGGTCGAATCTTATAAATAGAGCAAAGGCCGAGTTCCCTGCTGAAAGAACGTTTTTCTTTGGTTTTCCATTGTTGGACGAATTTCTACTTGTGGGTCATGTTAGTTTTTGTAGCATCGGTTGTGTTCTAGCCACGAGATTTGGTGGAGAGGCTAGAATACATGTATTCTCCAATAACCAGAAATCGTTTCTGGAAATTCCACCTAAAGACGACTTCATTAGATTTATTAATAAGTTTCTTAATATTTCCCCAGTCTAAACTTACGAAATACGATTAATTATTCAAAATTAATTTAGTCATGCTGTGAATATTCTAGAAACTCACACGGATCGACGGGAAAATAATATGGGCCATCGATTATGTTTTAATCTTGGCTGTTGGTGCTCCAACAAAAGATTATAAGAAGTCGATGGGTAGATGGAGAACACACCAGTGCAGTTACTTAGATGCCCACGCAGCTCAATTTTCTCAGTGGCTAAGATTCAGTAGAGGAGATAGAGCCAGAGGGTGAGTAGCAGGTGAGAGAGAGAGGGTACCAGCAGAGGTCTGGGAAGTGTAGATCGAATTCAGGAGGAGGCAACGTGAGGAAAGACGCAGTCCACTAGAGCTTTGCGTAGTCACTGTGCAAAGAGTGATGCAGAGGCACCAACGTATGGGCAGAGGGTCCATCTCAGGGTCTAGGAGTCGCTGTGGAGAGTGAGAAATTTATCAAAAACTTTCTCCCCGTATTTTTCCTCTGTTTTGGTTGTACGAATTCTTGTACTCGGATTGTTGCTGGAGATTAATAACAAAACCCTCATCTGCTGCACCGGTTTTCCCACATTGGGTTTTTCCGGGGACAATTGTCCAAAAATAATTGTGTTAATGTTTTCTATGTGTGTGCTAGAATTTCTCTATTTCCAACATTTTATTTTCCATAGTAATTTATTGTGAAAATTGTAGTAGTAAATTTTTTCGATATTTGCCGTAGCAAATAAATTGCATAATAAATTTGTCAGTTAGAAGAATATTTTTCAGTTATTGTAATAGATGAAATTTTCACATGGTATTAGAGCTTACATGATTAGCCAGAGAGCTTAGTAGCAAAGAAGATGAGGGTCACTACTCTGCATAAGCAAAAGTTCGAATTCCCCAGAGGCAATGTAGTTCCTTGGCCAGGAGGGTCAAAATTCTCGAGGAAAATTGATTTCTTTGAGAGATCGATAGGGAAATCTAATTTCTCCAAATCGAGGATTACCAGAGGCAGAGGGAGTAGCCGTATCTTTTGCAGAGCAGATCTCTAGCTGCATGTAACAATTTTGGCAGTAGCAAAATCAGTGTTGGGAAGAAAGAGAAATAACACAGAGAATCATGGAAAAAATCAATAGTCATGACGGTTTAGATTTATCTTCCAGGTTAGAGGATGAGTTCACTTGCTTGTCAGGTTCAACATCACCTTGTGTCTGGTATATAGATAGTGGAGCTTCAGCTCATATGACAGGAGTTAGAGAATATTTCTCTAGCTATCAGGAGGAGCAGATGGACTTCCAGATCACTATGGGCAAGAAAACTAAATGTACTCTAGTAGGGAGACACACCATAGAGTTTAAGATAGAAACAGGAACTAGCACCAGCGCTACTAATGTATTGCATGTCCCAGGATTGGGTATGAACCTAATTTCAGTGTGCTAGTTACAGGTTAAGGGGTACGATGTACACTTCGTAGGGAAGAAAGTGTGTCAAACACTCTAGCTGGAAGAAGGTGAAACAAATTGGAGCTCAAAGCAACAGGTTATACAGGTTGCAACTCGTTTCTCCAATGGCACTGATAGGCAGTGATAGTAGTAGTGGGAAGGAGCTGAACGAATTATGGCACAAGACGATGGGACATTTACACCACGGAGCACTCATGATGTTCAGAGAAACTGTAACAGGAGTTCCAGTTCTCAACACAAAGCACAATGATGTATGTACATTGTAGAGTATGTGTACTTAGGAAGTACGTGAAGGTAGCATTTCCGAGAAGTGATAGCTGAGCAAACAACGTGTTAGGACTGATACACTAAGATATTTGTGGCCCTATGTCCACTAGATCTCTTAGTGGTGGCGAATACTTCATCACCTTTATTGATGACCATTCCAAAAAGACCTGGATCTATTTCTTAAAGACCAAAGATGAGGTCTTTGATCGGCTCAAACAGTTCAATGCACTCATAGAGAATGTGACAGGGAAAAAGATCAAGGTGTTGTGCTAAGATAATGATGGAGAATACATTGATAAATATTTCACAGACTTCTGCGCAAAGGAAGGCATCAAAAGAGAATGGACAACTCCATATAACCCTCACCAGAATGGAGTAGCGGAGAGAAAGAACAGAACAATAGTTGGGGCTGCAAAGGCTATGTTATATGGTCAGGATCTGCCTAGATTTTTATGGGCAGAAGCATGTAACACAACAATGTACATTCAAAATAGAACACCTCATATAACATTGGGGAAGAAAACACCAAAGGGAGTCTTCATAGGAAAGAAGCCTAATGTGAGTCACTTGAGGATTTTTGGGAGTGTGGCTTACTGCTACGTGCTAGATGAAAAACGCAGGGAATTGGATCAGACTGCAAAAAGGGGTTCCTCGTTAGGTATAGCGAGACCTCAAAGGCATACAAGATCTACATTCCTAGCAGTAGGAAGATTGTAGTGAGATGAGATGTAAAGTTCATGGAAGACAGAGCTTTTAGGAGATCTCAAGAGATGCCTACAGGAGATCAATCAATAGAAGTTCCGTTAGTCCTGCAGCAGGGACAACAAGTGGGACCAACAGGAGGGCAGTCACACGGATCAAGTACAGTGACTAGTACTAGTATCTCCTTAGGGGTAGGAGATCCAAGGAGTTCTCAACAGACGAAGCAGCAGGGATGGGAGGAGGAACTGGCTGAACCTCCCACCGCTAGTGGTAGAGCCAGTAGGGAAGTGCGTCAGACCTTGAGAGACGCAGAGTGTTGATTCTTGTAGCATCAGAAAGTGATCTAAGTTTCAAAATTTTTGAGGAGGCTTGGACACGAGTATTCTAAAGAACCCAAAGATCGTTCATGGAAATTCCACTCAGTTTATTTTTTATTAAAATAATTAATTATTTTAATGATGAACCTAAGTCTAAACTTAGGGAAATTAAATAATTAAGGGGTATTAAAAAAATAGAGTGTGCACCGAATGCGGGTGACAGAATTGACACGCTTGACAATCATATCCCACACTCCCCGGGAAACGGAGATCTCCTACACAGAGCCTCATATGCTGTGGATCCTCATACCGTTAGTCATTCGCATGTGACTTACAGAATCAACAATGATGACGAGAGGATGAGAACTGCGTCATCACCTCGCATCCATCACCATTAATGACCATCATGATTAACCTGTCTTGCAGCCATCCCCCCTTCCCTTGAGCCTGCTCAGGTTCTCAATCATAGCACGCAGATGCGTGCGAAGCCTACTCATTGCTATCCTCATCGCACACATCCTTGCCCCTTTAAAGAGATGAGCTCTCAGCCCCTTTCAATACTCAATCTGTTATTTTGGCCTTTCGCCTCCCTTACTCTGCTCTGGGTTCTCCTTGACTTCAAAAGGTTGCTGTTAAGTCCCTATATTAATAGTGTAGCCCCTTATTATGTTAGTGTAGCCGCCCTTATTGTTATTATTGTACCCCTGTAACCCCCATATTGTTATTATTGTGCCCTTACATTATTATTGTTAGGTCGGCTAGGATTACATTGTGGCCCCACTAGGATTACATTATGGCCCCATGGACTCCTATATATAGAAAGGAGGTTTTGTAAATTGTATCATGCAAGAATTGTTCATTTATGTAATGTATTAAGGCTACAGCTCAAGTGGCTCATTTCAAGCTTTCAAGGCGTTTATATCTCTTTTCTTCTCTTTTTGGAGCTGGTTACACAACATTTGGTATCAGAGGTTTGGATTCTAGGGTTTCGCTACTCCAAACAGGTCATCGTGGCATTTTCGCTATAAATTTTTTTCTACGAAGCTTCAGAAGCTGAAATTTTTAGGGTGCGAAGCTGAAATCTCAAGGAAGTTTGTCTAAAAATTTCAGAGCTTGGTTCGCAATAGTTTTGGAGATATGATCTGTGGAATTTAGGTCTTTTTTCAGGCTCCTAAACAGGTCATCGTGGCATTTGCGCTATAAAAAATTTTATACGAAGGTTCAGAATCTGAAATTCGTATGGTGCGACGCTGAAATCCTGAGGAAATTCGTCAAAAAATTTCAGAGCTTGGTTCGCAATATTTTTGGAGATATGATCTGTGGAAGGTAGTGCTTTTTCAGGCTCCTGAATTTCATCTCAAAGAGGTGATCGTGGGAAAAGTTCAATAACTCTTTCTCTGGGCATCGGATTGGAGTGCCGTAAAAAGTGGTCGCAAGTACACGGACTGTAGTTTCTTTTCTATCAATTTCAGAGGCGAAGGACGAAACAGTGACACGTGTCAAGCCGTACAAGTTCGCTATACTGAACCAGTCCATAATTAGGTCATTGTGGGAGATTGGACATAACTTTGTCTTGGAGAATCCAAATCAAGTCAGACTTGTGGCATTCAAAAGAGAATTTAGAGGGAGACTTCAGTGCTGAATTTCAGATATTTAAGAGCCACAATCACAGAGATAATCCAATTTCAATATCGAGCTCCTCGAAAGCAAGTAAAAGGTGTGTATTTTTTTTCCGAATTGCATAAGTCTTGAAGAATCAAGTTGAATTGATTGCAAGGGCATATTGTATAATAGATATCAGTATTGGATTATAAAATGGCCCCTAAAGATAATTCCATACCCATTAATCTCTCAAAAAGCTACACTATGACGCATGAAGAGGAAGAGTTGCAGTATGAGATATCAAAATTACGGTACCAAGTGCAACAAGTTTCGATCTTACGAAGAGAAATTGAAGATGAAATAGATGGTTTAAAAATAGAAATGGAGGCTAAGTTGCATGGTTTGAAGGATCAAATAATAGCAAATGTGGATGATAAATTACTGGAAGATCACATCGAGCATCAACAACAAGTTCTCCAACTCTTAAAGGATAACCCAACTTTGGTGCAGAATCTAATGAAACAACAAGAAGATCAACATGACATCGAAAGAAGTTATGAAGCAGTCATAGAAACAAGAACTCGACAAGTACGATCAATTTTAGAGTATCTCAGCAAGTGGAAGAACTTTCTTGTAGAAGATTTCACATGGGAGGAAGAGAATTTTATACAGAAGCATCAAGAAATAATCAAGCATTGAGGACAACACTTTTTTGAAGGAGAGGGGCATGTTAAGTCCCTATATTAATAGTGTAGCCCCTTATTATGTTAGTGTAGCCCCCCTTATTGTTATTATTGTACCCCTGTAACCCCCATATTGTTATTATTGTGCCCTTACATTATTATTGTTAGGTCGGCTAGGATTACATTGTGGCCCCACTAGGATTATATTATGGCCCCATGGACTCCTATATATAGAAGGAGGTTTTGTTCATTTGTATCATCCAAGAATTGTGCATTTATGTAATGTATTGGAGGTTGCCCCCTCGAAGTGGCTTATTTCTAAGGCGTTCATATATATTTTCTTCTATGTTTGGAGCTGGTTACACAACAGCTGCGAAGCTCTACTCTCAGTGTAGTGCTGTGTAGTCTCCTTTGGGCTACCGCACCCCTTCCCGTGCATTTTCCCCTAGCTACTCTTTCTCCCTGAGCCCCAGCGCTGCTTGCCCTTTTGTGCCACATTTTTTTCTAAATTGCTCCCCCCTACCTCGGTGCGTAATGGCTCCAAGAATTCGCCAACGAATTATCCGAGGAGGACATAGAGGGGCTCTCCTTGGCTGTTATCACTGTGGCGAGGATAACCGTCTCGAGTCGATAGATGGCTCCTCTTCCAACACTTTTGTGCGTCAGAGTCCCGATCTCGAGCAGCATGCAAAAGTCTCTGGTTATGCTGCACAGAGAGGAAGATGCAGTCCGAGGAAGTCCGCCATCTCTCCACAGATGCACCCCCAGCACTGCAAAACTGACCTGCTGCCGGTTTTGGAAAAGGAAGATGAGGATACGGACATCTGGACGCGTGTTCTCGTCGGAGTTGATTCAGACTCCCCATCCTCTGCGCACCGGTCTACAATCCCAGGCGTACAGTGGCAGATGCGGAGGCAGCTGCTGCACAGACTCCTGCTTGCCCCATTGAGGAGGAGGCCCCCTACAGTGATGATGAAGATGGAAAGTGAAGTCTGCACAACTGCACAATTCTCGTATGTTTTTTGTCATGCTCGCCATGAGTGCCTTTCTGCTACCATTTACTCATGTTTCTTAGATATGTAACTTTATGTTTTCGAATTAATAGAATAGTCCAACTTACCAAAAATAAACAATAAAACAGAGTGTGAATCTTCTAGTGAACGAAGATCAAGTCAAGTTTTAATCTTAGTCATTGATTAGACTTCTAATTTGGGCCGTTGATTCGTCAATGAAAAGATTATTAAAGTAGACTTTAGGGCCATTTGGAAAGTAAGCCGGACAAACATTCAGTAACCCAAGGGAAGTCGATTCTAAAGGAATATAATTTGATTTCAGAGGGAGATTTGGAGGGTGAAGGTAGCAGAGGGCATCAACAGTGTCAGGGCTCGAGGGGAGAAGGACGCAGAAGGGCAGAGAGGCAACACTCATGAGCAGCACAAATGCCTCACGCAGTATTGACGCAGTCTCACGTTGGCTCTGTGCAGAGAGGCACGCAGGAGTGATGCAGGGAGGTCTAGTGAGTCCCTCAGGTGTCGGGAATTCTCCGGAGGTCCGGAGAAGAATTATCTCAGGTGTATCTTAAGAAGTTTCTCAGTTATTTCTGCCAGTATTTCCTTTGAAAGAATTTATTGTTGAAGATTAATATATAAACCCTCATCTGCTACTTCGGTTTTCCCACATTGGGTTTTTCCGGGGACAATTGTCCAAAAATAATTGTGTCATCGTGATTGTTTCTTATGCTTGCATTTTGCTGTTTTGTTTTCTTTATTTACTTGAGTGATTACTGTAGGAGTATTTGTTTCAAAATTTACTAGAAGAATTCTGTAAATAACTTATTGTGAAATAAGTAGGAGAAATAAATCTATCACTGCAGTAGAATTTCAGGATTGAAATTTTCACATGGTATCAGAGATGAGATTGAGTAACAGGAGTAGAGACCCTGCAATGAAACGAAGACTAGAAGTTACTGCAGTAGCAACTCAGAAGGGTTCATGCAACTCTCTAGATAAAGGGGAAAGCATGAAAGAACAGATCGATCATGACATCTTCGTATTGGCTTCCAGACTGGAAGAAGAGTTTGCTTGCGTATCAAGCTCTGCTTCTCCAGAGGTCTGGTATATTGACAGTGGAGCTTCTGCACATATGACGGGAGTACGAGAATGTTTTCAGTTAAATAACTTGTGCATAATAAAACAAGTAGAAGTAAATCAATATTTAGCAATAGGATTTTTGTGCTCAGAAATTTTTACATGGTATTAGAGCATTGCAGATCAAGCTGAACCATCAGCAAAGGGGCTGAAGATATTTGCTGCAGGAAGGGCAGCTGAAGCAGCACAAATATGGAAGAAGGCAGCGCAGCACCAGAGGGACAACATAGACCCTGGAAAGGTGACGTAGAGCCAGTCTGCTCATGTAGAGGCTAACGCAACAACAGGAGAGGGACATTGAGGCCAGTCTGCTCACGCAGAGGCTGACGCAACACCAAGAGGATGACGCAGTCCAAGAGGGAGTGATGCTGTCCAGTTTGCCGAGGCTGGAAGTGTAACTTCTGATCTTCAAAAGTTGCTGGTGAGGCATCGATTCTGTCGGTGGAGAATAATTCCTAGCAAAGGTGACAAATTGAGGAGAAATAGTTCCTCACCAGACATTTGCCAAGAAGTCTGAGATTCGATTAGGAGGGTGATCGTAGATGGCTGATTCAGTAGAATTGGCGAAGGATTTCCGGGAGGGAAATAAGTTGTCAGAGGGAGCAGTGTCTCTAGAGGGTTTCTATCGCCAAGAAACCTAGATCCGGTCTTCTGTTGAGTGCAACAACAGTAAAAGGGAGAAGAGTACTTGTTTCGACTGTTTGAGCAGAGATGGCCCCGTACGGACTGAGTGATCAGGATAGGTTGGACGGTGTGTCCAACTTTGCGATTTGGAAGGCCAGAATCCTGACAGTCCTGGAGGAGTATGGTATCAGAGACCACGCGGAAAATTTCCTACTTGTGCCGATCGATGCGGACGCTCTGATGAAGTTCAACGAAAATCAAGCACGGGCAAAGTGCTTGATCATGGATGGAGTGAAGGATCACGTGGTCCCACACATTGCCGAGAAGAGGACGACAAATGAGATGTGGACAATTTTGACCACGCTGTATCAAGGCAGCTCCGTCCAACGGAAGATGCTTCTAGAGAACTAGATGCGGATGTTCCAGATGCACAAGGGAGATGAGATCGATCCCTTCCTCTTCAGATTGCAGACAATCCGAGATCAACTGATTACCATGGGGGCAACTCTGAATGAAGGGCTCTTGGTAAGGACTGCCTTGAATGCAGTCACTGATGAGTGGGAGACCTTTGTCCAAAGTATCTTGGGCAGAGCACAACTCTCAAATTGGGGTGACATGTGGGCTATCCTTCGACAGGAGGTCCAAAGGATGACCAAGAAGGGATTCAGCAGCGGAAGTGTCAAGGTGAAGGAGGAGGAGGAAAATGCGGCCCTAGCATCAAAGGGACAACGACAACAAGGGAAGAAGAAGGACCTATCCAAGGTTCGGTGCTTCAAATGTGGTGAACTTGGACACTTCGACAACACTTGTCCTAAGAGGAAGGACAAGGAAGCTTCAGATTCCAAGGCAGCAGTGGCTAGAGGGGACAGTGGTAGTGAGGATGATGTGGCCATGAGTGCTCATGTGCCTCGAGAGAAGAGGTGGGATGATATTGATCTGTAGAGCAGTTATAGATGAGGAGGTAGGATCCTTGAGGTGCCCAAACTCTTGGATCACATACGAGCTAGAGGAGCCTTAAGACAGTAGTAGGATGACTGGAGCAGTGGATGCAAAAGATCATGGAGAAGTAGAGGCAGAGTTGGGACGCTGAAGTCTGGAGCAACGCAGAGGAGAGGCAACAACAACGTGGAAGCAGCAGCGCAAAGGCTGGTGGGATTTCAACAGCGTAGAGGTAGTGCAGAGCTTCATAGGGACAGCGCAATGCAACAACAGAGGGAGCTTTAGTGATGAGATGCCGCTCGACTGACTTGTCTGTCAGTGATTGGGTGGTGGTCCTTCAATTGCTTACTTCTCAACAACTGAGTTGCAGTGCAATGGTTAACAGTGGCAGTGCTATAGGCAGCATGATGCAACAATTTGAGAGGGAGCTATAGTATGAATGTGGCAGTGTCAGTGGCAGTGACATGGGCAACAATACAGAGATCAACAGCGCAATGGGTGAAGGGCAGCAGGCCAAGCATTAGCGCAGAGATCGATGCCAAAGATCAGGGTGATGTTTCAGTGGGAAAGCATTGCTAGAGCACACTCCTTGCTAAGAGGGAGTGTTGAGATTTCGGGTAGCATTGGGTGTGCTCTAGCTCTGAAACTTTGTGGAGGGGCTAGAACACATGAGATCTCGAAGACCCATAAAGCGTTTAGAGAAATTCCATTTGGTGTAAAAGTTATTCAAATAATTAATTTTTTTTAATGGGGACCTGTTGACCATTGGAGTGGCACCTGATGATTATATGAAGACTCCATGCCCAAGGATGAACCAAAGGACACTTGTACGATCATATATCATCAGATATCATCAGTTCAACAGAGTTTTTAAACTCTACTTCTACTTCTTATCATTTTCTCTTGTACCCAGATTCCACGCCCTACGGGGAATTGTAATAAGTGATGCTAGTAATGATGAATTTGAGTCAGTATTGAGTCTGTAATAGGCCTAGGTATATTGGGACCTTGCCAACAAATGAGTATTACTCTGGGAGGTTTTTTTTACTTGGTTAATTGAGTTTTTTCCTTCAATTTTACCCCAAAGTCGGAGTACGGCTTGATGGTGAGGCCTTGGGTGAGTCCTAATGTCTAGAGTCAATGTATATTACCATACTAGATCACACAAAAAATTTCGTGGAATTTGGTTAGGTCTAGGTAGTGATTTTTTAATTTTTTAGATTTCTCACAAGTCGAAAATTGCAATAAAAATTGTAATTGATTTGTGATAAGTGTTGCCTAGAGAAGTTGTATGGGGTATGAGTAATCAAAATTGCATCTCTCACCCTCAAATTTCTACTATGACACACTTTGAGGGGTTAAAAATGTGTTTTCAACCTTCAAAACCCACTTTTCCTAAGTTTAGTGGGAAATCTGGCAATTAATTAAGCCGAAAATTAAATAAATGGAGAAAAAATAAATATCCACACATGCTAAATGAGGTGAAAATGAGGTGGAAAATGATGGAAGAGTTAAAGTGAAGTCCCAAGGTGATGTGGACTCCTAAAATCAAGGAAAAGACATGTGCTCAAATAAAATTGAATTTATGGCATTAAATGAGAGCTGCTTACTTGGAAATTCGAATTTGTGAAGTTAGTGCATATTTGGGAGGATTTGGGAGAATATTTAGTGGAGATTTTTGTGGAAAATTGTCTCCACATGGGTTACCACCCATATACACTTGTCATTCCATCATAAAATTCGAATTTGGCACACAAGGGATGAAGAAAATGATATCCACTTGCCAGAATTTGATTTTTACACTTGGCAATGGAGCTCCACATATCAAATTCAACTTTGCCTTGTGATCTCCTCCCTCTCACCACTTGGCATTTGGTTCTTCATTGGGATTTGCTCCCAACTTTCTATATAATGAAGCCATGGATTCTCATATTGTAATACGAGCTATTGAGCTTGAGGACACGTCGGATTGTACATGTACTTGCAATATAATACAAAAGTATTTGGAGTAACTTGTGATGGTGTTCTTCTCCTTGCATATATGGTAAATTCTTGATTTGTTGTTATGCTTTTATTTATTTCCTCATGCTATTGTTTCCTTCATGCTTGTTTCAAGTTATGTTAGTATGCAACTATCTCATATTAGCGTTAGAGTTACTTGATCGCTTTAGGATAATAAATCTTCTAGTTGATGTCAAATATTTCTATAGGAGTTCTTTCCATTGCTTTTATTTAATTTCATGTGGATTTAATATGTTGTGGTGAGATTGTGTAGAAGGATCCGTCTTTGGTCAAGCTTTTCGAGCGTGAGGGGAAGTTCTCGGAGGAACCAACCCACTCTTGAAAATATTCAAGGAGAACCTGCATATGTTGATTTCCAAAGTCTAATCCATATTTTATTTTGTTTTGCAGAGGTTCTTTTAAGTTTCTCAAAGCTCTTATTTCTTGCATCAAAAAATCAAACTTAAAATAATTTACTTTTCAAGTATTGCTTTTCATTTATTTAATATCTGGCTATTTCAAAAAGCCAAGCTATGGCTAGTCAAAGAGGAGAGCTTGCTCATACTCTTTGGCCTAGCCTCTTGTAGATTATTTTTGTAATATTACTTTGTGATTTCTTGAGCTAACATTTGTGGTTGTAGAGTTTCTCTAACTTGTTGTCTTGTAGCTACTTGTAAGTTTCATTTTCAGAAAATTACTTACAAGTTTGCATGTAGGACCTTGGGGCTTCAACTTCTAGATCATTTCTCTCTCTTGGCCATGGATATCAAATAGGTTTTTCCTCTCTTCTTCTTTCTCGAAAAATGTGCATTTTGTTGAGTTTTTGTTGGCCTCGAATTGCAGATATTTTCATCCAGGAAAGGTCTATGGCTCAAGCCTAAATTGTGAAGACTTTCCTTGGATTTTAGAGAAGACTTCATAGTTTTCTCCTTCTTGTAATAACTAATAGAATTCTTGGTTTTGGGAGCGTGGGTTTTACCCATTGGTATCCCTATCTCTCCACCTTTTTGGAGAGACTTTGTGGCGTGATCTTTGATCTTTTTTTCACTTGCATGCACATCATTTAATTGGGGAATTAACACAATCATGCATTACACTCATTTTGCATGCACCTAAAACTAATTTGCTACAGATTTGTAGTCTTTTTACTTTCATAGTAGGTTCAAACTTTTGCATGCATGCACTTTTAAATTTGTCATGAATTTTGTTCCAAAACCACTTATGCTTCACCTTTAATTACATATTATATGCAATAAGTATTTGGGCAAATTTTTTCCATAAAGTAGCATTTTACTTCATGACATGTAAATACATCTCAAGTTGGAAAGTTAATTTTCATTGTTGATTAATTTACTTACATGCTCCAAACAATCACTAAAATTTCAAGCTTCTTTTAATCTTAGCCGTTGATTAGAGATTAGATCACGACCGTTGATGTGTCAATGAGAAAAGTATAAAGGAAGGGCTTGGGTCAGTTGGAGAGCACACATAGAATATAAGAGATCAAATTCTTTTGTCAAAGCAGTGCTCGGATGAAGATCAGATTTGAGTTATTCAGAGAAGCAGTGAGGGGCGGATGCAGTGATTGGTCAGGAGGACCAAGAGTACAACGTAGGGCAAGGGTGGCAGAGATGCAATGGAGGTAGCGTAGCCATCAGAGGGTGTGATGAAGTTCCTAGAGAGGGTGATGCGGACCTACGCAGGGCTCACACAGGGGCAGTGCAGAGCCTCCAAGGAAAAGTCTGAAATTCACTGGAAGTTGGGGTTTCTAAGCCAATAGGGCTGAAACCAGATCCGAGAGAAGCTGATCAACGCAGAGCTAGGGTGATGCAGTGCCTCAGTCAGGGCCATACAGCCTTATGCACTGGTAGCGTAGAGACTGCACAGAGCTAGTTGGGGTTTCACCAGTGGCTCATCCGGATCAACTGGGACTTGTGAGAGTGAGGTAAAACTCACAGTGACAGTGTCATGGGCAGTAGTACAGAGGGAAGTAGCACAACAGATGAGGGGCAACAACCAGGGATCAACAACGCAGAGGATGCTTCAAAGCAGAGCAACATGCAACATGCATTTTGCTAGAACACTTTCCTTGATAAGAGGGAGTGTAGATTTTTGTAGCATCAGAAAGTGTTCCAAGTCTCAAAATTTGTGGGGAGGATTGGACATCAGTATTCCAAAGAACCTAGAAATCGTTTGTGGAAATTCCACTCGGTTCATGTTTTATTAAAATAATTAACTATTTTAATGGAGACCTTAAGTCTAAACTTAGGGAAATTAAATAATTAATGGGTGTTAATAAGACAGAGTGTGAATCTTTTAAAGAATGAAGATCAGGTCAAGTTTTAATCTTAGCCATTGATTAGACTTCTAATCTAGGTCGTTGATTCATCAATGAGAAGATTATAAAAGAAGTGTTGAGGGTCATTTGGAAAGCAAGCTGGGCAAACACTTAGTAACCCAAAGGAAGTCGATTCTTGTAATATCCCAAATGGAAAAATAACAGTAATAACATGCTAAAAGATATTAAGGAGACAACAAAACAAAAACTGACATCAAAACACCAACGGAGCCATAAAATACTGCTGAGCCATTTTATTAATTTGCTAGAAAGGAGTACAATGGAGGTGCTGGAATGAAGGCACTTGGGCTTACTCAAGGCAAGCTAGAGAAGCCCTCTGAATCAATGCTGAAATCCGCCATTGATGGTACGCTGTATGGCTACAACTCTGCACTGCGATCTGCTAGAAATGTTGTTGTTGCTCTCGAAGAAATGCCGCTAGGGCCTGCTACACTGCTCAGAAAATTTCGAGACATTAACCTTGGACTCTACTCAAGAAACCCACAAAAACCCACGAAGGAATTCACCAAATGTTGACCTCGGAATTTCGACCTAATTTCCCCCTAACTTCTCTAGTTGTTGGGTGAGTTAGCAACTCTGTTTGACACCTCCAATTTGCCCAAAAAATTCTGCCAAATTAATCTTGGCTTCTTCTCAATAAACCCATAAAAACCCACGAAGGAATTCCAGAAAGGCTAACCTCGACACCCTCTAGGAATGGCTACGCTCTCTTACTTGGTACGATGGCCTTAAAAAACTGAAAGGAAGGCCTCCAACTCTCTGAAAAACTCAGCTATGGAAGGGTTGATCCCCTCACAATCTCCCAGATTGAAAGCTCATGAAGTTCTCCTCCTTCAGAGCTGATCTCCTCTATGATTGCGTAATCTCCCTGGAAGACTGCATTGCCCTGGAAATGACTGCGTAATCCTGTGGCTGAAATGATGATGTTGCTCTCCAAAAACTGATGGGATGGCTCCTCTTCTGAGCGGGCACTCAAAGTCCCCTGAGGACGAGGTTGGGATCTCCGCTCGGAGACACCCTTGTGCTAAACAACACTGCAGACTCGACTAAACAGCTTGAGTGTGCTCTAGTCTTGACAGATAGAAAATCATAAGATGCAAGAATCAATGAGAAAGGCTGCCTTCCTCTCCTTTTATGCTTGTGAACACCTAAACTCCCTTGGGCCCACCTATGCTGCGTTGTCCCTTGCTACGCTGCGCTGCCTCTCCCACGCTGCCACTGCACTACCTGGCCCCACACTGCCACTGCTCTGTCCTGAGTGCCTCCTCTCCTGCAATGTTACTTGGCCTCGTGGGCCCCACTTCATCTTTTAATTAATCTGCCCAATGACTTTAGGAAAGTGCTTTTATTCTAATGTTTTATTCATGGGTCCCCTCACCCTTTTATTTCCGCCCAGCAGTAGCCGAAATTAATCAAAATTAATATCCCGATTAACTGACTACTAATTTGGGGATATTATAGTCCTCCCCGCCAAAAATTGTTTGCCCTCAAGAAATGCTTGAACAAGCCTCCTCCCTAGTTGATGCTCCCCACTGTCACTGCAAAATGTGCCTGGGTCCTAGATGCGCCATTGAATCTTCCCTGTCTTTTGCATCACCCTGATATGAAGGGATCTCTCAATGCCAGGATCCCAAGCCATCCTGTCCAACATGAATCTCCATGTGCTCCACTCACCATCCTGCCATGCTAATGAAGTCCCCCACTTCATCAGTGACTCGCTAAAGCCCAATGGAAGATCTACATGATCTACCCATGTAGTATACAACTCACCCCTAGAGGTTATCGAGCTGTGTAGAGTTGTAATGCTTGAGTCTCCTGCTAATCTCGTAGAGGTGCCACCATGTTATTGCTGTGCCACTCTGACTATGAGATACCTCCCATTGTGCACAGACTGTATCCCTCTCTCCTGGGGCCTTGTGGCGAAAAATCTATGAAGGCAAAGCTCATCTTGCCCGGGCATCTCCATGATGCCGATATCTACCCCTCCACTGCCGATCATGACCCTGAGAAACAACATGATAAGTCTGCCTCGCCATGCAATGGAGGTCTCAGTGGTCCCCCACGTGTCAAACCCAAGGTGGATTGGATCATCGTCTGCTTTGTCCCTGCTCATCACAAAGTTGAGTGATCCACCTACCCAACAGACCCCTAGATCCCCCAACACTACGGGGAGCCCACAACTCCCACTCCCCGCGGGATGCCGCTGCGTAGCGCTGCTACCTGCTAGAACCCATCTGGCTCTCATCTCTAGCCCCTGTATGTATCCCTGGTGTGGACCCCAAGTATCAGGAGTTTGTCCCACGCATTCGTACTTGCCCTTCTTTTGCCAGACCATGTCGTGATACCCGCTAGCCCAACTCTTGTTGATACACCTGGATACTGCTCGGAGTTTGGGCACCCTCTTGTAGATGAAATCTACCATCTACTGTCTCTCAAATGTGAGCCCAGGGGTGGAACATATGCTACCTTGGAAATCAACCATGCCATCCCTAAGCTTGGACCCGTCAACTCGTGCACCTACCAAGTGTCTCAACTGGAGAGTCTCCTTCTGGCTCATGACATGCGGTATCTCATCCCACTGTCTAGGGTGAGCCTCCCATGCCCTGCGGCCTAAATGGAGAGTAGTGTTAAGGGGCACCAACCAAACACTCTGTGACCATAAGCAACATTGGAGGATGATGGGTAGGTATGTCCCAAAGGGTGTGACCAAGAGTCTATCTGAATGCTCAAGAGTAATCCTTTAGATGACACTCTCTCTGCCTCAGATATGCTGATAACACCCTCGTAGCCCTGTCTCCGCTAAACGTGGTGTCTCCAGATGCTCAACAAGATTCTCATCGATCCTAGGTGAGTTGCATCCCATGGTACACCTACTGCCCCTGTCCATACGTCTCTTTGGAGGCAATGCTCCAAGAGGCCACTGCTCTACATCATGTGTCACTACATACAACTAAATATCACTGTACTCCTCGACCTGCCATTGTATGTCGCAACCTACCCTTGTACACCAATGGATACCCCCGACAATAGCTATACTGTCCTGTACCGTCATGTGTCCATCCTGCGTTGCCGCATCTGTCACTCCCCGCATGTACTCAAAGCGATAGGAAGTACTCCTACTCCATAACACAACCCGACATACTACAACACACCCTCATGCATCTCCATGCCCATCTACAGACCACTGCCCAATGGTGGATGCTCCTACACATCCCAGGGTGTGATGGCCTAAGGTTGTATCCATATGTGTCGCCCCATACTCGATCAGTACCATCACCTCCACTATCGCATCACCATACTCGCCGATGAATGGATCGTCACCCCAAACCCTGCCTGAGGGGTCCAAAAAGTGAATCTCTCAATGTGTCAGTAGTGATGCCACCACTGCTCTACTACTCTGCAACTCTGTGCCCCACACAAAGGTGAAGAATCCCTGGTTCCATACAAGGCACCGTTTGGTGGCCTGCCAAAGCCACCTCCTTTGACAAGCTCCTGCCAAAGTATGTTGATCACCCTGTGACACTGCGATCAAATGTCATACCAAGACAACCCAAGGGGTCTGTCCATAAACTGGTTGGCCATTGGAGCTGATCGAGACTCCCCTAGCGAATGTGCATGTTCAACTGTTAGGCCAACCATACCCTCCAAAACATAGTCAATCGGTCTGCCTGGGAAACGATAGGTAGTCCCACCCAGATCCCAATGTCAGTCTGGGGTTCTTGTTTTATTAGTGCCTGGTAACTCCTGCTGAACTACACTCGGGTCCACCATCTCCATAACCCACTCCACCGGGTACCAACTCAAAATCTCTCACCATCCAACTCCAACATGCAGATATTGCACCCTATGCAACTCTGGTTGTCTCATCCAGCTATCCAGGTCAGCATATGAGATCTGACTAGGTGGCTCCATCTCTCTCTCTCCAATGGGAAGAGGTGGCCCAACAATGTTGCTAGCCCCGTCTATGTAAGCCTGAAGGGGGCTGCTCTGACACTCCAATGTGCCCTTTAGCTGTACCATTAGGGAATCCAACCGTTACCCAGTATGGGCCAACTTGGTCGCTAACTCGGCACAAACCACTCTCATGCTGTCCAGTGCCTCGTTCTGTAGAAAAATAGCCTCTCGTACTGATGTGGCCTTCTCCCTCAAATATAGAAGTTTGGCCCATAGTTGATGGCACTGCTGTGTGCAACCATTGCCCAATACCACTGTATCTCGTACAACTCCTGGCACCTCACCCATCTGTTGTGTGCTGCTATCACCCCAAAACTCGGACATGTCCTTGGTCATCACCTCAACAGATGGCACTATTAGGGTAGGATCTACTCTCTCCACTAAGATGTCAACCGATGCAGTCAAGGAAGCCTCCAACACGGGTGACCCCTGCACTATACTGGGTGTATCCACTTGCTCCCCATGATGCTGGGTGCCCTCATCCTCCAAGTGTGAGGTAGCCATTTTGATGGCTTCCCCCTTTGTTATTCGGTTAAGCTAGAAAAAGGTATCCAATCTTCCCACTCGATCCCGAGCCGTGCACTAAGTGGATCCATCATACTTGGGGAAAGGTATCCCTCCCAATGGTACGCTGCAACTCTGAGCTCTGCATGCTAGACCCCCCATCGTTCCTGCCTGAACTGGCAGTAATCTTTGAAGGACAAAGTTGCTTTGAAGTTTTCCCCCATGGATTGCCATTCTCGGAAATAATCTCCCATGGTTATATGATCATGCCGCCTACCTTGCTCACTCGGGACTGAAGGTAAAAATGTAGGTAACGTGATCCTCGTTGGCCTATTTAAGGCTAGCGAGTAAGTGGCTGGTAAAGGGTGGTCACACTATTGTGAGCCCCTGAAGTCTCCCCAATTAGGGATTCATGATGGATGCTCTCATTCCTATTTTGTTGCTCGAGTCTTTCCAACATTCCCTTCTGTCCTTTGGCTAAATCATTTAGGACCTTAAAGATGCTACCAAATGTTTCTTCCCCTTTGCTCCTTGACTACCCATATTTGCCACCTTTACTGCCTTTGGTGGGTAAGGTTCTGCCTACCTTCCTTGTTCATAGAAAAATATCTCCACGACTGAGCCAAGAACGAAGCTTTGATACCATTGTAATATCCCAAATGGGAAAATAACAGTAATAACAGACTGAAAGATATCCTCTTTGCTCCTTGACTCCCCCATATTTGCCACCTCTACTGCCTTTGGTGGGTAAGGTTCTGCCTACCTTCCTTGTTCATAGAAAAATATCTCCATGACTGAGCCAAGAACGAAGCTTTGATACCACTGTAATATCCCAAATGGGAAAATAACAGTAATAACAGACTGAAAGATATTAAGGAGACAACAAAACAAAAACTGACATCAAAACACCAACGGAGCCATAAAATACTGGTGAGCCATTTTATTAATTTGCTAGAAAGGAGTACAACGGAGGTGCTGGAATGAAGGCACCTGGGCTTACTCAAGGCAAGCTAGAGAAGCCCTCTGAATCAATGCTGAAATCCCCCACTGATGGTACGCTGTATGGCTACAACTCTGCGCTGCAATCTGCCAGAAATGTTGCTGTTGCTCCCGAAGAAATGCCGCTAGGGCCTGCTACACTGCTCAGAAAATTCCGAGACTTTAACCTCAGACTCTACTCAAGAAACCCACAAAAACCCACAAAGGAATTCACCAAATGTTGACCCCGAAATTTCGACCCAATTTCCCCCTAGCTCCTCTAATTGCTGGCTGAGTTAGGAACTTTGTTTGACTCCTCCAATCTGGCCAAAAAATTCTACCAAATTAATCTTGACTTCTCCTCAATAAACCCATAAAAACTCGCGAAGGAATTTCGGAAGGCTGACCCCAAAAATTCGCCCTCTAGGGATGGCTACACTCTCCTGCTGGGTACGATGGCCTCTATGATGAAAACACTGAAAGGAAGGCCTCCAACTCTATGAAAAACTCAGCTATGGAAGGGCTGATCCCCTCACAATCTCGGACTGAAAGCTCATGAAGTTCTCCTCCCTCGAAGCTGATCTCCTCTATGATTGCATAATCTCCTTGGAAGACTGCACTACCCTGGAAATGACTACGTAATCCTGTGGCTGAAATGATGATGCTGCTCTCCAAAAACTGATGCGATGGCTGCTCTCTTGAGCGAGCACTCTAAGTCCCCCAAGGACGAGGTTGGGATCTCCGCTCAAAGACACGCTTGTGCTAAACAACACTGCAAACTCAGCTAAATAGCTTGAGCGTGCTCTAGTCTTGACAGATAGAAAATCATAAGAGGCAAGAATCAATGAGAATGGCTGCCTTCCTCTCCTTTTATACTTGTGAACCCCTAAACTCCCTTGGGCCCACCTATGCTGCACTGTCCCTCTGTACCATGCTGTCCCTTGCTATGCTACGCTGCCTCTCCCACGCTGCCACTGCGCTGCCTAGCCCCACGCTACCACTGCATTGTCCTAAGTGCCTCCTCTCCTGCGCTATCACTTGGCCTCATGGGCCCCACTTCATCTTTTAATTAATCTGCCTAGTGACTTTAGGAAAGTGCTTTTATTTTAATGTTTTATTCATGGGTCCTCTCACCCCTTTATTTCTGCCCAACATTAGGATTTGTCGAAATGAATCAAAATTAATATCCTGATTAGCTGATTTAAATTGGGGATATTACAATTCTGAAGGAATAGAATTCGATTTCAAAGGGAGAGTTGCAGGGCAGAGTTGCAGAGCAGAGGAAGTAGAAGGAGTCAGCAGTGACAGAGGTCGAGGAGAGAGGGACGCAGAAGTCCAGAGAAGGCAGCGCAGAGCAGCAACGCAGTGTGCCCACGTAGAGTGACACAGTCACACACAGGCATTGCGCAGAGAGACACGCAGAGGGACAGGGAGCTGGGAGTATCTCGGGTATCAGAAATTTCTTCGAAAGGACCGTGAGCATTTATCTCAGGTGTTTTCTAAGAAGTCTGCCAGTCATTTCCTTGTAAAGAATTTCATTGCTAAAGATTAATATATAAACCCTCATCTGCTGCACCAGTTTTCTTGCATTGGGTTTTTCCGAGGACAATTGTCCAAAATAATTGTGTTTATGTGATTGATTCTTATGCTTGTATTTCTTACTGTTCTATTCTCTGCATATACTTAAGTGAATGTTGCAGTAGTATTTATTTCGAAATTTACTGAAGAACTTTGTAAATAACTTATCAGAAACAATAAGTAGGAGAAATAAATCTATCACTGCAAAAGTAATTTCCTGATTGAAATTTTCACATGGTATTAGAGCAAAGATGAGTAACAAGAGTAGAGAACTGACGATAGAAGATTCATACGTTGCTACAACAACAACACAGAAGGGCTCATGCAGTTCTCCAAAAAGGAAGGGAAGCATGAAAGAACAGATGGATCAAGAAGTTTCAATTCTGGCATCCAGATTGGAAGAAGAATTTGCATGTGTGTCAAGCTTTGCTTCTCCTGAGATCTGGTATATCGACAGTGGAGCTTCTGCTCACATGACGTGAGTGCGAGAATGTTTCTCAAGCTACCAAGAAGAGCAGATGCACTTTAAGATCATCATGGGCAATAAAGTGAAATGTACCCCTGTTGGAAGAGGTACCATAGTATTTCAAATAGAAGTCGGTAACAAGCTTCGGGCCACCAATGTGCTGCATGTGCCTGGGTTGGGGATGAATTTACTCTCTGTGTCACAGCTTCAAAACAAAGGCTATGACGTTTACTTCATTGGCAATAGAGTATACGTCAAACATCCGAGTTGGAAGAAGAAGGCACAAATCAGAGTCAGGAGCAACAAACTCTACAAGTTACAGCTCGAATCTCCAATGGCACTGATAGGAAGCACTGATGAAAAGGATTTGAATGAGCTATGGCATAGGAGAATGGGGCACTTGCACCATGGGGCATTAAGGATTCTCAAGAAGATTGTCACGGGAGTTCCAAAACTGAGCACCAAGCTAGACGATGTCTGTAGAGGGTGCGTATTGGGAAAGTATGCCAAGACAACGTATCATAAAAGTAGCAATAGGACTAAGAGTGTGTTGGGCTTAATACATTCGAATATCGGCGAGCCAATGTCCACTAGAGCTCTTAGTGGTGCCAAGTATTTCGTTCTCTTTATTGATGATCATTCCAGGAAGACCTGGATCTACTTTCTAAAGACCAAGGGCGAAGTCTTCAGTCGATTCAAAGAGTTTAAAGCTATGGTAGAAAATTTTGACGGGGAAGCGGATCAAGGTATTGCAATCAGACAATGGTGGAGAGTACATTGATAAAGACTTCACAGGGTTCTGCGCAAGGGAACGCATCAAAAGAGAATGGATCGCTCCATATAATCCGAAGGAGAATGGTGTGGCAGAGAGAAAAATTAGAACTATTGTCGAGGCTGCAAGGGCAATGCTGTATGATCAAGACATGCCCAAATTCCTGTGGGCAAAAGCTTGTAATGCAACTGTCTACGTTCAGAACAAGATTACTCAACGCATTGGGTAAGATCACTCCAGAATGTGTCTTCACTGGTGTCAAGCCTGAGGTAAGCCACTTTAGGATCTTTGGCAGTGCAGCATATTGTCATGTGCCCGAAGAGAAGAGGAAGAAGTTGGATATGACTGCGGAAAAAGGATATCTGGTGGGATATAGCGAGAATGAAAAGGCTTACCACATTTACATTCCTGAGAGCAGGAAAGTTGTAGTGCGGCGGGATGTGAAGTTCATGGAGGAAAGGGCCTTTAGGAAATCTCGAGAGATGCCTTTTGCTACACAGTTTGAGGAGGATCCGCTGGTCCAACCACAATGATATGTGGAGGGTAATACGAGTGCCTCTCCAAGGCACGGGGATCCAAGGGATACATCTCCCGAGGACTTATAGGAAGGAGAGCAGGTAAATCCACCTACTACCAGTGGTAGAACGAGCAGGGAATTGCGATAAATTCTGAAGGATGCAGGAGACTTTGTCCGAGGCCCCAAAAATGAGAAGAGGCAGCGCAGGCAGCCTGAAAGGTACCAAGCTTTGGTAGCACAGGTTGGGGAACCCTCTAGTTTTCAGGAGGCAACTCAACACCCATGCCAATGACATCAGGTTGAGTGAGATCACTGACGCAGATTGGGCTGGGAGCCTAGTAGATCGGAAAAGTACCAGTGGGTATTGTTTCAGTATTGGATCAGGAATGACCTCCTGGTGCAACAGGAAACAGAAATCCGTGGTTCTGAGCTTAGAAGAGGTAGAATATATGGCACCAAGCATGGCTTCGTGTGAGGCAATCTGGCTTCGGAAACTGCTTCTGAACTTACTCAAGGAAAAGATGAAGGCGACCAACTTTCTATATGATAATCAGAGTTGCATCAAGCTCTCTGAAAATGTTGTGTTTCATAATCGGTTGAAGCACATTGACATTAGGTGTCACTTCATCAGAGACTATGTCCAACAGGGAGCTGTACAGTTGCAGTACACTCCAATAGGAGAACAAGTGGCATATATCCTCGCAAAGGCTCTGGGGAAGACAAAGTTTGTCTACTTCAAAGGAAATATGGGGATGATCAAGAATCCATTTCAGTAGCAGGAATGGATAGGATCGAGATTCAAAAGGAGTTGCAGTACAGATGAGGAAGTGACAATGTCAGTGTCATGGGCATCAGTACAAAGGGCAACAACGCAACAGATAAGGGGCAGCAACCAGGGATCAATAGCGCAGAGGATGCTGCAAAGTAGAGCAACAACCAGGGATCAGCAACGCAGAGGATGCTTCAAAGAAGAGCAGCATGCAATAGGCATTTTGCTAGAACACTTTCCTTGCTAAGAGGGAGTGTTGATTTTTGTAGCATCGAAAAGTGTTCCAATTCTCAAAATTTGTGGGGAGGCCTGGACATCAGTATTCCAAAAAACAAAGAAACCGTTTGTGGAAATTCTACTCGGTTCATGTTTTATTAAAATAATTAACTATTTTAATGGAGACCCTAAGTTTAAACTTAGGGAAATTAAATAATTGATGGGTATTAATAAGACAGAGTGTGAATCTTCTAGAGAACGAAGATCAAGTCAAGTTTTAATCTTAGCCATTAATTAGACTTCTAATCTGGGCCATTGATTCATCAATGAGAAGAGACTTGAGGGTCATTTGGAAAGCAAGCCGGGCAAACACTCAATAACCCAAAGGAAGTCGATTATGAAGGAATTGAATTCGATTTCAGAGGGAGAGTTGCAGGGCAGAGTTGCAGAGCAGAGGAAGTACAGGGAGTCAGCAGTGACAAAGGTCGAGGAGAGAGGGACGCAGAAGGATAGAGAAGGCAGCGCAGAGTGACTTAGTCACACGCAGGCACTGCGCAGAGAGACACGCAGAGGGACACAGAGGGAGCTGGGAGTCTCCCGAGTGTCAGAAATTTCTTCGGAAGGACCATGAGAATTTATTTCAGGTGTTTTCTGAGAAGTCTGCCTATCATTTCCTTGTAAAGAATTTTATTGCTGAAGAATAATATATAAACCCTCATCTGCTGCACCGATTTTCCTGCATTGGGTTTTTCCTTCCGGGGACAATTGTCTAAAAATAATTGTGTTTATGTAATTGATTCTTATGCTTGTATTTCTTACTGTTCTATTCTCTGCATATACTTAATTGAATGCTGCAGTAGTATTTATTTCGAAATTTACTGAAGAACTCTGTAAATAACTCATCAAAAACAATAAGTAGGAGAAATAAATCTATCACTGCAGAAGTAATTTCTGGATTGAATTTTTCACAACAAAGACGTGGGTTGAGAAGAATCGACGGAATGCAACAATCGCTCGGACATGTGACCCTTTCGTTGCCACTGATATAACTTCTAATGCTGCTCATCTGTTGCAATGTTCTAGGCATCTGAGCCGTCAATTGCCTTGGCTACAATTTTCTTTGGTATCTGTCCAGATATAGTGACTGGAGATTTCATTAAAAGCGAAGAATGGAGCATAGTAATGGCAGCGATTTGAGTAGTGTGACTGTTGAAAGCTACACGCCTGTACGGTCATCATATAGGAATATATATATAATAGATTATTACTAGATTTTTGGCTTCTGTGATCCATCAATAAATTAGGAAGAAATCTTTCGGTAAAAATCACATTATCATGAACAAAGTCGACGCGTTTCGAACCAACCAGTGTGGTTCATCATCAGGACTAGGTGAGAGATCAGATCAGTGGTTAAGTTTAAATAGATGTAGGAGAGGAAAGAAAACCGTTAAAATCAACTAGTTTGACTATAAAACGGTTAGTTCAATAATTAAAAAATCAAAAACGGCTAGTTTGAATATTTAAATTAAAAGTCAAATTAATTTTTTTTTTTTTTTTTTTTTTATAAATAAAAATAAATTTCAATTTTATAGTTTAATTATTTAATTTAATTTAATTTATTATTATTATTATTATTATTATTATTTTTAATTTATATTTATTTATTTATTTATTATTTTTTAATTGATTATTATACATTATTTTATTGTAAATCTTTAAAAATAAAATGAATAAATAATTAAATAATTAAATAATAATAATAATAAATATAAAACTAGAAATAAAATAGTTCCCTTAATTTACAAATTTAATTACAAATTGAAACGGCTAGTTTGAATATTCAAAATAATAGCAAATTTTATTTTTATTAATATCGTTAATCGAATTTTCAAAACAAATATTATTTAATTAAAATTATATATTATTGTATTAAAATTCTATCTTAAAAATTTTTTAAATATAAATAAAAGAATAATATTATTATATTGAAATTCTATCTTAAAAAATAAAAAATAAAAGAATAAAGTTAATTGATTATTCAAAATTTAAATATTATATTATTATAATTATATAATCAATATATATAAATATATATATATATATATAGATAAAGAAAAATATTAAAAAATATAATTAAAAAAAAAAAAAAAAAAAAAAAAAAAAGAGGATTAAGAATATAAGGCAGGGATCCAACACCTGCTTATATTCCAACCGTCATCTCTATTGAGATTTACGGGCCTTTTTTCAATTTCAAGGGCCTCTCTTAACTTACGATGATGAAAATGATCAATTCTGGCTAAGACCTTAGCCTCTTCGATACATATATGATGGTTAGTTTTTTCCAGAGCAAGTCACTTAGGCAGTATAAAGGGACCCTGCCATGTCTAAGGTCAATTTCGTATAAATAAATATAAATTAAAAATAATAATAATAATAATAATAATAATAAATTAAATTAAATTAAATAATTAAACTATAAAATTGAAATTTATTTTTATTTATAAAAAAATTTTAATTTGACTTTTAATTTAAATATTCAAACTAGCCGTTTTTTATTTTTTTTAATTATTGAACTAACCGTTTTACAGTCAAACTAGTTGATTTTAACGGTTTTCTTTCCTCTCCTACATCTATTTAAACTTAACGACTGATCTGATCTCTCACCTAGTCCTGATGATGAACCACACTGGTTGGTTCGAAACGCGTCGACTTTGTTCATGATAATGTGATTTTTACCGAAAGATTTCTTCCTAAAATAATAGATTATGTTAATAAATAAAAATTGAAGTGGTTCCACCAAAAAAGAAGAAGAGGAAGATCAACACCAACATGCCGAAGTCATACCTATAAAAAAAATATAAGTGACGTGCACAGCTTTGAGGACAAATCACTCCTTAGGAGGGCGGCAATGTAACAAACATAGATATATATTAAATAATAATTAGTTATTGAAGAGGCATGCCCGAAAGGACATGACTATTTGTGAAGGGGCACCTTGCCTAATAAATAAGCAGGACCCTCATTGTAAGATTCAACCAATCTATTAAATCTATAGACTATCTATCTATACACACACACACACACTTGTGTACAACACATTTAAAGTACAAACAGGCACTGTTTGTTTACCACAGAAATTAAATGGTTTAAAACTTTGTGATGTTTAGGTTATATATGGTATTGCATAAATTATAGTGCATGTGGTTTCAGCTGTTGACTTGTCATCATATTATAATCTAACAATGACAATCAAACATTTTTCTAATACACAGGTATGGAGAAATATTCAATGAAATGCTTGGAGAGATGGAGAGGCATACAGGAAATAAGGAACGCCGCACCATATGGCTCCAGCATATTGAGCCACTGATTGAGGGAATGGGATTGGTTATCCTAGCTTATTTCAGGCGTTTATTTCCCCTTTTTTTTCATTGGTTGCATGCAAAGGATGATGCCACAGTGATATTGGTACGATTTAAAATTCAACTCTTACAAATTCTGGTTTATTTCTCCTTTATTTTCTGGTCTAATGCTTGTTCTAACTTCCTAATTTTCCAAAATGATTGCACTTTTTCATTTGCATGAAATTATGAATTCTTGCTGGGGACTGGTTAGAAGTTATTTATCCAAATTTATTATTATTCTTTTTTTGTTGGTTTGACCCATGGAGGTTTTGAACATGGAATCTTATGCTTTAAATTATACTTCATAACACGATGATCACCAATTGAGCTGCCTATTAAAACTGCATCTTATATTAAAAATGAGATATTTACAGAAGGAAAGGCAAAATTGGAAGGGTATATACCATATAAATTGTACAATCATACGATGATAACGGCATCCTCTTCCTCTATTCTATGAGAGCAGAAATAAAATCAGAAAATGCTGGAGCATCTAGTTCTCTAGCATATCTAGTGAGCAAAATTCCTTTAGCTAACAATTGCATACATAGAGCTTTCACATCAGTTACAACAAAAATACTGAATTGAACCAACCTCATCAGAAAAAACTATTGCATCTCACCTTCTAAAGAGTGAACAATGCCGTAACACTTATGGGGCTCCAAATTACTGTGGAAGCAGAGAGCACGGGATATTTGGAGGCACCAAAGGTTGCAGCTCTCCAATCATCAGTGCACCTTTCCCTGAAGTAAAACTGAGTGTTGATCCTGTATGTGCTGCATGCAGTCTCTAGCAAATTGGCAGACCCAAAATATGTGCTTCACTGTTGCTTGCTTACCACAAACTACGCAAATCCCGTCCATCAGTCTACTTTTAGGCAAATCTGGCCCTTGGATGGAAACCCCCGATAAAGTACTAGCCATGCAAAGATCCAAAGATTGCACGACAAGCAAATGGACCAAATGCTATGTAATTTTCAAATCTACCTATCCTCAGGATTGAGATCAGTTTATCGAGCATTAAGAACCAGTGCGAAGACATGCTCTTGGTGTAACAGGGAGTAATATTTTTGGGTATTATACCACTGAAGCTGCTTATCAGATACCCACCACCAATGTCTCCACAAAGAGCCCCACATATCAGAAGTCAGCTTGAACAAGTCTTTTGAAGGAAGGAACCCAACAAGAAAGCCTTTCGCTGAGCTAATACCCTCCAGTTCTTTCAAGATCTAGCCTCAAAAGTGCAAATATCTTTCCAACTAGAAATGCCTTTTCTACTCAGTGTGCATGCTTGGAACCTTGAGAGTTTGGTAATGCATTGGTTGTGGTGTTCACAGCTGTAGATAGGGGACCAGCCTAGATCCCAACTTGCTTTGCTTCCCAAATACTTTCACTTAACCAACCTGCCAACATATTTCCAAGTCCCCTAAATCCTTTTGCAGATAATGGGCTTGGCTATCCAAATACGTGTGGTGACAATAATATATCACAAAGTTCGAAAGAGCCATAGGTCTTTTAGCACCTGTTGGGCTGAAGTAAATTGATGGCATAAGAGGACATGCCAATGAGAATCCTCTAAACAATGAACATGTCATCAGCAACTGAGCACAACTAGAATACCCTCCAGTTCTTTCAAGATCTAGCCTCAAAAGTTCAAATATCTTTCCAACTAGAAATGCCTTTTCTACTCAATGTGCATGCTTGGAACCTTGAGAGTTTGGTAATGCATTGGTTGTGGTGTTCACAGCTGTAGATTGGGTGCCAGCCTAGATCCCAACTTGCTTTGCTTCCCAAATACTTTCAGTTAACCAAACTGGCAAAATATTTCCAAGTCCCCTAAATCCTTTTGCAGATAAAGGGCTTGGTTATCCAAATATGTGTGGTGACAATAATATATCACAAAGTTCGAAAGAGCCGTAGGTCTTTTATTACCTGTTGGGCTGAAGTAAATTGATGGCATAAGAGGACGTGCCAATTAGAATCCTCTAAACAATGAACATGTCATCACCAACTGAGCAACTAGAATACTTTCCTGCGTAGCAATATCAGTAAGATCCAAATCCACCAACTTTGACATATTGCTGCAGATATTTTCTAACTCATTGGAAATAGATTCTGCATTGTACTACAATTCTGACAGCACATGGTTCGGGTTGTTCGGGTTCGGCAATGATTATATTTGATTCAGGTTTGAATTTTCCAATGAGTTCAGATGAGGTTTGGTTTTAGGTTCGACTATATATATAATAATGCTATATTTCATTGTAAAGTTTGTTGATTTTCTGGTAGAAGGATAGACTAGAACAATTTTCTTTCAGATTTTGACTTCTTAGGGCATTCAAATCATCAAGCAGTTACACAAGAAAATTTCAACCATTAAGCACAATAGAGCAGTAGAGATCACAATGAGACAATGAAACAAGAGACACAAAAATACCATGGGAAAACCCCACTCCAAGGGAGAAAACCCAGCAACCTTTCCTTTTGATAAATTGTCAAATTCAACCAATTTATACATCTTATTCTTCCAGTCAAAATGTCAAACCATTGACCACATTCAATGCCCAGTCAGATCATGTCAAAGGAGAGAGAGAGTCAACATTTAGCTCACTGGTCAAGACTGGTCAAAGTGTGGAATTTTGGCCTGCAGTAGCTGGTCAAAGGGCCAAAATTTGGTCCTGTAATTCCAGAGAATATTGGTCAAACTGCAAGGTTTGACCTGTGGTCAATGCCCATAACCTGGTCCAGAACTCGGTCAACAGAATAGTAAAAGATCAGAAAATATTTGTCCTCCAACTTCAGTGAACAGCTCGGTCAAACAGCAGAGGAAGAGTCCAAGTCAAATCTGGTCAACACAGAGAGTAGAAAGTCAACTTCTGGTCAAAACATCCTTCTTCCTCCGCACATGTGAGCAAATTGCTTGAGAACAGATCCGAATTTGTGAGTGATGTGATGATCAAATAAGGAGATCCTTTTGTCAATATATAGATGTTCAATTGGAAGGGTCAAACCCCTTCAAGAGGTGGGTCCGACCTGTCAAAATAGGGCTGACTACGGCAGCAGAAAAATCAATAATTTCTCTTTTCACCTTGATGATGAAAATACCAACCGCAATTACAATTTCTCAACATTCCCTATTAGCCAGGGAGGTTCTTTTCATTGACTTCAACATATGTACTAATTTCATCACAAGGAAAAGTTGAAACCATCAAGCTTATCCCACAAGCCAAAACCAAAGGCATCAAGGTCAGAACCCAACTGGCCATGGCATGAATTAATATCGTTCATGAGGCCAAACTCTCCAACCATATGAAATGGTTTCTTAGTCAAGCACAATGACCCAAGAAAGTAATCAAAGTCAATCTCTCTGACCATCCCACTGGTCTCTTAGTCAAACCCAATGACCCAAGAGAGAGTACTCAACATCAATCTCCCCGATCAAGCCCACTGGTCTCTCAGTGAAACACAATGACCCAAGCGAATAATTAAGATTAAAGTCTCCGACCATACCAATGGTCTCTCAGTGAAACTCAATGATCCAAGGGAGTAACTAGGACAATCTTCCCAACCATAAATCATGGTTTCTCAGCCAAGCCCAAGGAAGATTGTCATTCTCATGATGCTATACAATCAATGCGCTCTCTCTCCAAGAGGAATTCTCAGCCACTCCAAGCTTCTCACAGAAGCATGCAAACTTCATCTGAGATAGTGGCTTTGTTAGAACATCAATGACCTGCTTAACAGTAGAAATGTATACGAGGCTCACAACTCTTCCTTGGACAACATCCCAGATATGGTGACAATGTGCTTCGACTTGTCATGAAAAATTGGATTCTCAGAAAGCTTCACACAAATTTGATTGTCACGATATATCACAGTCGATTCCAATGCCCGATCAATCAACTATATACTCAGCGTCAACCGTGCAACAAAGCGTTGTATCCAAAATATCATAGAAAAACCCACCCTATCCAAAAGTGCTCTTCCTATCTTCAATGCATCCAAGCCAATCAAAATCAGTAATGCACGCGTTGGGGCTCAACCATGAATTGATTTAGGGTGTTCATGAGTCTCAGATAGTTCAACGAGCCAATCAATTGACGATACATAGTAGGATCAACCAATTCATAGTCAGAGTCTCACAACTTCTTCAATTTTGTCACCATGGGAGTGTCCAAGGATTTGCAGTTCATCATGCCAAATTTTCTAAAGGATGTTAACAAAGACTTCATCAAGCTTCTCATAATGCATTGACCTAGATTCTTCATTTCAAATTCAAAAGCCAGCTTCCTCTAACATTGGACAAAGAGATCCTCAGCCCCAATCATACATAGATCATCAAAATCACAGGCTCATCTTCAACAATGGATCAACATTGCTCTTTGTAGAACCAAATAGCCATCAATTCGAGAGTACCATGCATGAGGTGCCTGACTTCATAGTCTTCTCCTTCTTACTGAGGTAATCCTTTGCTTTGTACTTCTAGCCATCTTCATTTGACTTCATTTCGGCATAGATCAATGCATACTTCAATCTTGTTGATCTGTCTGCTCCCTATGCGTTGCTGCCTCTGCTTCGACAAAACTGCGATCTGGAAAATCCTACCTCTCTGTCGGCTCACTCAGAGAGAGATTTCCTTGCAGCTACTAGCCCTCCTAGCTTGGACTGCGCAATCTCCTAGGAGATCGATCTGTGGCTATTGCAGCTCTTTGATCTCGGCGTCAAAAACGCTGGATCTGCTCTTTGTCTCGCCTACACTCAGCTTAAACAAGCTCTGATACCATGTGAAAAATCGGTAAACTCAGGATCCTACTACAACAACTGATGGAAAGTCTTCTATTTGTTATTTAACTTGACAAATTATTCATTGTGTTCTACAAGGAAATATCGAAATCCATTCACTACAACCTACACAAATAATATTGCGGAAGAAATACAAGTGCGGAAACAAATATGAACATACACAGATTACACAACCATTCGACACAATTATTTTTGGGCAAATGTCCCTAGAAAAACCCAATGCAGGAAAACTGGTGCAGGAGATCTGAGGGTTTATGTTATTATGTAGTAAATTATGAGTACATGTCTATGATTGAAGAAACTGTCAATTCATACAACAAACTGACGAAAGAGATCTCGTGAGACAAACCTCCTCATCCACGGGAAATTGGCACTGATCTGCACCAAGGCTGGACTGTGCTGCGCTACCTCTGCTTAGTGACTGCATCACTCCATGCAGTGACTATGTCACAACTCGACTGCCCTTCTGCCTCTGCACTGGTATGCCTACTGGCTTGGAGACTGAGCCTCCGGAAAATTTCTTTGGGTCTGAACTGGCTCTACGCTGTCTCTTTGGCAGGAAAACGATTTCCGCTCTGCAGCTGTGTCCAGTGACTGCGTAGGCTCTGCATAATACTTTGGCTCTCTCTGTCTTTGTTGTCGTGTACTTTTCGGCCCAGGAAAACTTCCAACCGGTGATACTGCCCCTCACTGCAATGAAGAATCACTTGGATCTGATCTTCGTCCGAGCACTACTCTGTCAGAGGAATTCGATCTCTGGATTCTTTGTGTCTTTCGAATGTGTTTTCTAAATGACCCTTCAAGTCCTTCTTATAATCTTCTCGTTGAAGATTCAACGACCCATATTAGATCTTAATTAATGGCTAAGATGAACTTTTGTTAAGTTTCTAAACATGCTCTATGCCATTTCAGATTAGGGCACAATACTGAAGAAGATAGAACATACTAATAGATCGATAGAAGACAAGCCAAAACAAAGATAATAAATGGTGGCATTACGGTGATCAGCAGGATGCTTCTACCAGCAAAGTCTCCAATAGGTCATTCAGCCAAGCGTGTCACACATCACCCCAGAACAACCCAAACAAAGAACAGTCCATATATATATTATAGCTCCAATGCTATCCAGAGAGAGATAATTCCTCCACAACAATGTGTGTCAAATGAACTCTAAGTCTCTCCAATATATAGGAATCTTTGGGGTGTGTGACACGTCTTTTAAGACATTTAAGTCTATATTTTATTCTAGGCCGACCTAGCACATAAGTGGAATAAATTCAAAGTATATGTTCTGCTCATCCGATCAAGGTGATCTTTAGATCAATCTTACACCTCTCCGAAAGAAAAGTCCAATAAAAATATTGGGATCGTCATCTGAGCAGTACAACCCGGAGTTTGGACCTAGTTGTCCAATTTTAACACTCCCTCTCAACTAGGGAGAACTCCGTCCACTAGTGCAATCCAAACATCGTGCGTCATCCCGCCATAACTTGCTTTGTCGTCTTTATTTCCCTGCACGATGGCCTACTACAAAGACATCATTCCTCAAAATTTATTGGGATTCAAACTCGTAGGTCAAACTCGACGGACTCACAAAGAGTCTCCAACCAACCGGTTGGTTCATCTGACTCAAGTCGTGGGAGGTCCGAGATCACAAGACTTGATCCTGTCATGGCACCGTGCCATCCTAGATAGAGAGTACGACAATCTCTGATGCGTCCATCAGTCTTTGCTGCTAGTCTCTAGCTTTTCCCACCTCATTGGCCAAATGAGAGGTACTTCCCATGAGCCTTGAACTCAATGAGTAGGATGCATACGGGGCACAGATAATGAGAGGTGAACCAACTCAATAATCACAACGGTGGGGTCCAAGCACACCAACAAGGTTTGGCAAGTCTAGCCTTGTGGTTGCTCATAGCTCCGAGAAGCTGTCCCCAAAGCCCCCCAGAGCTCCTCGAGCTCATCGTCCAATAGGACCCACATCATAGGGTCATTCCACGATACCAAGTCTCTCACGGAAGGTTAGGAACTTGACCTTCCCCAGGGGCTTAGTGAGAATATCTGCGACTTGCTCATCAGTTCCTATATGATCGAGCCTTACGTCACCTCGCTGTACCATATCCTAGATGAAATGGTACCTAATATCAATGTGCTTGGATTGGTCGTGGAACACAGGATTCTCGGTCAAGCGAATCCCACTCTGATTATCACAGAGTATCACCGTGGTATCTAGCACATGCTCGAACAGCTCACTAAAGAGCTTTCACAACCAGACTGCTTCACAACAGGCCATACTTGTTGCAATGTATTCGGCCTCAGCAGTGCTCAAAGCCACCGATTTCTGCTTCTTGCTCATCCATGAGTCGAAGCAGAACCAAGATTGAAACAACATCCTGATGTGCTCTTACGATCCACCACACTGCCAGCCCAATCAGCATCAGTATATCCAAGGAGTGTCACGCTCTCGGCAGTGTATCTCAGCCCATGGTTTATCGTGCCACAGAGATATCTCAAGAGTTTCGTGGCACCAACCCGGTGAATGTTATGATCAACCATATGTTGACTCAAAGTGTTCACTGGCAACTACACAACATACATCCGGACGGGTGTTCACTAAGAACATCCGAGACCCTACGAGTTTACGATACTCAGTAGGATTTGCTAACACGGCCCCAGCAACGCTGCCACTCAACTTCTTAAAGTTGAGATCCATTGGTGTCGACACGAACTTGCAGTCCACCATACTAAATCTTTCCAAAAGCTTCACAATGTATTTTCCTTGAGAAAGGAAAATCTTGCCAGGTCTCTACCAGACCTCCAAGCCTAGACATCAGTCCGAGGTCTTTCATCTCGAACTCAGCAGCGAGCTCCCTCTTACGCTGATGAATGAGAGGGTCAGCTCCCTCTATCAACCTTGAAGTAAAGGTTCGGATCAACATTATGAAGCCCAGCTTCATCAGGTAGCTCTCTATCCTCTCGTACCAAGCTCAGGGTGCTTGCTTCAGCCCATACAGGGCTTTCTTCAACCTGCAGACATGGGTGTCCCTAACTTGGACTTCGAGTCCCAGAGGTTGCTCAACATACACCTTCTTCCTTTATCGCATCATGCAGAAATGCGGTCTTTACATCCATCTGATGAGGACTCCATCCTTGCGTAGCAACAAGGGTTATGATTGATCGACTGGTGGTATATCGGGCCACAGGTACAAGTGTGTCATCATAGTCTATGCCTTCCTCACAGGCAACGGATCTTGCCTAGATCTTTTCAGCACTTCCATTAGGTGCATGCTTGATTTTGTATCGAGGTGACAACAAGTTTGATTTGTGGTCTAGGAACCATATCCTAGACATCACCCTCGCATCCTTGCAGACTTTGATGTTTTATAGTTTCTTCAAATGATCCAGGCTCATATTGTATCCATGGCAGCTAGATACCCCTAGTATTTATATGGCTTCTTGGTTGTCCTCCGGAATTTCCCCCTTTGAAGCCATATGTCCGGGGCCATGAGGATCTTCTTCCATTCGGCAATGGTATCTGCGCAGGAGCATATACATCTTAATGCCAGCGTCTCTCTCGAGAGAAGACATTTATTTTAAATGAGGGCATCCCAGAAACCAGCTTGGAAAGGAGATTTATTCTCCCTAGACAAAACCACCCAAGACTACTGTCTTTTGCTAAAGATTCCAACAATGTGTATGAGGGCTGCAGAAACACATTTTACCATTGCGCTCCAATGTGAAACTGTTATTGTCACATGCTTACTGCTACATAGGTGTCTATTTATGACACTGTTCAATAGGGAGAATATATCAAACAAGCCTCAGCTTGTGTTGTTATTCTGAGGAGGTCTGCAGTAGCTTCCTCAACCAGCCTTCATTACTGTTACCCACCGAACTGCGAATCCAAACATGATTCCTTCTTTCATAATTCTGCATTTGAGAGCTTCATCTACTACATCTGGCATCTCATCCATCACTGCTTCTCAATTTCAGATTTTACAGTTAAAATTTGACTGATCTAGGGCTTCAAGTTTGTAGATCTCAGATCTGCAATTTGTCTCCTAAATTTCACAGATTTGGGAACTGATGTTCCAGTCACAGAATTTTACCCTTCGTCATGTCAGTCCATACTTTAAGTGATATGTTTTCGTTATGCAGACCTGTCATAGTCATAAGTGCACATCAATCATTACCGATGAGCATGCCTCATCTTGATTTTTAACCATAGTGCACAACATATAAACTGTGCCCAAAATCTTTACATTCAGCGTTTTTTGAATGAAAAACTTATTTATTTTCTGTTCCTGCTTCACTGAAACTGCTGTACACTGTTGTAGTTTATTTTGCAGACTGTACCGTCCACTTAACTAGTCATTGGACAGCCTTTTGAAACTACAGCCAAGGCAAGGCAAGGTGCCTTAAGACAGTCTCTAAAGAATGATCATGGGCACGACCCAACCTTCTTTCCCTCTTGTAGCCCCGGTGACCTTGTAATATGCCACCTACAGGCCTGCGGCCTAGTCAAGATGGTTTTCTTGCCCAGAAAACAGTCTTCCAACAATCTTCCACAGACTATCGTAGCTTCAGCTACCTTTGTATCCCAGACAGAACAGAACATGAAATAGGCATTAAAACGACATAGAGCAGATCCAAACTTACCTTTTTGGCAGGCGTTAACTGCTGATGGTAGCCTTTAATCCGCATTTTAATGCTGTTTTGTTCAACACCTTAACACTGTTGTACACAACCCTTATCCGCACTTCTTTCAAACTTCTTCACGCTGTTAACACTGTTGTACACAACCCTTATCCGCACTTCTTTCAAACTTCTTCACGCTGTTGTTCACAGAGGCATCCACACATCTAAAATCAGCTCTGTCCACGGAGCTTCTACAACAAATCATTGTTGATATGATCTGTTCCAAGCTATTATACACTGAACAGTGAGGTCATTTTTTATCCTTATATCAAGATCCCGTCTTAATTTCTCTACCCGTTCCAGCAATCGATTTTGCCACTCAATCAACTAGAGTTGATCATGATGAAGCTCTAGTGATCTGAGCCTCCACGGAGGTGCTTACCTAACTCAGTTTGATACAAACGCTGAGACTGTTACAACTGAGTCCTCCATTGGTGATTGTTATTTCTGCATCCATTCTTTTTCTTTTTCTTTTCTCGTATCTGCGATGTATGATGTCAATATACATGCTGAACAATTTTCGACACCTCAGCCACCAGCGTCTATCAAGCTGAGTGTTTTAAACAGAAACATGTCCCCTATACGACTGTTCACATCAGAGAAGCTGTAAAAAAAAATTTCATCGTGAGGTGCAATTCAACGCTCTCATCGACGGGGCTTTTGCAAAAAAAAAAAAAAAATTCTATCAAGGCAAAATTCGTTCCTTCACGACAGTCTACGTAGAAAATTCCGAGAGGAAAAAAAAAACGTCTTCAATTTGACCATGTTTCTTCCATATGCGGGTAGTCAGTGAAGATTTTCCGCATGTCGAAGATTGGTTCCACATCCTTCTCCGGCTGAATCATGGTACGAATCACGCTGGAAAGCACTCGGATGTAAACACATATCGAACCACGTTCTCTTTGGCAAAGATAAAATCCAGATTGTAAGAGAAGATTATCATTCGCGGAATGCTCGGAGGTCTGTGCAATTCATCCGCCACTGCCGGACGATAGAGGATTATCGATCAATTTACGATCGCATTCGCGGAATGCTCGGAGGTCTGTGCGATCCATCCGCTACTGCCAGACGACAGAAAAGACCTCAAAGCCGAAGATCTTATGGAGCAGAGCATGCTATAAAAAGAAGAAAAAAAAAAAAAGACTGGTCTTGATCCCAGCTGTGCTACGTAGCAGGGATTTGGGGCGGATGAGAGAAAGATGCAGATCTTTCTTCGGGAGCATGAGATAGCTCAAAATCCTCCAATTTCTCAGGAAGAATATCCATGGCATTAGTGTCCATTGCTTCTTTCTTCTCGTCTGAATTTGATCTAAAAACGGTTTCGCGTTTGAATTAGATGGTCGATGTGCGTATGGTTGTTTTTTTTCGTCCGCTAAGTGAGATTTTGCTCCCTCCGAAACCGACGGCTATTCTGTGTTTCTGCGGCGGCTGACGTGGTGTGTATTTTCCAAAAAAAAAAACAACGTTTTAACAAACCTGTGATGGGCCCTCGCTATCTTAAACCTTACTGCTCCTCACAATCATAGGAATATATTCGCTGCCTCAAGATAATAATACGTTGTTTCAGGAATTGAAGCTCCTATGAACAACTACAAAGAGTGTGGCCCTTCACGCTGAAGGTTAGGGCACAGAAGAACTCCAAAAACTGCCTACGCTGTCATTTGCTGTGGTGGTATGGCCTGCGGCCTACCACACAGCCTAGCTGTAGCTTATGGCTCCTTTCAAACATAGTTTTCAGCCTATACACTAAGCAGTCCTTCATTTTGGACGGCATACCCTACAGAAATTCGGTCTTTATTTAGACCTCTCCACGCTGTCTTGAGGTGGACTATCTTTTATGCTATCTTGAGCCTTCCCAAACAAACCTAACCAGATCTGTCTTTGCCCATAAACATATCTCAACAATACGCTGTCACCTACAGCTCCTTCCACGCTAATTAGGATAGACTTGCTCACGCTGATTCAAGCCTTCTTCCACGCTAACTAGGGCATTGTCTTCAACCCATGCTCTGATACCATGTTAAGTTTCTGAACATGTTCTATGCCATTTCAGATTAGGGCACAATACTGAAGAAGATAGAACATACTAATAGATCGATAGAAGACAAGCCAAAACAAAGATAATAAATGGTGGCATTACGGCGATCAGCAGGATGCTTCTACCAACAAAGTCTCCAATAGGTCATTCAGCCAAGCGTGTCACACATCACCCTAGAACAACCCAAACAAAGAACAGTCCATATATATATTATAGCTCCAATGCTATCCAGAGAGAGAGAATTCCTCCACAACAATGTGTGTCAAATGAACTCTAAGTCTCTCCAATATATAGGAATCTTTGGGGTGTGTGACACGTCTTTTAAGACATTTAAGTCTATATTTTATTTTAGGCCGACCTAGCACATAAGTGGAATAAATTCAAAGTATATGTTCTGCTCATCTGATCAAGGTGATCTTTAGATCAACCTTACACCTCTCCGAAAGAAAAGTCCAATAAATATATTGGGATCGTCATCTGAGCAATACAACCTGGAGTTTGGACCTAGTTGTCCAATTTTAACAACTTTTGACTTGATCTGTTTCTTCTAGATCATTTACACTCATATTCTATTAATACCCTTTAATTATTTTATTTTCCTAAGTTTTAACTTAGGGTCCCTTTAAAAATAATTAATTATTTCAATACAATACAATCCGAGTGGAATTTCACCAAACACTTTCTAGGTTTTTTAGAATACATGTGTCTAAGCCTCTCCACAAAATATGAGACTTATAGCACATCCGATGCTACCCCGAATCAACAAGTGTGAGTTTTTTGTCACTAACTCTTTGTCAGTCATATTCTCTACAGGGATTGCCAGAAAGGCATCCTAGATTGTATTAAAAAAATTACTGCATAATATATAAACCCTTAGCTGCTGCACCGGTTTTCCCGCATTGGGTTTTTCCGGGGACATTAGTCCAAAAATAATGGTGTCAGATGTGGTTATGATTTCTTCTTGTTCAGTTTTGTTTCCGCACTTATATTTTTCCGCAGTTTATTAAGTGAAGGTTGCAGTGTGTTTAATTCAATGTTGCGGTAACAATAACTTGAATCTCCATCCAACCAACCTAATCTCCAATAGGTTGGACGATCCATCCAACCTATCCTAATCTCTAAGCTTGGCTGTGGCCATCCCAAAAACTGTCGAAAACCCGCTCTCTCCTTTTGCTTCTCTGTTGGGCTGCTACTCGCACTTCCTTCTGGAATGCGCATATTTGCTAGCTGCTACTGCCAATCTGCCTAGAAAAATATAACTTCTGAGACTCAAAGTTCCTTGAGAGAAATTTTCCCTCTGATGTGTGTGCTTTTCTCTGCCACTCGACGTTGGTTCTGCTGCTGCAAAACCCTCTGCGTCCAACCAGAAATCTGCTCAACAAAAATCTGAGTTGTTGTTGCTCCCTCTCACTGTTGGAATCACTGTCTTGGGCAACTTTGAGTTTTCTGCAACCCTGCAATTGAAAAACAAAATTCTGCCCCAACAATTCGACCTGCCTATTTGAGCACTGCGTTGCCTCTAATAATTTCGGCTTGCTGCTCCCTCTGAGCAGCAAAATTCTTTCCTTTGCTTCTGAGCTTCCCGGTTGATCACTCACGCTCTGATACCATGTGAAAATTTCAAATCTGAAATCCTATTGCAGCAATTGGAATTTATTTTTCTAATTGTTAATTATTTTAACAATTTATCTGCTACGCAAAATATCAAATAAATCACACTGCAACCTTCATAAATAAATACTGGGTAAGAAAAATAGGGTTGGAAACTGAGACAATCTAGCACACACATTAAAAGGACACCGTTAGTTTTGGACAAATGTCCCTGGAAAAACCCAATTTGGGAAAACCGGTGCAGCTGTTGAAGGTCTTTATTTTTAAGCAACAATGAAATTTGAGTACAATCTATGGATGCCCAACTGGCAATCCAAACAACAAGGAAATCTAGGCAAAATTATCTCAAGGGAATTACCCTTCTTCCACAAGCAACCCCGACACAACTTTCCTTTAGAAACTCATCCTCTTGGAACCCTGATGCTGGCCTCTTCCAAGTGCTTGCGCTGGTCCTATGACGTCTAGCCCGGAATTGCCTCTGATGAAGTCATTCTTCCTGTCTCTGTCGAAGAAATCGCTTCTCCAGTACTCTGGACCCTCTGCCCTGCCTCTGGAAATGAAAACGAATTTTCCTCCATCTAAATCTAGTTTCTCTTTTGAAGCAACTGCACAGTCCTCTGCGCTACCTCACTGGGAATAACTCAGTCCCTTGCTGCTCCTCTCCGAATCTAGAAAAGTTCCTCTGGATCATTGTCTCTGCCTCTCACTGACTCTGCTTCGATCTCTGGCTCTCCGGCAACTACTGTTGCTCTCTGGAAATCGATATGCTAAGAAAATCGAACTGCTGGTGTGTCTTCTCCAAGTGCCCATCAACTTCTTCTTATAATCCTTCGTTTGGACTCCAACGACTAAGATTAAATCTTAATCAAGGGCTAGAATCATCTTGAAGTCGATCCGTGTGAGTTTCTAGACTTAGGAAATATTTAAAGAATGGTTAATAATCTAATTAAACCATCTCTACTTGGAATTTCCAGAAACGATTTCTGGGTTATGGAGATCTCATGTATTCTAGCCTCTCCACCAAGTTTCGTGGCTAGAACACATTTGATGCTAGAAAAACTAACACGAGACCCATGATGACATAATCCTGCTCCTACGACCTGCCCATCACATACCTTGGAAACTCATCTTGGGGACATGACAACATGGCTAGTTGTGAGGCAGGATGGCTAAGGAAGCTCTTTGGAGAGTTGTTTGAGCATGTGCTAAATACGATAGTTCATACTGTGACAATAAGAGTGGGATTTGATGTAATATCCCCAAATGGAATATTTTACTAAATTTGGATAAATTTACTTAAACCCCAAATTATGCCGTAAAATCAACATGCATTTAATAGAATATTGCCATGTAAAATAAACATACAAATACATGTAATTCCATAACACCATAATGCAGGAAAATTTCTCATCTTTATTATAATATCACTGGGGTTACAAGCTGAAATTGAGATAACTGAAATACAACTGGCCTCAAGAAAATCTGCTGCACTGCTACACTGCGATGGCCTCCAAAACTGAAATGCTACACTCTCCCTTCGACAACAGCTAGCATTGAATTCACTGAAGCACATGTTGAAGATCTGAATGATCCTCACTCCAATATCTCTGAAGCTCTGCGAAACGTCTGAATGAAGTCTCTTCAAAGAGAGTTGGGTTTCTGTCCAACACTCACAAAGGGTTTCTGTCCTGGGGCTACGGCTGAAGTAGAGAACCACGTCTCAAACCTCTCACACAAGAAAATGATATGATCCAAAAATATCTCTCAATGGCCTCCTCCCTTTCTTTTATAGATCTCTTGGAGCCTTTTAAAGCCTTATATTATTATTATTTTATTCATGGAGCACTTTTCCTTCTTATTAAAATATTCCTTTTTAATGCATAAAAGAGTAAATCGGCTACCACGTCTCCTCCTACCACTGAAACTCATGTCCAACCGTTCCATCATGGAGGTATCCTCGTCTTGGTTCTAATGGGCTATTACACTAAGGTGTTCTATCATGTATTCCTCCCGGAATGCCACCTTGAGCGTAATCAGCTGAGTTAAGCCCACAAATAACTCAAATTTCCGAAAGTTGTCGGAATGCACCGGAGCCAAAGTCAAATTGCCCAAATGATGGAATATATCAAGCGAATGCCACCCTACCACATAGAAACTCCTCAAAACTCCTCCAAAAAGCCCCTAGGCCCGTTGATGACACCAACTTGTACCTGTGACGGGTCTGCTCCTAACTCTAGAAGTCCATCCTAGCCTTGTCATAGGTGACATCAAATAAGGGAATATTACATTTGACTTGTAGAAAATCTCGTGTTCCATGACAAGTCCAAGCACATTGAGATCAAATATCAGTATATCCGGGATATGGTGCAGAGAGGAGCAATAAGACTACATCATATCGCAACTGATGATCAAATAGCTGACATACTTACCAAGCCTTTACCGAAAGGGAAGTTCTTGTTATTCAGAGACCAACTTGGATTGACGGATGTGACCGTTCCTGGTGGGGGCGGTCATGGATGATCGAGAACACTAACCTATGCTCTTCCTTCTTGTTTGTGATCCCAAGTTGGGAATGGAGCCAGGAGAGCTCCTTGGGTTGAGGGAACTCTTAATTGTAGGTTGTGTTGAAGAATTAATGCAATTATATTAGGGTTTGATTCTTCGATCTTGATAATTAATTGTGAATGTGTTGGCTTCTTTTACTTCTTTATTATCTTATCTTTCATCAAGTAATTACCATATTATGTGTGTACAAAGATCAAAACAAGAGACACAAGATATAGGCATTATGCCAGGGCAAAACCCCCCTCGAGGGGAAAACCCAGTCAAGATAATTCTTTCTTTCAATAGTGTTCTTTGAGACTCTTTACCTTGGACTTGAGCCAAAATTTCCCTCCACACTAAGTCAGCCTTCCAGATCTTCGACCTAACAGCAACAACATCTAGTCCTCTAGCAGCTTTGCAGATTTTGCAGCAGTAGCAACATCAAAACTTTGGAGACTTCGCTCTCCCAAGAGAGAGCACATAACAGAGAGATTCCTTCACCAAAACTTTGATTTTCTCTTCCTCTTGCTTCTAGACCTAACTCACACTTCTTTCTGCCTCTTCCTTCAACTTTTCACTTTTTCCCTTGATGCAGTGAATATAAAACTTGCTTGAGAAGTGAGTGAGTTAATGAATTCAATCTCCTTGCTTTTATAGCCTTCAGATGGGTTCAAATTCCTCCCTTTGAGGCTGACTTGATCTCCTTAAGGCCGACTTGATGTGGAGGGCTACTAAACCATTTTTATTAAAAAACAAACATAATTACATGGTTCAAAAGCCCAGGAAGGGTCAATATAAATCTGTAATGTCTAACCTAGAAGTCCACAATTGGGACCTTATGCTAAATATGATCCAAGCATGAAACCCATGCTTTAATAAGTCATTTAATAATAAAATAAATGTCAAATGATAATATAATTTATTTTTCTTTAATTCTTTTGATTAGTACAATAAATATAAATTATGAAGACCGAAGCTAGTTACAATCTTCGATAGGTTGTGCGCGATCCTTGTCTTGTGTTGACAAGTGGTAATCCCCCTACCATCAAGTCTAGGACTTGCCAAGAGTATATGCTAGCATGCATCCTACCCACAAGTTGGGCTTGTTGGGAGTACCACCCATCTGGCCAATGGGTGTGGCAAAGCTTGGTTGTGTGCAATCCTTGACAAGTGGTAATCCCCCCAAGCAGAGGTAAGACTTGGTTGTGCATGATCCTTGTCAAGTGGTAATCCCCCAAGCAGAGATGAGACTTGGTTGTGTGAGATCCTTGTCATGTGTTGGCAAGTGGTAATCCCCCCAAAGTCTGTGGATGTAGGTGTTCTACTACTTGAATCTTTTGGTAAAGCTTGGTTGAGCGCAATCCTTGTCATGTTTTGACAAGTGGTAACCCCCCTAGTAGAAGTGAGACTTGGTTGTGCACGATCCTTGTCATGTGTTGACAAGAGTTAATCCCCCAAAGCCTGTGTCAAGATGGGAAGATCAATGTATATAGGGTGATAGATGAATCTCCCCTATGATGACTCTTCTTCATTGGATTGTGACATCATTGTTCTAGATGATATAGAGTAGAGATGAGCAAAGATGAGCAAAGAAAGCATAGATCTTTGATGCAAAACGAAATTCCTCCCTAGCTGAGAGGAAGTGTTGAAAATTGGTAGCTCAGGGATGAATTTTCCTTCTCTAAAATCTCATTTTTGACAATTCTGGAGTGACTTTCTAAAAATAGAAAGTCATGTCTAACATCTTAAGTATGACTATCCAAAAATAATATTTCACCTTGAATTAATTGGTAATCAAGTATAGTTGATGGAAAATCACTTAACTTATCATTAATCAATTCTAATAGTTCAATCTCAACTTAATCATCAATATTATTATTATTATTATTACTACTACTACTACTTATGATACTATTATATTATTATTAAAAGGAAATTTGTGCCTCTCTATCATGGCACTTAATCATGTCATATGTAACTCCCCTTGATTAATGCATATGTTACTCTCTCACACTTAATGGATACGTTACACTCTCTCTTACGCACTCATTAAAAACATGGCATATTCCTCTTACACACTCATTAAAGGATGTCATAAAAAATTCCTCTTACACACTCATTAAAGGATGTCATAAAAAATTCCTCTTACACACTCTTAAATGTATATGTTACATTCTCTCCTTGATGGCATGAGTTACAAAGGCATGCATAGCTCCTTAATGACATAAGTTACAAAGGCATGTGTACCTCCCTAAATGGCATATGTAACTCCTCAAGGCATGCATATTGTTCCTTCTAGATTTTTTTTGCTCCTCTTATATCATCTCATTCTCACTACTTGTGCATTGTGAAAGAAGAATTTGAACTTGAGAGAGAGAGTTAGAGAGACTTGGAGAATAAGAGCAAAACTTGGAGAGCCAAGGTTGATTCAATGTTTCAGTGTTAAGTGTTGATTCAGTTGAAGGGAAGGTTGATGAAGCATTAAACTTCGAACATCTGGAATTCCATACTTGAATGTATATATATATATATAGATAAATGATTGAATGATTTTTACAAAATAAGAGGCGCCCTAGCTTAACTACAGCCTTGGGGTGTCTCTTGGTGAATGGATCATGCCCTTTGCCTAATACAACCTAGTATAATTACAGTTTGTTATAGTTACATTTTATATAACATTGCCTTCCTCTCAAAAGATGCTTTGTCCTCAAAGCATACGTAATGACGGATGTTGACGAAAAGCTTCGATCTCCCAAGAAGCTTCTTCTAGTATGTTATGAATATTTTATTAATTATTAGTTAGATATAGTTATATTAGGTTTATTAACTGAAAGGGCATGATCCAAAGATCATGCCTCTTCGCCAAGGGACACCTTGAGGCTGTATTTAAAGCCTAGTCGATCCCTCATTGTAATGATCATGCCTCTTCGCCAAGGGACACCTTGAGGCTGTATTTAAAGCCTAGGCGATCCCTCATTGTAATCATCTCATCTTTTCATCATTAATAATATATATTTATCAGTTTTACCAGAGTTTTTACACTCCATTGGTATCAGAGCCATCGCTCTTTGGATCTCATTGTAGATCGAATTACGTAGACCGTAATCGCAAATTCCACTGCATTTTTTTCAAGATCGTGGAACATGCACTCCGTAAAAACTACCGCTTCGTAGGAGGCTGAGGAGGAATATTTCCTTGTGTTTGGTACGGATTCTAGGAGCAACCTCGCTGCAGATCTGAGACAGACCACAAAAAAAAATTGTACAGGCAAACTTGGATTGTAAGAGGTCTCGTGTTTAAATCTGGACGGCTGTTTAAATCTGGACGGACTATCGATATAATTCAGAGCATATATATTAAAAATCGAATTGTTAAAAGAAAGAACAATCAAACTTGGATTGTGACTGCAGTAAAATATCGGATTGACAAGTGCACTCCGCCCATATAATATACATAACATTTTTAAACGGCAGCAATTACATTCCATTGGTATTAAAACAGGTGTGGTATAATCGATTTGTAAAATCGTGAACAGGTTACGGGTAGCAGTTTCGGTGGTGGGTGCTGGGTACAGCGGCAGAGAATATTAAACAGTGGTCGTTTTCTACAGCGTTTAACCATACGACCACATACAGCGTTTAACCATACGACCACCACCATACGGTTACACTCCATTCCGTCTTAAATTCCTGTGCAAACCCGCTGTCAGATATTAATAAAAAAAACAGTGGTCAAACGGTGGCTATTCGGAACAGTTAAATGAAACGGCGGCACGGTTAAATTTCCATTGGTATCGTTTTAAAACGGTTATATAAATCTGAGCTGTTACCGTGGTTAAATTTCCATTGGTATCGTGCCTTTTCAAAAAAAATTTGAGCTGTGAAACGGCGGCACGGTTAAATTCCCATTGGTATCGTTTTAACAAGCACAAGAAAGTCGTGCCTTTTCAACAAAACCGGCATAATTTTAAACGATTTTTTTTTTAATTATATAAAAAATATATTATATAGTTAAATTGATAATTATATAGTTATATATATATTGTAATTATATAAATCATTTATATATAATTTTCATTTAATAATTATATATAACAATTATATAATTAAATTATATATATTATATAATTTTTAATTAAAAACTATATATATATAATAATTATATAGTTAAAAAAAAAAAAAAAAAAAAAAAAAAAAAAATTAATTAATTAAAAAAAAAAAAAAATTAATTAATTAATTAAATATTAATTAATTAATTTTAAAGAAAAGAGGGATGAAATCCAGAAGATATTCTCAATTCTCATACATCGCTCGATGTTCCTAATGTTTCATGCTTGAATTCCTAATAGTACTTGGGAGATCTTGAGAAACAAATTAATAATAACTCCGAAGAATTTGGAAGGCGATTAGTCGATCTGGAAGGTACAGTTGCAGGGCATTCCAACGACATCAAAAGGGTTCATGATACAACAAATCGAATAGAAAGACAAATGTGGCTAAATCATCACGAAGCCACAGAAAAGCTGAACGAAGCAATGAACAAGATGACAGAGCATGGCGAAGCAATGAACAATATGACAGAACTCTTCAGTAAGCTGAATGATAAGATAGATAAGCTAACTCAGACACAATCCCCAACATCTCCTAACAGGGAACCAAATCAACAAAACAGTACCGCAGATTCAGGGAACTCGGACGAGCATCAGGAAAAAACCGATTCCCCACATCATCAAGAAGATAGTAATGCAGATTTTCAAAACAAGCAGCTCTGGAATGCATTCGCTAATCAATATCCCCTTCTTGTTCCACCGTTAGCATATCAACGCAAAGCTAAGATCGACCTACCCAAATTTGATGGTAATGAAAAGAATAGCGTTGCATGGCTTAATAAGGCAGAAGAATATTTTGAAATTTATGACATTACTAGTGATGATGAAAAAATTAAACATGCTTCCATGAAAATGGAAGGAGAAGCATATAATTGGTATATGTGGTGGAAAAAGACAACGCTCGCTATCAGTTGGAGGAAATTCAAGGATGCGTTCTTCAAAAGGTTTCAAGGCATAAAAGAAGAAAAGTTTTTTTCAACGTTTATCAAATTACGCCAAAAAGGAGATGTGGATGAGTACACGCGAGAATGGGAGACTTTGGCAACACGAGTACCCGGATTGTCGGAATCTCGTCTAATCTAGTCTTACATCTCAGGACTTAAATTCCACATACAAGAAGAGCTAGAACTACATGAAATCACGTCTGTAGAAGTAGCAAGGCAAAAAGCAAAAGCTGCTGAAAAGAAATTGGAAAGATTATCAAAACCAGAAAAAGTATATTCGAGACGACGGTTTCCTCAATCTGAAAATGTAGTTGACACAACATATGTCCCTGTCCATCCTCGTGAAGACGAAAAATCTAGTCTGGAAAAACAAAGAATACAAGAGGGCAAGTGCAAACGTTGCGGTGAAAACTGGGACCCTAAGCACAGATGTGCTAATGGAAAAGCAAAAAATCTATACAGTTGTGAAGCAACTAACGACACTAACAGTACTGATTCATGTATAGAAGGATTAGAAGACAATTTAGAGTTCTCTCCAGAAGTGGAGGGCGAAACTATTCCGCAAGTGTCCTTATCGGCTATGACAAGCATATTACAACCTCAAACCCTAAGGTTAAGAGGACATATTAAGAACAACAATGTAATGGTTCTAATAGACACAGGCAGCACGCACAATTTTCTAGATTCCACCATGGCCAAAAGACTCAACCTCTTTACTTTTCCCATGCCTAATATGAAGGTAATGGTGGCCGACGGTAAGAAGATTGAACAAGTAGGAAAATGCCATAAAGTCAAATTTCAGATTAAAGACTTTCATTTAGAATCTCCGTTCTACACCGTTCCATTACGAGGAGTAGATGTGGTCTTAGGAATTCAATGGCTACGAACTCTAGGTACTTATTCTGCCAACCATCAGAAGCAGTTTATAAGTTTTAAGTGGAAAGGGCAGAAATACAAGTTGTATGGATTCCAAGCCCCAGGAAATCAAGTCGTATCTACAATACAATGTCAGCAGTTAGAAATGTTATCTTCAAAAGGGAGCCATGAAGAGTCTCCAGAAATTAAGACAGGATCCGACCCTGTCGATATCAGATATTTTCACTATCCAGATCAACAACAAACTGAACTCGAGAATATGCTCCATGACCTTTTTAAAATATGGGAAGCAAGAGCTCGCCGTTCGCGGAAATCAGACATTCGTCAACGTTGTCCGTCGATTACATATGCTTTGAGGACAAAGCATCTTTAAGAGAGGGGCAATGTTATGAATATTTTATTAATTATTAGTTAGATATAGTTATATTAGGTTTATTAACTGAAAGGGCATGATCCAAAGATCATGCCTTTTCGCCAAGGGACACCTTGAGGCTGTATTTAAAGCCTAGGCGATCCCTCATTGTAATCATCTCATCTTTTCATCATTAATAATATATATTTATCAGTTTTACCAGAGTTTTTACACTCCAGAATTCCATACTTGAATGTATATATATATATATATATATAGATAAATGATTGAATGATTTTTACAAAATAAGAGGCGCCCTAGCTTAACTACAGCCTTGGGGTGTCTCTTGGTGAATGGATCATGCCCTTTGCCTAATACAACCTAATATAATTACAGTTTGTTATAGTTACATTTTATATAACATTGCCTTCCTCTCAAAAGATGCTTTGTCCTCAAAGCATACGTAATGACGGATGTTGACGAAAAGCTTCGATCTCCCAAGAAGCTTCTTCTTCTAGTATGTCTTTCCACTTGATTAGGTACTCCTTGATTACACGAGATCAGAGCTTCTTTTCTCTGGTGGATATGATACCTTTTGGCTCTAAAATGACTCTTCCTTCATCATCTAAGAATGGAAGTGTTGTTTGTGCTGATTGATGGTCACCAAGTGCCCTTTTAAGGCAGGATACATGAGAGACGTTGTGAACACGACTTTTATCCGGAAGGCTTAAACTATATGCAACTTGGCTAATCTTTTTGTTGATTTGATATGGTCCATAGAACTTTGGTGCCAATTTATTTTTTCCTTTTTGTTTCAAGGACAAATGCGTGTATGGCTGGAGCTTGACAAATACCCATTCTCCAAATTTAAATTCTCTCTCAGTTCTGTTTCGGTCAACTTTTTGCTTCATATGGTTTCTTGCATTATTCAAATTTTCTTTTAAGGTCTGGATGATCTTTTGGGTTTCTTCTAGTTAGTTTTTAACAACTGGTAGATTTGTCTGGACGGTAGCTAGATCTTTCCATTTCGGGGATTGTATCCATACAAAGCTTGGAATGGGGTCATTTTTGCTGACATATGGTAAGTAGAATTATGCCACCATTCAGCGAGATGCAACACTGAACCCACTTTTTTTTTTTTGTATCGTAACAAAGTAGGTAGGCTTCCAAACATTTATTGACAACCTCTGTTTGTCCATCTGTTTCAGGGTGGTAAGCGGAACTCATATTTAGGTAGGTTCCTATATGAATGAACAATTCCTTCCAGAAATTACCCTTAAATTTGGCATCTCTGTTGCTCACAATGACTTTCGGAAACCCGTTTAGTTTATAAATATTTTTGCAAAATATCTCAACGATTTGTTTTGCTGAGTCTGATTTCTTTATCACAATAAAGTGAGCATATTTAGTGAGTTTGTCGACTACTACGAAGATCTTATCCTTGCCATCGGATACAGGTAATCCTTTAATAAATTCCATTGATATTTCTTCCCATTTCTGATTCAGAATGTTTAAGGGGTGAAGTAATCCAGGCGTCATAATATTTTCACTATTATTTCTTTGACATTTGTCACATTCTGCTACATGTTTCTGAATATCGCGACTCATCCCCTTCCAAAAGAATGATTGACGTGCATTGTAGTAAGTTTTAAAGAATCCTACATGTCCAACTGACAGTGAATCATGTGACTCCTTGATTATCTTTGATTTAAACTTGGAGTTTGAATTCAGATGGATTCTTTCCTTGTACCATAGAATATCGTTCTTCCATTCAAGTTTTGAGTTGACTGGGAGGTTATTGATTATAGCAGTTATTTCTGGATCCTTGGCGTACTCACTTCGGATGTCATTAAGCCATTAAGGAACAACAACCGAGACTGCAAGTAGTGTTGGTTCTTCGTCCTTTCTAGACCGGGCATCTGCTACTACATTGTCTTTTCACCTTTTATGTAATATCTCCATGTCAAAGGCAACAATTTTTTCAATCCATTTTTGTTGTTCTTCGGAAAGTGTTTTTTGTTGGAGGAGGTGTTGGAGACTGTTATGATCTGTTCGAATAAAGAATTTACCTCCCAAAAAATATTGTCTCCACTTGGACAGTACATGCATAATAGCGAGCATTTCCTTGTTGTATGTGGATTTAAGACGTTCTTGTTTATTGAGCTTCCTGCTTTCAAAAGCTATTGGATGCCCTTCTTGCATTAACACTGCACCTATACCGAACCCAGAAGCATCACACTCAATGATAAATGGTTGAGAAATTTGGAGTTGCCAATACTGGGGCTTCCTCATTTCATTGAAATTAATTCTTCTTTAAAAGATTTGTTAGAGGTGCAGTTATGTGTGCATAATTCTTGATAAATCTTCGGTAATATCCAGTCAATCCTAAGAACCCTCTTAGCTTGGATATATTAACTGGTTTGGTCCACTCCTTTATAGCCTTGATTTTATTAGGGTCCACTTTTACTCCTTCATGGGATATTGTGTGTCCTAGATATTCTACTTCTTTCTCCCCAAAGGTGTATTTGGATTTCTTAGCGTAGAACTGATGCTCTTCCAGTAGTGTAAGAACTTTATCCACATGTTGTAGGTGCTCCTTCCAAGTTTTACTGTAAATTAAAATATCATCAAGGAACACTAGTACTAACTTCCTAAGATATGGATGAAATAACTCGTTCAGAGTAGCTTGGAACATTGTTGGTGCTTTCGTTAACCCAAAGGGAATTGCTTTAAATTCGTAGTGATCTTCGTGTGTTCGGAACACAGTTTTTGGTATGTCTTCCAACCTAATTCTGATTTGGTAATAGCCTGACCTTAAGTCCAATTTTGAGAAGTATTTTGCACCATGTAGTTCATCCAACATTTCATCGATAAATGCAATTGGGAACTTGTTTTTAATCATTATCTTGTTTAATCCTCTATAATCAATGCACAACGTGAACGATCCATCCTTCTTCCTTACCAATACAACTGGAGCAACATACAAACTCTTAATTTTTGAGATGATCCTACATTTTAAAAGGTCTTGGATTAATCTCTCAATTTCAGTCTTTTGGTGATGCGGATATCGATACGGCTTGATGTTGATGGGGTCTGATCCTGCTTTGACTTCTATTGTATGCTCAATTTCCCTATTAGGAGGCATTTTCATGGGCAGGTCTTGGAATACTTTTTCGTGCTTCTGAATTAGCCCTTGTACTTTTGGTGACTCTTCGTTGATCACTTTTGCAGATAACATTTCTAATTGGTGACATTGTACTACATAGGCTGGCACTCCTTTTCAAATCATTTTCATCATCTGGGATGATGGCACGATTTGATTTTTGGGTGCTTGGAATCTGTATAACTTGTGCCTTTGCCCTTCCCATTTAAAGCTTATAAATTGCTTTTGACGGTTGGCAGAGTAAGTGCCTAGGGTTTATAGCCATTGGATACCTAAGACCTCTTCTACTCCTCTTAGTGGTATGGTGTAGAATGAAGATTCTAGAATCTAAATTAAAGCCTTGAATCTACAATTTGACATTGTGGCATTTTCCTACTTTTGCATTCTTCTTACCGTTGGCTACCATCACCTTCATGTTGGGCATGGGAAATGTAAAGATGTTGTGTCTCTTGGCCATGGTTGAGTCTAAAAAATTGTGGGTGCTACCGGTGTTGATGAGAACCATTATGTTGTTCTTCTTGATATGTCCTTTTAATTTTAGTGTCTGGGGTTGTGATATACCTGTCATAGTTGATAATGACACTTGTGGAATGCTTTCATCATCTAGTTCTGGAGAGAACTCTGGGGTTTCTTCAATTCCTTCTATGTCTGATTCATCATTGTTAGAACCATTAGTTGCTTCACAGTTATATAGGGTTCTTTGTCTCTTTTCCTTTAGCACACCTATGCTTAGGGTCCCACTTTTCGCCACAGCGTTTGCACTTGTCCTCTTTCATCCTTTGTATTTTCACGTTAGATTTTTCTCCTTCACAAAGATGTGGTGGGACATATTTTGTATTATCCGTATTTGTACACTGGGGAAATCTTCGTCTTGAATATACTTTTTCCGGCTTTGGCCAAAATATCTTTTCAAATATCTTTTCAGCAACTTTTTCTTTTTGTCTTGCTACTTCTATCTATGTAATGTCATGAAGCTCAAGCTCTACTTGTAGATGGGTTTGAAGGCCAAAAATGTACGATTGGACTAGACGAGATTCTAATAATCCAGGTACTCGTGTTGCTAAGGTCTCCCATTCTCGAGTGTATTCATCCACATCTTCTTTTTGTCGCAATCTGATGAGTGTTGAAAATAACTCTTCTTCCTTGACACCTTGGAACCTTTTAAAGAACACATCCTTAAATTTTCTCCAACTTATAGCTAGTGTCGTCTTCTTCCACCACATATACCAATTATATGCTTCTCCTTCCATTTTCATGGAAGCTTGCCTAACCTTTTCGTCATCATTGTCAATATGGTAAATCTTGAAATATTCTTTAGCTTTATTAAGCCACGCAACACTGCATTTTTCGTTACCGTCGAACTTGGGTAGCTCGATTTTTGCTCTTCGTTGATACGTCGCTAACAGTGGAGCAAGAAAATGGTATTGATTAGTGAATGTATTCCAGAGCTACTTATTTTGAAAATTCATGTTACTATTTTCTTGATGGTGCGGGGATGATTTTTTGGAGAATTGGTTTTTCCATGATGATCTACTGAATTTGTTGAATCTGATGAATTGTGTTGTTGATTACTTCCATCATTTTGGAATATTTGTTCGAGTGTAATACTCATCCTGTCACAAATAGAGGTCAGTATTAACATTGTCTTATTATGATCCCTTTGGGACTCGATATGCCTGAGTTGTCTTTCTATTTGATTTGTTGTATCCTGAAGTTTCTTGATATCGTTAGAATGCCCGATAACCTTATTCTTGAGATTGACTAATTTTTGGTTAAAATCATCAGAATGGTTAGTAATCCTTTTTTCACGAGTGGAAAGCTCACGGGAAACCCGGGTGTACTTCCCCAGGATTTCTGGATGGTACGCACGGTAAACCGTTCGGCCGACTTTCGAGGCCTAACCCCAAAGGACTCAAGAATCGAACCCGTGACCTCCCTCAACGGAGAGGACCACGTATTGGCTCACTACCGCTTGAGCTAACCCTTGGGGCTAGAATGGTTAGTAATCCTATTCTCAAGATCAACCAATTTTTTATTGAAATCGGCCATCGGCATTGATGAAGCCATCAAGCATGTATGAGGTGGAGTATACTTATCCAGCTTAACTCTTTTTCTTAACTTGATCCTATTTTTTTTAATTAATAAATATCTTAATTAATTAAATAACTTTAATTAATTGAATTTATTTATAATATGCTATATATGGCGTCCCCTGATAACTATATCGAACCCACTACATGATTTTTATTAACCATGGTGTATCACTTATATACGTATATACACCCAACCGTATGAACCGGCGTCACCTCTTCCGCTGACCTTTGATCAGGGCCACGTCATTTGACAGCGGATGACAAAAAAAAAAAAAAAAAATTTAACCGTGTACGTGGCTTGGACGAGGATGACAGTGTAGTAGCTGCAGTGGACAGGGGACTAAGGTGAGGGATCCGGCAGGGCGGACCACGTGGTGGGAGGTAAATATGATGACACACTAGATAGTGTGAAGACGGAAGGGATAGGCAGGTTTAAGAAAAGTAGCGGAAGAATAGAGGGCGGCAGATGAGGCGGGCGGAGAATACGAGGGCAGAGGTGGCTGAAGGTAACCGCAGGCAACGGTCAACATCAACAGAGTTCGAGGAGCCAGGCGGAGAATACAGGGGCAGTGGTGGCTGAAGGTAACTGCAGGCAACAGTCAACAGTAACAGAGTCCAAGGAGCGATGGCTCTGATACCAAATGAAGCATTAAACTTCGAACATCTGGAATTCCATATATATATATATATATATTTATATATATTGATAAATGATTGAATGATGATTACAAAATAAGAGGTGCCCTGGCTTAAATACAGCCTTGGGGTGTCTCTTGGTGAGATCATGCCCTTTTCCTAATACAACCTAATATAATTTCAGTTTGTTATAGTTAATTTTTATATAACAATTGATTCAATATTTGCATCTGTTGCTGCTACCAGTGATCTTTATGCTACAACTTGTTCATATTTGGGTGAACTTACTCATTCTCTTGATCTCTCATTGTACTCTATATCTCTGCTGAACAATTGATATCTAATAGAAGAAGAATGTGGTTGAGTTTTCCCCTTGTGAGTTTTTCCATGGTTATTGGAACTAAAATCTCTGTCTCATTTCTGTTCTTGGCTGTCTTTATCGTGCATTTGGTTTATTTTCTATCTACAATTGCTTAACTAATATTGCAGCAGAAAGAAGATTTTGAAATAATTAATTGTTACAACATATAACTTCAGATTTTTAACAGCTATCATGAGGAATATTGCACCAAGGCCAAGGTCACACACAGACTTGATAGACTCTAGCCATGTGGTATGACATAGGTGCACCTTGATACACATTGGATTGGCTCCCATAAAACCATGAATCCTCAAGAGATTTATCTGAACCCCTCCATTCTGATTAAGGACGAGAATTACTTAGGTGAAACTTTCAGGGGATAGGGCATGGTCCGACCAAACAACTGGATACAGACTCAAAGACAAGGCACATGTCTAGGATACCTAGTGCACAGCTTCACATGGTTTTTACATGGCTTTTGACTTGTGACATAGGGCTTACAATGGTGATGAATGCTGCACTGAAAAAGATGTATGTACCTCTACTGATAAGAGGGGTAACAGGTCCACTGTGTTTTCCTTAAGCACAGATCATGGGTATCTTACCCCTGAAACCTACCAACAGCTTCCTCTCACGAGTCACAGGTAGTACCACTGCTATCAATTCAAGGATTCCTAGAAGGTTTCAGCAAACTGCTTTGATAACATGTAGAAATTTTCTAACTGGTGGTATTAAGATTCTGGACTGTACTGCAATTCCTACTGGAAACTAAAACACAACAGAACTGAGAATCTATTGAAACATCTCTATAGTAAATGCTAGAATATATAAACACAATATGTAGAAAACTATGGACATAATTAAATAGGTGACTATCAATACCTGTCGTTGCTTCTTCTAATTCTGAACATGAAAAAAAAATCTGCTATAGGAAAATACCCCTGAATTGCTAGCTGCTAGATTTGATACTCAATGAATGAATCCGTACCTTTTCCCTCTCTTCTAGATTTGAGAAAACAGGTTTGTATGTGACTCAAACTCAGAAATAGAATTTTCTTTGCCCTAAGTGAAACCCAGAAGTAGAATTTACTAAAAATAATTTCAAACTGAATTTTATTTTTATTGACTGCTAGTCCATCTTTAGCTGATGGTGCATGCTTCTAAGATTAGTTGGTGGTTGCACTTGTCTGATCTAAGGCTAGCTGGAAGGCACATGCATGCATGTACCCTTTCTCTATAACTCAAGAGTGATGCGTCTCCTTGAGAATTGTGATGCATGCTCACTAGCTTCTGCAGGCACACTACAGTGCTGGTGAACACACGCACAAATTTGCTGCTATAGAAGACTGTCTGAAGTACTTTCACTAACAAATGCAAACATTCCAAGGAACCATATTAAGACCTCGCTTCCCTCTGCAGTTGGACCACAAAAAGGATCTGAGAATCTGTTCCAAGTGTTTGAATAGTCCTGTTGGGGAGCAAACATGGGGCATAATAAATATTGGAGGTATGGAGTGTTGTCGAAATAACAGTCAACTTACTGCAAATGCAAGGTCCTTGAATTGCTAGAAATGGAGTTTGGTTTGTGCTACTAATGGCACCAATCCCACATAGCCACGACCAAAAGTCTTGTGCCAAGTGGGATCCCAAGATAGCGAACAATAACTCTAGGCTATATGAAGATCCACATGGGCAATCCACATAGGAGGATCGTAAAGGCCTACAAGCCAAAAGTCTATTTTTGTGCATTGACAACCTTTCTTGAAGTAGCACAAACTTACAAAGAGGTTCAGAGAACTCATATCATTTACATGGGCTGTTAGGTAACCAAGCAAATATATGGAATTTACATTTTCATATTAAAAATCGGATTCACAAGTTAACTTATTGAGCTTTATATCATATCAATTGCATAGGTTTGACAAGTGATTTTTTCTGGAAATTTCCCTGAAAATATCATAAAAACAGATTTGTTTCATTGATCTATATAATCACAAGTTGGTTTATCTAAGCGGGATCTAACTGATGTATGCTTTGTTTTATTAATGCTGGAATTTACTTGGAAGAAGCATCATGTCTAAGTATTTCCTATAGTGTTGAATCGTTTACTTTTCAAAATCATATCTTTTATTTGGTTTAACTTACTTGTCGTTTATCGTAAGTAAATATTTCCATCACATGCTAATCATCATTAATATTTGCTTACTAACTCTTAAGGCTCTCAATAGATATGTCTTCTAAACTTGTGTTTATTTTATTGCTCACTTCTTAGTGTTACCTCAAGGCTGCATCTGCGGATTGGGGCTTTTTCCACTCAGATGAGTTGAAGATTTAACTTAGTATTGCTAATATGATGTTTTAGACCTCATCCTTTTGTAGGTTATTCAAAGGATTCTCACCATCACTAAGCTGACGTGGATGCGTAATACCCCATATGTGGAAAGGTGATTTCCTTCGTTTTATTTCTATGAATATAACTAGTTACTAGTTGGACGGCTATTTACCTAAATATCTACTACTTTCATTGTTGTATAAAATGCTATTCCCATGCTTTCAAGAAAGGACAAGAAACTCTTGAAAATCAAGCAGAAATGCACAAGTTATTTATATGAAGTCTAAGCCAGCTTCTTCTAATTATTTCTGAATGGAAGTCATGACTTATGAGATCCACTTACCACGTAGGTTGGTGGAAGAACTAGTGCTTGCATACAAGGGATCATCGGCACGGAAATACGGTTCTGATATTCGTACTTCTGTTGTTCAAGTCTTGGGAGTTCTTCAGTTGTAAGCATCCCCTTTGAACATGTGCTATCGTGATCCAGTTCACTGCTATGAGATTGCAAATTGATAATAATTCCAACTTTTCCCTTTTCTGGTGGTTTATAGTTCCTTCCTCGTTTATTCTGTATTTGTTTATATATGAATTATAATGTTTTTGATTGTTTTACACATTATTAAGATGCAAAGGGCTGCAATTTGAAGAAGCTTGGAGGAAGTATAAGGATGATTCTATAACATTGCCTAGCTCAGATAGAGTATGCTCTGCAGCAGAGATGGAGGCCTAACTATTCTAAGGTATACGTCAGAGCAAGGATGCCTTTTAGTATACAGTGTTGTATCTTGTTTCCTTTAATGGAAATGGTTAAGCAGGGTCCCAAAGTGGTTTTAAATTTGAATGATCCATACTCTGGATCGTCTTGTTGATCCCCCAACATTTAGGCTTACAATATCATTTCTCCATGGAGCATGGTGTTTATATTTTAGAATCTTAATGGTAGTTTATTTTCTCATACTGTGAACGACATTAATGGACACTAGAACTAGAACATAATTGCACAGAAGTTTAATTCTTATTCATATTACGATATAATTATTTTCTTGGCCTTCCACTTGTGATCCGACCAAGCTTCTCTGCAACAGGAGTGTTTGTTCTTCCTGTAGTCTGATAGCACTTTACTTCATTTACTAGGGTTTACTGCTTTGTGTTGTCATTATGTTATTTATCCTTTTGCTTGTCTAGATTCTTGTTTTTTCCATCTTTCCCTTTCAGGAGATATCTTAGGCACCCACACATTAGCTTTGTTACTTTATGTATTTTGGGCCACATTGACCTACTTTGGTCACTTGTAGATATTGATATAAGTTATTTCATTCTGATATAATTTTAATGTTATTGATACATCTCATCTACAGGTGGTGACATTCTTACCCATTGTTCTAAACTTTGTGGAGAAACAAAGGACTGCAGGTTATAGCAGTGGCATGCAGAATGCGCAAGGAGAATTTGATCGTGGACTTGCATTAAAGTTCTGATATATTGGCTCTCTTCACAGCGGCACGCCGCACACTAGGAAATGAGACTCATATAAAATGATGTGGTCAATGTCTTTGTTGTCTTTTCAAACATTTCTGGGTGAAATCAAAATTTTGAAACAGAAGCATTCCATGTCAGGTGGTGTAATTGGAGTCAAAGTAAAGACCATTTTTTAGAAAAAACCAATATACATGTGCAAATATTGCCATTAGATGGTATGCTTGCTTAAAAAGAAGTATCCTTGAAGGTCTTGGCATGTATTCTAATTACAGAGCAAGAAAGATATCTCAACATACCAGTCTGGTTAGTAACATTCTTTCCAATTTTTGTAATACATAAAGAATTCAACACTTTGATTCTGGAAGCATAACTTTTCTAGTCTGTTAGAGAGTCAAAACAGCTAACATCTCTTTGATTTTATCAACTTCAATAAGTGAAAATTCCGAAGTTTCATGATTTCTCTGTGTGCATCAAAAGATGCTTAACTATACTGAACTGAAGGTCTGGATATGTATTTTTAAGTGTTAAACTAAATTTGCATCTGAAAAAAATGGATCAAAGTTGCGGCAGAAACTGGTCTTGTGAGTGAATGTGGTAACAATTTGATCTGTCTGTTGTCTGTTTGTAGATAATTGATTCAATATCACGAATATTGAATAGCACATTTATGTAATGTACATGATACCTTATTAGACAAGTACACTAGATTTTCATGAGGATAGGAATAGATTTAACTATCAGGGGATCTTGTGGATCTTGTGGTATAAGTATGGATGCTTTCCCACAAACAATATTCAATGTTTTGATAACATGCCAAAGAAGTCCTAAAAAAGTTTCATTGAACTATCAAGAAAATGTATATAATTTGTTTGGTTCTTAGCTTTGGGTTATGAAATTTTGATACAGATTTGTCTTTGACTATCTATCCGGTGTTCATGAGCCCTAAAATGGTCACTATGTGATGGAACTGTCACCCAACACGAGTGGGTGACCCCTATAGGAGAAATCTTCTCCTAGATTTGTCTTTAGCCGACAGCCAGCAGCCCCTTGCAGCGACCTGATAGCTTGATGTGCTACTATTCTCCGCCGCCTGAGCCAGTCATTATGTGCCCTCACTCATTTGTCATGATTGTCTGTGTGAAGTTGGGACTTCCAACCCCAAAGGTGTGATTTTTCATTATATAATTGGGTGTTTATGATTGCTTTTCTTGGGCACATTTGGGCATGGATTAGTGGGGGATTTGGCAGAAAAAATAGGCTTTGACTTGTACTCTTGTTCCCTTACCTCATCTTGGGGATTAATCTTGGATCCTAGTCCCATGGGATCTCATCTATGAGCTATTCGCTTTAGGAGTGGCACTACATGGGAAACCTTGATGTTGGTTGCGTGGTCCCGCTTTCCGACACCATATATCTCACTCCCCCTTGATTATTAGAAGCCTTTTTTCACATTTTCCCATGTGGGTCCACATTTGTCTTGTTGTCTCCCAAATTATACACTAGATTGCAAAAACGCTCAGGGTAGGGGTTGTCACTCTAATCCTTGCCCTCTCCATTTAAGTTGTCTCCTAACTACAGACTAAGGGGGGTAGTCCTTATGGATAAGATGATAAACAAGCTGTTGGGAGCCAACATGTTAAGGAGACACAACTGAATGGCCTAGCAACTTGGATGGAATTAAGAAGCAAGTATGATTATTAGGCACACTTTGATTAGATTTCTTAAGATTTTAACTTTTAAGTTAGAGACTAGTGCCTTAGGAGATTGATTACTTTCCCAATTAAAATTAGAATCCAAGCTACCGGATGAACAATTGCTGCAATGTGCAATTTCTATCCTATATGAAGTGCAACACTTAAAGTTATGTGAGATGCAAGCTCTTGATTATTTTTAATTATATGCCTAATCTAAGTGATTCCTTCTTCTCAATTCTTTTGAAGCTAGTTTCGAACATAAATTGTAGAGAGAATTCCAAAGGAAAGAGGCTAGGGCCTTGTTACCACTCAAACCAGCAAGGGACCTAAAAGGGACTCCTAAGAGGGCAACTGCTAGGTCAAGGGCAACGATGGAGACTTAGCCAATTGTCACCACAACTAAGACTTCCTGCTCTTTACAGACATTCACCGATGGGAGGGGGCCGATAGTTAGGAAGTCGCTTATAAAGGATGGATCAATGAATAGGTGTGAAGTGACTTTAAAGACCCTTTCCCTATGATAAAATGAAGAATGGAACTTGCTTGCCTTTCAAGCAAGGGACTTGATTTTCCAGGGAGAGGGGATGAGGATTGGAGGGTTGAGGTAGAAGAATATGACTAACGAAAGTTCTCAATGCCTAATATCCCTTGGGAACATGGATTCTCGAGTAACCCTTGATAAATAGGCTTTGGTGAAGAATGGGACCACACGAGGCCAAGTGGACCTAACCCAGGTTAGGGGATGGATTTTTGCAACCAATGATGATCTTAACCTTGCCAAGGTGAGGGGAAATGATCAAACAAGAATTTTCACCCAAAGATGTTAAATTGATCCTATTAGGTACTAGTCTTGGGAACACCAAGGCAAAACTTGATCCTATAGCTAGGGCTTGGGGTATCTGACCAATACACCGTCAGATTTTCTTCAAATTCGGAGGAGAGCTACGGGACCTACCAACACAGTTGTACCTAGAATATCGAAATTTTCCTGTGATCAGTTTCTCGGGAAATTGATGCCCTAGGTGACCTAATGAGGCTAGACCTAGGAAAAAAAGGAAAGGTGGAAACTAGGGTTAAAATGATCACCCTTTGAGGGATTAGTGCCTTATTTCACTTGGGGATATGGAGTCAAGGAGAATGATGAAGACATATTTTGTTTCTTGCTCAAGGAGGCACCAAAAGTCAACTTTGTCCAATGTTGGAGAAACAGAGAGGAAAAATGACTTTTAAGCATTTATACTTTATACAAATGGTGCAGAATTATCAAGATAACATGATCTCTAGGACATTTCATTCATCCAACATGGCCCATACATAGAACAAGCTAAATAGACACATAATTCCACATTAAATACATGCAGCAATTAGCCCTAATTATAGCGAAGTTCCAATGTATGCAGCAAAAAGAAAAATAACATTAAATTTGCACTTACAATGTTAGAGAATATATCCAACCAACATCACATTTGCAATATAAGAAGCTCCAAGATAGAAAGAACCCAATCTATACATCAAAATTCATCCATCATCCAAAAAATAACCTCCAAGGAAAAATGCGAAGTTCTCTAATGAGAGAAAGATCCCAATTCTAGTGGTGATACAAATGAATCCATCTAACTCCTATTTATACACTAATTAGGAGTTCAATTTACCTAATGGGCTTACATTAGCCCCCTAAAAATAAAATAATGTACAAATAAACTAACTTTTGGTGACAAGCCCACCAAACTAGCTCACAGATGAAATAATAATCCTCTCAGGAGGTCAAATAATAATCTATGCATGTCGTGGGGCCCTCCAAGAGGCTTGATGAGGTCCAAAAGTATCATAATGATGAATAAAATCCTCAAAAAGTGATGGACAAGGAGATGGCCCCTTGTTCTCCAAACAATAAACCTCTGTTGCTCCCAATGGGTGTAGGGGCACACCAAGGACCCCATGGGTCTTCATATGAGTCGAAGATGCCCGTAGACTATCTGTAGAGGGTCAGATGATGGAATGAATGATGCCATGTCATCGTACAAGCCCTGGGACACTTGCCAAGTGTGTGGTGCACCTGTGGGGCCCGCTGGGCATAATGTACCAAATGCATCTTGCTCGTCCAAAAGGTGGATCTCTACCAATGTTTGAACATTTGTGAGGATCCATGGAGTGTTTTATGCTGCTGTGGAGGCCCATGGCTCTCTACACACACCCTATATGTGTCAATGTAGCCCTTTGGAAGGTTAGGACCCAGTATAGGGAGACCAATCTCAAATTGACACGATCTGCAATCTTGCATAAGATCAAATGTGTCCCCTAGCCTTCCAATACAAAAATTCATTAAATTAATTGTGTAAAAGAGCTTACAAACCATGGAAAACAAGTGGACACTTCATAATGGCATGCCCTTCCATAGTGGGCTTTGGCATGTGCTAATGTCTCCAAGCTCCAAAGGGGGTTACCCAGGTACCTTATTAGGTGGTTTCTACCTTTAGAGGGGATAGTATGTTCAAGGTACATCCCTCAAATGGTGGTAGCATATGATAAAGTGGTGAAATGGAATAGGGAATGAGAGGGGCAATCTTGGGCCACATATCAGGGCACAAGGGTAGCTAGAGGAAGGGAAGCCCACACTTGGGTGTATAATGTGTAGGAGGGAGAAATCATGATACATGAGGTGCTCCAACCTTGATTTTTCCACCCTTCTTTATATGCCTTTTTCCTTTTATGATTTTTCTTTGATTAACTGCTCGGGGCTCAAGGTCAAGAGCATGATGTGTAAGATATAGCAGTGATTACCCCTTTTTTGCTAGGGCGGTTCATTGCCCTCCAGGGGTTGGGATAATCATGGGTTGCTGAATGATAAAGGAGGCTCATCTAGGGCCTATGGAACCGAGGTGATGGCTATGGGTATGGGGTAGAGCTCATGCATTGGCTTTTGCCCACATGCTGATTATGTTTATCCCGACCATATTTTGCATTTTGTGGTATATTTTCCTGTTGGTTGTGCCTATTTATGCTTTTACTTTTTTTTTTAGCTGCTTCAACCTCTGAGGCATCTTTCCAAGTCCGACCCAAAGTGGGGGCAAGGGAATGGGGAGGCTAACCCTATGTAGACCCAGAGAGGCAATGTGGACCCAGGTGGGAGAAATGATGAATGGCGGTATAGTGAATGGAAGGGGAGTAGTATATGTGGATAAGGGAGCGCGACCACGCAACCAAAGTTGGGTTTTCCATAGTAGTACCACCCTAAACCTAAATGGCCAGTAAAGGAGATCTCATGGGACTAAAATCTAAGGGTAACACCCCAAAAGAGGTCAAGGGGACAAAAGCACAAACTAAGCCCACTCTTTCTGCCGAATCCCCCCATCAATCCATGCCCATAAGTGTCCATGATAAGTAAACCCAATACTCAATTACCAAATGACAAGACATACCTTTAGGTTCGGGAGGCCCACCTTGAAACATATGATCAATACAGATGGGTGAGGGACCACATGGCTGGCTCAGGTGGCAAAGAAATGGCACAACGAGCTAGTTGAGGGCTATAAGGGGCTGTTGGCTGTTAGTTGAGGACAATCATGGAGAAAAAATCTCTCCTAGGGATATCACCCACGAAGTGGTGGGTAACATTTGGCTCGAATTGGGACGTGATCTCTCGAATAGGTGGACAAGGCTACTCAAACGGGAGGTCACGAGAAGTCCAATAATGTCTTGGTCATCATAGATCTGTTATTTTCACATATCAACGACTAAACCCACAAGGCAACATGTTTTTCACAATGTCTCATGATCACTGATGCTTAATGTCAGGCCATAAATCAACAAGTAATAAAAATATGAAATTTTAATCTAAATGCAACTAATCTATCATGAGAAATATCATATGAGATTAATTCTAATGCAGAAAATCAACATTCGATGCATCCTACCATAACATGCATAGGACAGAGCCAATATCAAGTATAATCCAATAGTCAGTGCAAACAACATATCATCAAATCAATATAAATGTGCCTCCCTATATGATTACTCATGGAGAAAATCCCAAGGCGAATGCGAACCCAACACATGGGGGATGATGCGGGCATGAGGTGGGAAAATATAGCTTCCATGCGAGGTAAGAGAAATCTGTAAGAGAAGGAACATGAGTCACTTTAGAGATGTTAGTCCTTCCCTCTAAGTACACAATGGTGGAAATGAATGATTATCCTTAAGAAACCCATATCACAATCATTACTCGTAATATTATGCTTTTTGATGCCACAAAGTCGTGATGAGAAGGGGATGAAGGGTGAGGGTACAAGGGCTTCACAGGGGGAGCAATACCATACCACGTGGGTTCATATTGGGGGATATATATTGAGGAAAAAATGACAATATATTGAACATATAGTAGGGGGTAAATGGTTTTAATATTGGTAGGTATAAAAAATGGAGCTCGAAGTTAATGAAAAAATATAAAGGGGTATAAAAATGCTAATGAAAAATTATAAACCTACGATATCTAGTGAAAGTAGGGGTTTTTTAAATTGGGAAGGTGTATTTGGTTCGTATTGATAGGGGGTTAAATGATGTGATTTTAAGAGCTATTTTCCAATATGTATTCAAATTAAGGGTATTTTTTAGTATGCCACGAACACGTGTTTTGTTAGAGGTTCATTGAGTGAAGCCCCCACGGGTGAGGGAAAGAAGGAATGCAACAACTAGGTTGCTCAAGGTAATGGTTACATTGGAGAGGGGAGGTCATGGAGTGATCAAAATCCTAAGGGTGCATTCAAGGAGGTAAAGTATAATCGATGAGGGGCTCTTCCTTGACACTATACTCGGAAGGGGGAAAAGACTCGTGGATACTTGAAATCACATGACAAGGGGTGAGTGAATCACTTGTGGAAGACTTAAGATGATGACCAAGAAGAAAGGGCAAAGGGGAAGGTGAAGTTTCAACTGAACCCTTTTCCTGAAAATCCAACTCTAGAGTTTCAAGTGATTTGAATATACTCCCGAAATCGTAAGGAAGGTAGGTATGAGCAAGGGCTTTACCAACCCTATCATTGTTGGTATCAAAGATGTGTGAAAATTTCACCAATGAAATCCTACTACAACAACTAATTAGATTTCTCCTATTTGTTAATTACTTGAACAAATTATTTATCATGTACTATGGTAAATATTGTAATGTTCCTAAATTAGCTTAAGCTAATTGGAACATTAATTTTGCCTCGTTTATTTTTGCATTTCATAATTGATGAATAAATTGTAAAGGAGGACATGTAAAACTCCTGAAAACCAAGAATAAATCAATGCCTATGTGAACAAAGACATATCTGGGCTATACAAATAAACTCTTGCAGGTCTGAATGGGTTAAATCACAAGAATGGGTCATCTTTGACCAATTCAAACAACGCAGTTTAGATGCATTGAACCTCTTTGAGGGATAGCGCAGTTCTAGAAGGAGGTGGTAATGTGAAAAGGGTTAAGTGATTCAAGGTGGTTTAGGGTTTGGCAAGACTCCTATCTTATAAAAGGAAGAGGAGGGCAGCAAGGGAAGTGTTGTTGAAGATTATCATTTCACAAGGAATTGTTTGGTAGACATCCCTTGTTGGGTATTCCTGTTCAGGAATCCCACCTCCTTCCTTGAGCAACTCTTGGAGGAGAATTGTGGTAAACTTGTCCACTATCAGGCTTGGGCCAAACTTCACCTTACATTACATCGCTGCTCATGTTGAGGGTTGAGCTGTCTTGTGAGCTGCAACAAGTGAAAGACTAGATCTGCTTAGATCTAGATGATAACAGTGGCTCTTCTCAGTGAGTGTGTCTTTTAACCTCCTAGAAGAGTTCATTTGATGATTGCACTTCAGATCTACATCTTGGCATCAGGCCAAATCATTATCAGAAGCTACAACGCTGTTCCTCTCCCTAGGACAACGTTATTTGCAGATCTACAACTGCGGGGTGCTTTGCTTGCATTTTGGAGAAGAGATCTCCGGTGTTGGGATTCTTCCTTCATTGTGGTGATCCATAGATTGGCCAACCAATCTATGTTCTATTTTAGATCTGATGTTCTACATGTACATGATTCATTGATTTTCTGAATCATTCAGTAGATCTGTATTCTTAGATCTCATATCTACTTCCGGCGCTTCATGTTTTGAGCAAATCCCCAAAGGGAATGTATAGATCAGCCTTTCTTGTACATGGATCTATATTGGATCTATCTTTTTATGTACAGATCTGATTTAGATTTGAAGAATCAATACACTGCTGCTTCAGCCCTAAAAATAACGCTGTCACGGTTATGCAGTCTTTGTCATGGTTGTAGCACCTCATTTCTGAGGATTTCTCCTGTATTCTTTCATTCTTCTTATGTAAAATGTATGAGATATGCCTCTGATATTATTTGTCAATGTTCAGACCTTATTTCAGTCCTACCCTTCAGAAAATCACGCTCACATGCTTCAGTAAAATTTCTGCATACTTCTAGTCATGGGAAATCAGGGTTTTCTAGCCTAGTTAGGAAAGGAGGAACTGTTTAACATAGAAAAACTTATTTGTTTTTACTGAAATTCGACATGGGAGTCCCTCATAACCCTAGCTATCAGATCCAACTGATTTTCCATCTTATTTTTACGCAGATCTCCGAATACACTCGTTTTAGGGCCTAAATCATCACTTTTCCCCAACCTTTGGTTTATAAAACGTTGTATAAGTTGTTGTTTCATATTTAACTGAAGGTTAAGTGTTTTTACATCTGTACAAGACATGTTGCTGTAGCTCCACATTGGTAATAACTCAGACTATTCCCAATAGTGTAGCTATCCCTAATTTGGGACATTACAGTGGTATCAGAGCAAGATCTTTGGCTCAGCCTGTGGCTTCAAGCCAAAGTGCTGTACAAAAAGGAGAAAGGTCAGAATGATGAAGAACATGGGTTTACTCTCATCAGCTTTCAGATCTAAGAACCTCTCCAAGGAGGTTGAACAAGAAGAAGAAAGAAGAAGCAATGAAACTCCTAGAAAGTTTCAAGAGCAGAAAGATCTTCTGATAAGATCTAAAAGATCTATACATGAGGAACATTCTAAATCCTCATCTCATGGATATGTGCACTCAGCCATATCACCAAATCTTCAGCATTCAGTCTGTGATTTCTTCATGAAGAGGAAGAAAGGAGGTGTGCCTAAGAAGGAGACTCTTAGAGAGTATTTGGAGGAGTATGAAGCTCAGTCCAAGGAGTTAAAATATAACTTGAAATTCCAAAGATTCTGCAAGATCAAGGAGGGCAAAGTCACAAAGGAGGAGCAACATGGTAAGGGTAGATTCTATCTATCTATCTTTGATGGATCACCTAAATGTCCAGTGAGGGTTTGGATGGAGGAGCTAGACAACTTTGTGCAACAACATCAAGTTTCAGAGATTGAAGCCATCAAAGTAGCAGCACTGCATTTTGAAGGTAAAGCATATGTTTGGTGGTTGTTTGAGTCTTTTTCCTTGAAGAATGAAAATACACCTACTTATGCAAGGTTTATTGCAAGATTGATAGAAAGGTTTGATGAAGCTCCATGTGTAACATCTTATGTTGACACTATCAAACCTCATCAAACACATATTTTGCATGAGTTGCAAGGGTCTATAAATCCAACTCCATTTTTTAAGACCATGGAAGAAGGTGTAAGTTTGTTTGATGCCTTGCCAAGGGCAATATTTCCATTGAGTGAAGGGTCCTCTTCTCAAGAGGAAAGCATGAAGGTTTCTCCTTCAATAGATGACCAAGATCTAATGTCTCATTGATGATGGGACAATTTCAGTTATTGATGAGGAGGAGAAGGCAGGAGATGATAACGCAGTCAAAACAAAGGCACCTCCTGAGGAAGAAGTTGGAGCACTTGCTCCAAGGGAAGAAACTCTTGCAATCTTGCAAGGAGTTCCGCAAGGTCTCACACATAGAGCTCTTGGCATAGCACATGAGTATCATGCACCATCATTGTCAAATGATGAGATCTTGAAGATAGAAGGAGGAAAAGAGGAGGAAGGACATCACATGATGAAGAGCATGAACACTTCTCTGTTTCCAAGCTTAGAGGCACAAAGAAGGCAAGAGGACCTATGCATTAAAGGTAGGGGAAAATCTGTCTACCTACATCCACATTCTACTCTATGCCTTGACACCTCTTTGCAAGGTGGTACTTTACCAGGAGCACCTCTTGATAGGAGGAAATCTAAAGTGTTCTCTCAACTATGGGTAGCATATTCATACTTGGCTAAGGAGGGAGCCTTGGGAGAAGCTAGCACAACGCAGAGAATCTCTCATGAATTTAGGAGAGAGATGAGCAGTTTCCTGAAAGGGGCATTGCTAACTCCCACTCAGAAATCTGCGCTGAGAAAGGAGAAATTAGAGATCTATGATGGCATGAGCATGAGGGCACATGGCAACTCCATATCTTTGGGGCAGCCCATGATCTCTTCATTCACAAAGGGATCCTAACCTCTTGTATACATGGGCCAAAAGGAGGAGGTTTTGGAAAAAAAGGACTTTCCAAGGGGAAGTTGATTTCCATATGCTCCAATCTTGTCTTATGCAAGAACAGCTGCAAATGGGGCAGCAAAGGGAAGATTATGATGCTCCAACATGTGATTTTGATATCAAGGATGTCAAAGATGGGAGCCATGAGAAGACAGGGACAGCATTTCAAACCTCTACAGCACTGTCATTCTTGGAGAGCTTGGATCCTAATTGGGATTCCCAACTCAGGGTGGAATACTCCAAGGACCTTTTCACATGTGGGGTTCTTGATGGGGAAGTAAAGGATGGAAGGTTCAAGGTGGTTGATGGAGTCATCTATTTCCATAATCTTATTATTTTGGTTAGTGACTCCAAGCTCAAGGAGGGACTACTTGATGCCATCTATGAAATCCTGCTTTCCAAACCCACTAGTTTTGTCAAAGCATATCATACTCTTTTGGGTGGTTTCATATGGGAAGGTTTCAAGGAAGAGGTGCACTCTCATATGAAGATGTGCATGGACTACTTGGTAGAGGAGGAGGAACATAGCTCTTGGGAAGAGTCACCATTCACACCTCCTTATTCTTTGAGTGTGAGAGGGAACTCATCCATGAGTTACCCCACTGATGTAAAACAAGTATATAGAGAGGCTTGTACTTTTGAGCATTATCATGTATCTCCTATATGCTTATATTTTTCTAACACTCATTTGCAGGATATTGTGCCAAGATGGGGCACTAAGTATGATGGGTTTCATGGGCCACTCAAGGCCATGAACTATGTTGATGCAGTTCATTCCTTGGAGAGTCTTGGGAAGCTATTATATTCTTCATGGTGTGATTCCTTTACACCAACTATGATGTACATTCTCTGAGCATTCCAAAGGCATGAGGCAGCAAACAAGTGTTGGGGAAGGCACTTGTAATATCTTATCCTATGGCAGTTAAGGATAAAACTGCGCTGGTTGCACATGAGGGAACATCTTCCTTCTCATTTATCATACATGGCAGCTAGCATGATTCTAATCATGATTCCTTATGATGAAAATGTTCTTACTCTTGGGAACATGGTTGGAGAGGAGGTACTTTGGTGGGGTGTGTCCTTGGGGGAAGGAGTCCTTCACTCTTTTTGCATGGCATGCTTCCATGGGAGCATGAGATTTTGTATGGCCACTATGGTTGATCACTTGTCCCTTTTTAGAGTGAGCCATATGTTTGTTGGTAATATGCCTCTCATATGTATTGGGGAGGAGTTCTTCTATGGATTGCCAAGCTTGGAGGTGATCCACTACATTTGGATGATAGCATGGAGATGGGAGTCTTTCATGGATCATGAAAATCCCCATGATTGTCATCACTTCTATCTTGAGGAGGCCATGGATCAGCAAGAATTTTTCCACAACAACCTTCCATTTCTTCATGATGAGAGCCCTTGGGTTTATTCACCAAAGGCCAACTTGCATATTGAGGGAAGACCATTAGAAGACAGAGCTATTGCAGAAGATTCAGAGCAATGGAGGAGACTAACAGATGAGGAGGCCACAAGAGGAGAAGGGGAAGTTTTGCAGCACCCTTGCAGTTTCTTGAGGACAAGAAACATTTGGGAGGGAGAAACTGTAATGTTCCTAAATTAGCTTCAGCTAATTGGAACATTAATTTTGCCTTGTTTATTTTTGCATTTCATAATTGATGAATAAATTGTAAAGGATGTTAGATGATCCAAAAATAAATATTATCATAGGATATAAAGTTTGAATAAAATAATTATTAATTTAAGATGTTAAATTAATAATTATTATTCTAGAATATTTAATAAAATTTTGAGACACTTAGAAATAGAATTTTGTTATTAAAAATAGGACTTTAGAAAAGAGTCGTTTCCTAGGCTCTAAGTTAGGAATAAAGTTAGTAGAATAGATAGGAGGTCATTTAATGTAAGTGGACACTTGTTATTTAATAAGTGATCCATAATTAGTGGAAGTTATGACTTTGAGCTTATAAATAGCTCATTGCAAGAGTGTTTTTGTTGTTCGGGTGTAAACTCTTGCATAATTCCAATGTAATTGTTTTTTTTTTTCTGATTAATAAAATTACGTGTCTGAGGACACTTCAGCCATTATTGTGGTATCAGAGCTACGGTAATGTTGCAGTGGATATGAGGAGGAGGATTCCAGCTCTACAAGTTCTTGGAAAACTCAACTCCATTGAAAATAACCAGAAAATGTTTGGTATGCAATCAATTGATTTTTTTTTAGAAGAAGAAATTTAATTGTGTTTTATTTCTAAATTTTTTAAATCTGAATTATGTTACACGCCGGAGTATTCGTGGTATGCCCATCTACCGATATTTGAAACAAGTCGAAGTTTTGTTTTTGCTATTTCAAATTGTTGAGGTGGCTATTTGTAAGAGTGTTTTTGCAATAAAATAAAAAAATGGAGAGCGCTGTTAACATAGCGCATCTGCACTGAAGGAGCCGTAGCATATTATTGAAACGTTGTTTGCAAACATTTGATCTTTGAAACGTTGAAGGATCCGTAGCATTTTATCGAATTTGATCTCTTTAACGCATTTGCAAGTGCTGTTCTTGCATTCTTATCACAGCGTTTAACGCTATTTAACGAATTTGATCTGTTTAACGAGTTTGCAAGTGCCGGAAAGATAGAAACTGGCATTCTCTTGAACGTGAATGTAAAATTGGTCTGACAGTTCTTCTACAGCAGCAAATGACCAATGTGAACCACAATCTCCGACATGTTACTTCACATTGCAGACTATAACTCTCTCAGGAATAGTAATTGTGACAATCGATTTATGTGAATAAGTAATTGTGACAATCAATTGCTTGATTTACATCTGCAACTAGTCCTATGACAGTGATGTCGGATTGAAGAGATAAACTCTTGGACCTGCATGTTGCGTGGAGCGAGCAAAGAAAGACAAATTCCAAAGAGCCGTGGGCAAATTCCAGAAAGCTGTGGGCAAATTCCAGAGAGCGGCAATACGCTTGCAGCTGAGCAGTCGTATTGTAAATTGGATCAAAACTAAGCAGTCTACATAACAACAATTGCATAAGAAAATGTTGACAGTTATCTCAGAAGACAAATGCCCGAGCAAAAGCGGAAATTGGCATGTGCGATGCTTGGTTGTCATGGACGTTGTTTGAATCTTATGCTCATCACTTTTCTACATTCTAATTTTTCAGTGGAATTACCTGCTCTTTTGTCTTACCATTCCAAACGAATCCAAATTCACATAACTAGGTTGGTTTCTTGATGCAAGCAGTCTAAAAAAAAAGTCTGAATATGTAACACACACCCATTTGAGTTTTTTTTTTTTAAATTGTAATTGGAGAAATAAGTAGAATATATATATATATATATATATATATATATATATATATATATATATATATATTACTTGAAGAACATTGCAATATTTTGTAATTGGAGTTATAAGGGAGAATATTTTTTGTTTTGTTTTGGAGAAACAAGAAGCGATATTGTAACTCAAAGTAATTTTACTTTGAGGGGGGGTAACTTTTTTTTACCAGATTGTGCAAGAGCACTATTGTAAAAGTCAAATTTTGAAAGTTGCCTTGTAAATATTTGAGAAATTGACTAGAGCCAAGTGCAAAGCTCAGTCAATTTTCTCCTGTTTCGACGACTATTCAAGGGTCAAGGCCAAGCCCCGATAGTTCGTTTTTCTTGCGTCCTGTGTTGCTATTGTGTTGCGCATCTTGATTTTTTGGAGCTTGATTCGTGGTGTGAAGTCTTAACACTACAATGTCTAAGTTGATTAATTTCTTTTCTGATTCCGACAAACTTGAAGGCTCAAAATCTTACAAAACATGGCAACGCCTCATCGAAAGCACTCTCATTTATAATGAATTGTGGCATGATATATGCGATGGAGATGTTAAGCCAAATAAACCTACAGATGCAGCTGCACTAGCAAAATGGGAATGTTAAAAATGCCAAAGCATTAGCTCTCATTAAATCTTCTGTCAATGATGAAATGTATGTCCATATCGAAAATGTTAAAGATGCATGGTCTGCTTTGAGAACTTTTAAAGAATTGTTTGATACTCAGCCTGAATAAAAAAGAGTTGACCTACAATTAAAATTGTTGCATCAAAAATTGACTGAAGAAGGAGATATTCTTGAATACATCTCTAGAATTAAGAATATTAAGCAAGAAATTGTTAATGCTAGTTTTCAAGCAGTAGATGATAGTTTTATGGTCACAATTTTAATTTCTGGACTTCCTTCTTCCTATACACATTTTTTGGAAACTCTACAACTAACTGAAAAGTTAGAAAAGCTAAAGTTTGATGAACTCTGCGAAATGTTGACTCAACATGATAAAACTTTTGGGAAGAAAAATAAAGTTGGTGAAGATGTTTTTCTCACAGAAGCCAGTACTAGTAACTCATCAACTGACAGTTCTAGAAGCAGAGGCAGAGGCAATTTTAATCAAAATCAAGCAGCACATAATGTACAAAGTCAAGGAAAAAGCCAAAGCAGAGGGAGTGGCAACAATTCAGGGAGAAGTAATTTTCAAGGCAGAGGCAACAATCAAGGAAGAGGTTATTTTCAAGGCAGAGGAAATAATAATCAAGTGTAGTGTCCCTTATAGTGAGATAGCTTTGATGATACTTAGAGATGGTGATTTTGATATAATATTATGTATGTAAGACTTATGTACATGCTTATATGCTATGACCTGGTCACTTGGTTGTTGTGTGCTTATGATAATATCTATGGTTGCGTGCACAAGAATTGATTTTGGTTAAGCGAATATTAGCGATGTTTTCTCTTTTGGTATCCTATTTTGGACATAGGTGTATGACGTGAATGGTGATTCAGAATTGAGACACAGATCCATGGACGATCATGGTTATGTGGAACATATGGTTAAATATTATGAATTATGGATGATTTGTATGATTATATGTGCGTAGCCTCGTATTAAGCATGATGTGGTAGGGGACTTGGTCATTGCCAACAGGGATGCTCAAGTTATGAATGACTGCGGAAGTCATTTCTCCAAAACCAAAATGACTGTGGAAGTCATGCACAATATGTGGTAAAATTTGAATAAGTTAATTATGAAATTCATTTGATTTATTTGATCAATGAGATTGTGATGTGTGCAGGTCTTGGAAGAAGACCTTACCAACAAACCATCAAATGGGTATGAGCTCACAATCAGTACCTTAAGGTGAAACACGGAGTTTCAAAGCAGAATAGATGAGAAGCCATGGAAATTAGGGCGCGGAGTCCTAAATCCATGAAATATAAAGATGTGGAGTCTTGGATATATGATAAAAGGATTAGGACGCGGAGTCCTAAATCCATGAAATATAAAGACGTGGAGTCTTGAATATATAAGGAAATTTTTGGGGCGCGGAGTCCTGAATATTTAAAAAGATCAAGGTGTGGAATCTTGGATCTTTAGAGTAGATCAGGGCGCGGAGTCCTCAATCTACTAAGGCATGAAGATGCATACAATAGGGGTGCGGAATCCCTATTATCCGGAATAAAAATACCACTCATGGGCAACTCGTAGATGAATTTCCTTAATAATCTAATTCCTAACAATTTTGGAGTGACTTTCTAAAAATAGAAAGTCATGTCTACCATTTCAAGTATGAATTTCCAAAAATAATAAATCACCTCCAATCAATGGGTAAACAAGTATACTTCAAGGAAAATCACTTAAATTATGATTAATCAATTGTAATAGTTCAATCTCGACTTAATCCTCAATATTATTAATATTATTAATATTATTATTATCTTTTATGAGACTATGATATTATTATTAAAATGAAATTATATCTCCTCAATCACTTCACACCTCTCTCCTTCATGACTCTCATGGCTCTATGTAACTTTCTCTATTTTAAAAATATTACATTACACTCTCTTTTATGCACTTATCAAGGAATGGCATATTCCTCTTACACTCATTAAATATATGTCATAAAATATTCTTACACTCATTAAATATGTGTCATAAAATATTCCTCTTACACTCACTTTAATGCATATGTTACACTCTCCTTAAATAAGGCATGCATACCTCTCCTTATTGGCATAAGTTACACTCCTCTAAAAGGAATACAATGCATGCATATTACTCTTTTATGACAAGAGATTGTTGCTCCTCCTATATATGAGTCTCATGTATTCTCATTTAAGGTGGTGGGGGGGTGGCTGATGCCAAGAGTGGAAGAGACTTGAGGAATATTGTGAGAGGGAGAGATATGGAGAGTATCCAATTACTTCCAAAACAAATCTGAATTTCTTACTAATCTACTAAGTATCTATTGAGGTTGAACATGAGTGGTATTTAGAGGAAGTGAAAACTATTTTCCTTAGTTTTCCTTGCATCTCTCTCTCTACTGCTGTATTTTGGTATTGTTTGTGAGCTTTTACAGCTCGGGGGTTCCAGGGGGAGGAGTTCTCCCTGGATATGGTTGGGTGGAAAACCGGATGGTTCAAATGAGTTGGTTAAGGGATCGAAGGTGGATCATATTCTCAACGATTGGAGCTCAATATCTCTTCAGGTATAATTTCCATTGTCCTAAAATTATAGTATAGATTTAGCATAAAATAAAAGGTAGACATTTAAATTGTTGTAAGCATCTAATTTTGGTTTAGGCTTATGTTATCTAAAATATTATTGATTAGTTAAAAATGAAGACTAGATCAATCTATATGTATGGATGTTTAGATCTCAATATTGGAGTTATTATTGGTATAGTTTATGGTACTAATCTTGGTATTGTAGCATTTGAGAAAGGAAAGCCAAATATTGTTGAAGGTAATCTCAATAAATAAATTCCAAAGGACTTGGGTAAGTATTTCACGATTTATGGTTCTGTTTCAAGTAATCAATAGATGCATGTTTTATAAATGGTTTTAGGATAGTTTGCAAAGTGTTTGACAAAATCTGTGAATGAGTAATGTTATAAATTTATTTATGCACGAATAAATGCTAACTTGCAGCTTACATTAGAAGTAAGAAAATGGACATGTACCCAAAATATGCTTGGAGGAATTACAAAATCAACTCTTAAAAGAAAATGCAAAAATAATGGCAACTAAAGTATAGTTTGGAAGATCAAATGCTTGAGGTAAGTTGGAGATAAATTTTAGTTATGGCTTATGTTTCATATTCTTCAATGTTTTGTTATTCAAGTTGTTGTAATAGTACTATCAGAATTTTGACAGAAAGCCTTAATGGTTGTAGCATTCAGGGCTTCCATGTGTTTGTTAAATTGTAGCAATTGGTGCAAAAAGCTTGTCAATCATGTCAAATGAATTAGCTTGTGGGTGGTAAAATGTTGCAAGAACTCATATGGTGGATTTAGAAATATGTGATTTCAATGAGCATATATTAGTAGCATAACTCTGGGTTGTTTTTCCTCATGTAGAGGTGTAGTTGTAAGTTTTCATTCTATATGTTTGACAAAAGTCATAAATGAAACATTTAGGCTATAAATTTTGTTGTTTTAAAGAATCACATTTCTGGGCATCCTTGTTGTGATTCAGCTCCACTTCAGGGGGTATTCGTACCAATAGGCCATTTCACTCCAACTTTGATTTCAAAAATCAAGGTTTCGGACATCGATTCCCAAATCTGCTCTGTTTTGAAGATTTTCTGTTGCATGTAGAACTGCCTGTTGTTTTGTTTTGCTGTTTGGTTCTTTTTATATTGGAACTGCCTGATAATTTATAGTGATGAATCTGATATAGGCTAACCACTTGGAAATGGTTTTTAAAGTATAAATGGTTAATAATTTGAAAATTTAAATAACCTTACGGCAACTTGTTTTATGACTGTCAACTATTTGTCAAAATTCCTCAATGGCTGTACCTTACAATATTGTGAGCTATGTTTGAAATTTCTAAATATTTATATTCATTGGTATAGATTCAACAATGAATATGACTGATAGTCTACTAATATCTTAAGTTCAATTATTGACACTACTTACAAAAAATAAAATGAAGTCATGTAACTTTGGATTCATGTTAGCTAATTGTTGTGAAAACACCTTAAAGAGATAATGGTTGTAAGTGTTTGACAAAATGCCTCAATCGCTATACATTTCATACTTGTAAATTGGTTTTCATAATGTTCAATGGTTGCATCTAATTACGTTTATGAACCGTCCATAAAACAAAAGGCTTAAGTTAATTTAAGATTTGCAATCAAGGTATTTCTAGCGTAATAACTCATTGAGTTAAAGGGTCTCGCTGAAAAGTCAAAATTGCAGTAAGTAATTTGTTGCAATATCAACTCACATATGAATTCCTAATTATGGGATGCCAACTCTATATAATTTAAATTATCCTTTTAAGAAAATAATTCATAAGCATGTTATTAGTCACTCTTGAACACATTTAATTACAACGGAGTTAAAAATTAGCTTATTGTAAATTGTGGTTCATAAAGGTTGACATTTATTCATCCCACTAAACAATTTATATTTTAAAGGTGATTTTAGTCTTGAGAAGCAAGTATTATGGTTGTAGTTTTTTTGGATCTTGATAAACCTTGAACTTGGTAGCTTTGAAGATAAGTTGATAGAATTCAGGGTGTAGTGTAAAGGACACCAATAACTTATATATATATATATATATATATATATATATAATTTAAAAAAAAATTTAAAAAAATAAAGAATAATAATAATAAATAAATAAATAAAAATTAAAAAAAAAATATATCGCATTTTGATTTAATATAATATTTCTCTATAATAATTATGGTAGGTAAGGTGGGACCTTACATCAAGGTAGAGGACAACCTCAAAACAGAAGTCAAAGTAGAGGCACAGGCCAGTCTCAAGGAAGAGGAAGAGACTTAAGTCAAGTTGTGTGTCGAAGATGCAACAAAATTGGCCATTATGCTGCAGATTGTCGCACATCTATCAATAAAATTTCCAAGTTTCAACAACCTTCAACACAATTTGCAAATGATCAAGATGATAATGACTCAGAATATGTCTTCACTTCTTCACCAACATTCCAACTTTCCTCCTATATTAAGAGTGATTATGAAGATGCTTGGATTCAAGAGCAACTCAGCACATGACCTGTAGACGAGATTTCTTTTGGAATTTTCAAGAGTGCCATCTTAATTCCATCTTTCTAGCAGATGATACAAAACATACGCCTTATGGAAAAGGTGCAGTTAAAGTTTTTCTCCCTGACATTGGAGAAAAAATGATTTCCAATGTGTGGTATGTACCCACCTTTAAGAAAAATTTGTTGTCTTTGGTCATGATTCGACAAGTAGGACATCAAATAATTATGGAAGATGGCTTAGTTAAGATTAATTCAGTCAAACAAAACTTCCAAACAGTGATGACAGGATATGAAGACGGAAAACTGTTAAGGATGAAAGGGACAATTATTCCAAGGCATTCTGATTTTGCAGGGGCAGTTACTACAAGAATTTCACCTATAAGATTATGGCATGTAAGATATGGACATTTGAATTTTGGTAGTCTTTCTCAATTGCAGAAACAAGGGATGGTTAAAGGACTTCCAACTTTCAACAAGGAAAATGCAAAATGTGAAGCCTGCATTTATGGCAAACAGAGTCGAGAAAGTTTTCCAACAAGTTCATGGCGCGCAAACAGGATGCTACAACTAGTTCACAGTGATGTGTGTGGTCCACTACAAACTTCATTAGGTGGTTGCAAATATTTCTTACTATTTATTGATGATTTCAGCCGAATGACTTGGGTTTATTTCTTGAAAAACAAGTCAAAAGCATTTGAGAAGTTTAAAATTTTTTGACAACTTGTTGAAAATGAAGCCAAAGAAAAGATAGGTACTCTCAGGACAGATAATGGGGGAGAATTCAATTCAAATGAATTCAAAACTTATTGCAGTGAAAATGGCATCAGAAGGCATCTTACAAATGTTTACACTCCACAGCAAAATGGAGTCGTAGAAAGGATGAATTGCACATTGTTAGGCATGGCGAGATCCATGTTAACTTTCAAAAGGTTAAGTCCAACATATTGGGCAGAAGTAATACATACAGCTGTCTATCTAAGAAACAGATCTCCAACTGCTTCTTTAGACGGAATCACCCCTTATGAAGCTTGGTTTGGTTTCAAACCTAAAGTTAAACATCTTCGAGTTTTTGGATCCATCTATTATGCCTTAGTTCCGAAAGAAAAACGAACTAAGCTTGATTCAAGAAGTTTGAAATGCACAATGATTGGCTATTCAGATGAAAAGAAAGGGTATTGTCTTTTGACCAATGGAAAATTTATTGTGGTATCAGAGCAGGGATGTCATTGTGAGCAGGGATGTCATTTTTGATGAAACAAAAAGTAAGAGTACTGAAGAAATCGAAAATCTTCTTCACAAGTTAGAAACTAAGGGCAGTAAAAGAAAAGGAAATATGCAAAGTCAACCAACTTCACCAAATTGGTATGAACTTGATTTTCCTTCCTCTGAAGATGAGTCATCAAGTCCATCTACTTCAACAAAATCATCTGGGTCTTCTAGAAGTTCATCAGCGTCTCCAAGTAGTAGCAGTTATTTTGACAGCGATTATCCAGATTCACCACCTGAACGACGAACATCAGTTTACATTAATCCCCTTTACAATGACAGGGACTTCTTAGAATCTCAAACAAGTGAGCAACAACTTCCAAAATGGGCAGTTCAACTATTGAAAGATGTAAAGCTTGATGAACAAAATAAAACAGGAACAAGACAGAAACACAGAAGTGAAGCAACTTTCGCCTTGTTAGCACATGATTTTACTGAACCTTCCACATACAAAGAAGCAGTCAAACATAAAGAATGGGAACAAGCCATGATTGATGAATATCAAGCAGTAATTGATAACCACACTTGGAAACTAGTTGATTGTCCTCCAAATGTTAAGCCCATAGGATGCAAATGGATTTACAGAGTTAAGTACAACCAAAATGGCGAACTTGACAAGTATAAAGCAAGACTTTTCGCTAAAGGTTTTGCGCAGCAGAAAGGCATTGATTATGAAGAAACTTTTGCACCTACAGCTAAATGGGACACCATCAGATTAACACTCGCATTGGCTGCTCAGAAAGGGTGGAAAGTTCATCAAATGGATGTCAAAATCGCTTTTCTCAACGAGGACTTACAGGAAGATGTATATATGACATAACCACTAGGGTTTGAAGTTGAAGGGCAAGAACATAAAGTCTGAAAATTAATCAAGGCTTTATATGGATTAAAACAAGCTCCCCGAGCTTGGTATGCAAAGATGGATGAATACCTTCAAAAAGTTGGTTTTCAAAGAAGTGAATCTGATGATACTTTGTATGTGAGCCAACAAGGTAAACATCTGGTCATTCTCATTATGTATGTCGATGGTTTGATCATCACAGGCAACAATGATGATCACATTGAACAGGTGAAAAAGGAATTACATGCAGGTTTAAAGATGACAGATTTGGGACTACTTCACTACTTTCTTGGAGTTGAAGTATTCCAACGTCCACATCAGATCTTCATTTCCCAGAGTAAATATGCAGCAGAAATTCTTCAGTGATTTGGAATGCAGGATTGTAAGCCTGTCCTTACCCCTATGGAACAAAACTTAAAACTTTCAAAATTTGAAGGGGGGGGAAGAGTGGACAGCACGACTTACAGACAGTTGATTGGCAGCTTGATTTATTTGACAACCACTCGTCCTGATCTATCTTATGCAGTCAGTATTCTTTCATGTTTTATGCAGGAACCATTAGACAGCCACTGGAATGCAGCCAAAAGAGTTCTTCGATATATCCAAGGAACAAAAGATTTTGGTCTTCTTTACAAAAAGACTAAAATTTTTGTACTTGGTGGATTTTCAGATGCCGACTTTGCAGGCAGTATTGATGACAGGGCATCAACCTCAGGTTACTTAATGAACATGGGGTCAGCTGCAGTTTCCTGGAGTTGCAAGAAGCAAAGTACAGTGGCCACTTCTTCAGCAGAAGCAGAGTACATTTCAGCATGGGAAGCAACATGTGAGATTGTTTGGTTACGTCGAGTTTTACAGGACTTGGGAATTCCTCCAGCAGAAGCTACTTCGTTATTCATCGACAATCAGTCAGCAATAAAGCTTGCCAAGAATCCAGTTTTCCATTCAAAGACAAAGCATGTGGACACCAAGTATCATCATATTAGATCTCTCATTGCAAAAGACGTCATCAAGCCAGTGTATTGCCCTTCAGAAGATCAAACCTCCGACATTTTCACGAAACCTCTTGGCAGAATAAAATTTACTAAGTTCAGGGATGAACTTGGTATTTGTTGTAATGTATCTTTGGATCATAGGGGGGAATGTTAGATGATCCAAAATAAATATTATCATAGGATATAAAGTTTGAATAAAATAATTATTAATTTAAGATATTAAATTAATAATTATTATTCTAGAATATTTAATAAATTTTTGAGATACTTAGAAATAGAATTTTGTTATTAAAAATAGGACTATAGAAAAGAGTCGTTTCCTAGGCTCTAAGTTAGGAATAAAGTTAGTAGAATAGATAGGAGGTCATTTAATGTAAGTGGACACTTGTTATTTAATAAGTGATCCATAATTAGTGGAAGTTAGGACTTTGAGCTTATAAATAGCTCACTGCAAGAGTGTTTTTGTTGTTCGGGTGTAAACTCTTGCATAATTCCAATGTAATTGTTTTTTTCTTTTTTCTTTTTCTGATTAATAAAATTACGTGTCTGAGGACACTTCAGAATAATATCTGGACATGTAAAACTCCTGAAAACCAAGAATAAATCAATGCCTATGTGAACAAAGACATATCTGGGCTATACAAATAAACTCTTGCAGGTGTGAATGGGTTAAATCACAAGAATGGGTCATCTTTGACCAAGTCAAACAACGCAGTTTAGATGCATTGAACCTCTTTGAGGGACAATGCAGTTCTAGAAGGAGGTGGTAATGTGAAAAGGGTTAAGTGATTCAAGGTGGTTTAGGGTTTGGCAAGACTCCTATCTTATAAAAGGAAGAGGAGGGCAACAAGGGAAGGGTTGTTGAAGATTATCATTTCACAAGGAATTGTTTGGTAGACATCCCTTGTTGGGTATTCCTATTTAGGAATCCCACCTCCTTCCTTGAGCAACTCTTGGAGGAGAATTGTGCTAAACTTGTCCACTATCAGGCTTAGGCCAAGCTTCACCTTACATTACAGCGCTGCTCATGTTGAGGGTTGAGCTGTCTTGTGAGCTGCAACAAGTGGAAGACTAGATCTGCTTAGATCTAGATGATAACAGTGGCTCTTCTCAGTGAGTGTGTCTTTTAACCTCCTGGAAGAGTTCATTGGCTGATTGCACTTCAGATCTACATCTTGGCATCAGGACAAATCATTATCAGAAGCTACAGCACTGTTCCTCTCCCTAGGACAACGTTATTTGTAGATCTACAGCTGCAGGGTGCTTTGCTTGCATTTTGGAGAAGAGATCTCCAGTGTTGGGATTCTTCCTTCACTGTGGTGATCCATAGATTGGCCAACCAATATATGTTCTATTTCAGATCTGATATTCTACATGTACATGATTCAGTGATTTTCTTAATCATTCTGCAGATCTGTATTCTTAGATCTCAGATCTACTTCCGGTGCTTCATGTTTTGAGCAAATCCCCAAGGGGAATGTATAGATCAGCCTTTCTTGTACATGGATCTGTATTGGATCTATCTTTTTATGTACAGATCTAATCTAGATTTGAAGAATCAATAAACTGTTGCTTCAGCCCTAAAAATAATGCTGTCATGGTTATGCAGTCTTTGTCATGGTTGTAGCACCTCATTTTTGAGGATTTCTCCTGTATTCTTTCATTCTTCTTCTTTAAAATGTATGAGATATGCCTCTGATCTTATTTGTCAATGTTCAGACCTTATTTCATTCCTACCCTTCAGAAAATCACGTTCACATGCTTCAGTAAAATTTCTGCATACTTCTAGTCATGGGAAATCAGGGTTTTCTGGCCTAGTTAGGAAAGGAGGAACTGTTTAACATAGAAAAACTTATTTTTTTTTGCTGAAATTCAACATGGGAGTCCCTCATAACCCTAGCTATCAGATCCAACCACTTTCCCATATTATTTTTACGCAGATCTCTAAATACACTCGTTTTAGGGCCTAAATCATCACTTTTCCCCACCTTTTGTTCTATAAAACGCTATATAAGGTTGTTGTTGCATATTTAACTGAAGGTCGAGTGCTTTTACATCTATACAAGACATATTGCTGTAGCTCCACATTGGTAATAACTCAGATTATTCACAATAGTGTAGCGGTTCCTAATTTGGGACATTACAAATATTGAAATCAAATACACTGCAACCTACTTAACATAAAATACTACCAAAAATACAACAAAGAAAAGATAGAAACACACACACAAGTACACCATAATTTTTGGACAATCATCCCTGGAAAAACCCAACTTGGGAAAACTGGTGCAGAAGCTAAGGGTTTTAATATTATGCAATAGTAATATGAGTACAAATCGTTGGATGCCCAAACTGGCAATCTAATATAGAGAAATACTGACAAAACGAGTTAGTGAGAAAATCTCACACTGTCACGGGCAATCCAACACTGATATGGACTGGAGAGGAGCTGCCCTACGATGTGTCTGCTTCACAACTATATCAACTGCGTCACCTCCTCCTACTGATCTTCTGTTGACTGGAAACTCGACTCTCTGGCCCTCCAGACTCACACCTCGGCTTTTGGCACTAGATCTCGACTATCTCCCAACAAAATAGTGGACTCCCTCTGAAGCCCTGTGTTGCCTTTGCGTGGCACTGCACAACCTCTCTGTGGCTCTCGATGTCTTCTCTGCCTTGCACTCCCCGGATCTTGAAAACTTCCTTCAGTCTACTATCTCTTCCCCTCACTGCAACGATCTCACTAGTTCTCTCTTTAGCAACTCAGCAATGTCTCTCTGAGAATTCGATCTCCCAACAAAATCGATTTCTGTAAATCACAAGTGTGTTCTCTAAGTGCCCATCAAGCTCCTCCTTATAATCTCTCGTTGATATATCAACAACCAATATTAGATGTTAATCAATGGCTTACAAACTTGGACTCGATCCACGCCTTTATCTAGAAGATTTGCACCCAATTTAATTAATACCCTTTAATTAATCTCATTTCCTAAGTTTAGACATAGGAATACATTAAATATGATTAATTATTTTAATTAAATCATCTCCGAGTGGAATTTACCCAAACAATTTCTGGGTCTTGGAGAATGCATGTATCTTAGCCTCTTTGCAAAATATCAAAGCTAGAGCACATCCGATGCTACAAAAATCAACACTCCCTCTTAGCGAGGAATGTGCCCTAGTGCTGTAACCCACTGAAGCATCACTCTGACTATGTATCACCTCCAGCTACGTTGCTGATGTCTGTCCCTACTGCCCACCAACTACTATGCAAGTCTGCGCTAAAATTGTGCTACTGCTAACTTTGCATACTGTTGCCAGCTACTGCATCTGCACTGTAACTCTGTTGCTGCTTCCATTGCAACATCTGCAACTGTCTCTCATATGTTGTTGCTGCAACTGAGAGATGTCCATCATATTCAACCAATTGTGTTCAGTCTGATGCATCTGTCACCTGAGTCCTGATTGCTACTAGTCTATGCACTGTCACTGAAGCCTCTGTGTTGCTACTAACTCTGCTCTGTGCCTGCTGCATTGCTGCCAACTCTGCTCTGTGCTGCTCAGTTTCTAATGCTACCAGCCACTACATCTGTCACTCTGGCACCTGACTGCACCAAATGTCACTGGTCCACATGCTACTACTTCAATGGGGTCCCGTAGCAAGGAATTGATCCATGAGGTGGACTCCTCAAGGATCATGCCCATATGTAGCTCTTTGGGCTACAAAACAAAATCACCCCACCTCACTCCTGGAGGTATTTCAGTGATCATGGAAAACTCTACCTCCAATATGGATTACAACCTATCGATCTCTACAAATGTAGCCTGCTAATCCTGCCTCTCCTCTTTGTCCCTCTTTCTTAGTGGACACTGGGTAGCGTAGTGACCAAGTTCACCACATCTAAAGCATTTGATCTTCGAAACACCATTCTTTCTTTTGCGCTGCTCCTGCTACCCCTTTGATGCGAGGGTTGCATTCTCCTCCTCCCTCACCTCTTCTTTCGTCCCACTGATACTACTGCCTTCCATGTTGCTTTTCACCAAGTCTCACCTCAACTCCTCCTGCTGTAGATCTGCCCACATCCTTTCCCACTTTGGCAATGTTTCTCTACCCAAAATACTTTGGACAAACACTTGCCATTCTTTTGAGACTGCATTTAGAGCTATTTGCACCATCTCTGTAGCCTGAGGTGATGGCCCTACAACTGCCAACTGATCTCGGACATCCTGAAGCCTATGGAGAAAGTGGTTTATGCGCTCTCCCTTCTGCATATGTGTGCTCCTCAATTTTTCTTCCAGATACATCTTCCATTTCTCGGAAGATCCCTCGTACAGCATGGCAAGGGAGTTCCACATCTCTTTGGTCGTTCCCAGAGCCGCTATGTGATATACAACATGATCCCGAACTCCATCAAGGATCATCCTCTTCGCCTTGGCCATCTCTTTCTTGTACGTCTTGTTATAATCTGGATATGTGGGGACAACCACCACATTATCGATGTATGTTTTGAGATCAAACTCATCCAGAAGGAAGGAAACCCTTGCTTTCTAGATCACATAGTTACACGCTCCATCTAACCGATCTTGATCTCTCAACCCAGCTGATGCCATCTCGACAAACAAAGTCGAATTTTGCCTCTATCTCTATGCGCAGCTGCGAAATGGCTCTACGCACTCCTTGCTGGAGTGAGCAAAATTACTCTTGGCTACTACTGCTCTGCGTGGAAAATTAAAATTTCTTGGCTAGAAATTCTCTAAGGACAAAATCCCTCAGTGTGCTCTTGTTAAAATTGGACAACTAGGTCCAAACTCCGGGTTGTGCTGCTCAGACGACGATCGCAATATTCTTATTGGATTCCTCTTTCGGAGAGGTGTAAGATTGATTTAAAGATCATCTTGATCGGATGAGCAGAACGTGTACTTTGAATGTGCTGTGTTGGCCTGGAATAAAATATTGAATTAAATGTCTTAAAGGACGTGTCACACACCCCCAAAGATTCCTATATATTGGAGAGACTTGGAGTTCATTTGACACACATCGATGTGGAGGAATTCTCTCTCTGGATAGCGTTGGAGCTGTGATATATATATATGGAGCTTTCTCTGTTTGGGTTGTTCTGGGGTTATGTGTGACACGCTTGGCTGAATGACCTATTGAAGACTTTGCTAGTAGAAGCATCCTGCTGATCGCCGTAACGTCACCATTTCCTATCTATGTTTTGGCTTGTCTTCTATCGATCTATTAGTATGTTCTATCTTCTTCAGTGTTGTGCCCTAATCTGAAATGGCATAGAACAAGACCAGAAATTAACATGGTATCAGAGCAAGGTTGAAGACAATGCCCTTGTTTTGAATCAGCGTGAGCAAGTCTAATCAAGATAGCGTGGAAGTGAGTCCACCTTAAGACAGCGAGGAGAAAGGCCAAAATTCTGTAGGGCATGACGTCTTGGATGAAGAACTGCTTCAGGGGCAAATCAGATCCGAGTTGCTGTCTGAAGGCCGAGACAGGGAGGCCGAAGTTGCTGTCTGAAGGCCGAGACAGGGAGGATTTGTTTGAGGGTTCTTTTTGAAGGTCGACCGTCCTCAAAATAAACTAACGCAGACTGTTTGAAGGGCTGAATGAGAGCCGCTATAATCACAAGAAAGAACAGTCCATGTTTAGGGTCCGAAACTGCCCATAAATTACAGCGAGGACGGAGATCCCTTCCCTAAAGGACAACCGCAGCCTTTAGGGGCAATTCTGGGCAGAGATAAGGGCTGAAGAGCGGACTGTCATGGTGCCCTAGTTTCAAGCGGTGGAAGCAGTTTTCAAACAGTCGACCGGGTTACATGTTTTAATGAATGTTTGCACGTATTGGATCCTAGTTTAAACGATCAGCTTTGATCGAATTGGGCAGCGTGTGGAAATCAAGGAGGAGGGGCAGATCTGAAGATTAGATGCCCTACACTCGTGGGCAGTTTCCACAGTGAAGATTGGTGGTCTGATTCCTATGCAGCGTGCATGGAAGTATCGTGGATGTGAGGAATAGCAGCGTATACTGCTGTTGGTAAGCCGCTGCACTTGGAAGGATACCTCAGTTAGGTCGTAGCCTATTCTCTTGTTTGATGGGTTGAGAACCATAGACACGAGGCCGAGGTTGATGAAGCAAGGCTGAGCATATTTCATGGGCATTTGAGGACCGTTCTCAGCTGGGTTTGTCTTCACGTGCAGGCCGCATATGTTCTATGGAGATTACCGGACTAGGACCCATGTTTGGTGAAGTTTGTACAGCCTAAATATCAGTCCATCCTAAGCTGAAATCTCTGCAAGGTAGCATGAGCTCTTTTGGGGTTAATTACATGGTTTTTGCTGCTATATGCCGGATTGAAGTATGCCCTACACCGCATTAATTGATCCAGGATTGAGCTTTCTTAGGAGATAAAGTAGTAGTCATTTTTTTTCTATCGTTGTCCTATGGCTAAGGCAGCGTATATTCTCTGAAGGCTTCAGCAAGTTGTTGTGCTAGGCCGCAGGCCATAGCCAGCAACTTGAGGTGATTTCTGGGTTACTTTGAAGTGATTAAGGCAAGAAGAAGGGACAACGTGGTGTTGAGGATGCCACAGGATTGAAAATCTAGAAGACCTGTTTGGTAATATGTTCTTGCTGCAGATTGGAGCCGCTATTATGGTGTTCGGTTCTTAGAGGTTGCGCTATAGCGGAAGAGAGAAGTCATGAAATTAGTACCTTATCTTAAGCACGAAGAGGCTGCTGAACTCCTTGCAAGTATCTCTCCTGTAAAGGAAAATGTATTTGAGGATATGCTACATGGTTTAAGAATTACTGCAACCCACTGTCATTTAAATGGGGCAACTGTTAAAGCATTTGTGGCTAAGCTATTGTGGGATTATTCATCTTGCAAGGTTGTTCACGTAGTTTTGACAATGCCTTTACTTCAAGTTTGAAAACAGTGAAAGATTCAATGGAGGAGTACTCCAGTCCCAATCTGAGAGGTGACCATGATGAAATTGAAGCTATGCAGCAGATGAACCTTCATACATCATGTGTGTATGAAAGGCTTTTGCTATGAAAGGATGATCGAATTGAGAGTTGCAGATAGAGCAGTGATCCATTTTCATTTACTGCTATTCTACTTGGAACCTTTAGAAATGATGCATGATATAACATAAGTCCCAGGTCTTCCTGGACTTGTCCTTTGCTGCACTAATTCTGCAAATGCAGACTTGTTAAATCTTGTTTGAAGGCCGTATGATGAGTGTTGTGGCAGGCCGCAAGCCATACCACAACAGCAAGCCGTGTGGTTATCACATGAGTTTTTGACTGTGTATTTTGAGGCAGCCACAGATTCAAGCCAAAGTTGGATGCAGACCAATCACATAATTCCCAGATCTGTGCTCATGGCATAGACTGGATCTCAAGTGAAGTCAAAGAAATTGTTTTGATGTACTTAACAGAGTCTTTAAGAGCAATGAAGTGCCTTGTCCTAATTTATCCTGTTGGATGGTTGGGGCTGTAACATTGATGAGCAGGGGTGCCACTATGTCTGTGCCGGATCTGCATGGACTGGCATGTAGAAGGGTATAAAGTCTGTATGATTGGTTCCTAAATTAGTGAAATTCAGGGAAAAATCGCAGAACTGAGATCTGCAATCTTGGCCAGATCAGTGATTCAGCAAGCAGTGATGAGTGTGATAGTTCAAAATCTGTGATTCTATGTCACTGTCATCATGACAGTGACATAGACAGACACCCATGATTGAAGCTGGAAGTTTTAAAGGGTTTACTGATGAAGTCCTTGGGAAATTCTATGTAGTGGTCAAATTGTTGATGAAATGGGCATAGATGCAAGTCATTGAGCTAGGCAAATTTTGACAGCCCTAGGAGCAGTCTGCTGAAATAACCCGAAATGGGCAGATCTGGAAGCAAATCAAGGTGCATTGCCTCAAATGCAGGATAAACCAAGGTAGATTGGATCCCTAGTTTTGTAAACTGCAGTCTTAGAAGGCTACTTGAAGAAGCTACTCACAGAATAACAGGTAGTGGCTGAAAGGACTTCTAACACAAGCTGAGGCTTGTTGATATGTTCCCCCTGTATATCAGTGACATAGATAGACACCTATGTAGCAGCAGCATGTGACTGTATTAGTCCTACATTGGAGCGTTATGGTAAACTTAAAATGTGAACTGGGAAGTTTATGCAGCTTTTGGTCACATGGTTGGAATCTTGAATCATGATCAACAGAGTCTGTTGGATGGCTTTGACTGTGGGAGATCAGGTCCCAATTCCAAGATGGTGTCTGGGATGCCCTCATTTAAAACAAATGTCTTCTCTCGAGAGAGAAGCTGACATTAAGAGGGAGATATATCTGTATATGCTCCTGAGTGGATGTCTTTGTTCAACGAAAGAAGATCCTCATGGCTCAGGGACATATGGCTTCAGAGGGGGAAATTCCGAAGGAAAACCAAGAAGCCATATTAATAACAGGATATCTAGCAGCCATGAGTACTTTTGTACAATCTGACCTTGGATACCTTTGAGGAAGTCATAAAGCATCAAGTCTGGAAGGATGTTATGCTGTGGTCCCAAGACCATAGGACAAAGCAGTTGTCACCTCGAAATGGCTCTACAAGATCAAGCATGGATCTGTTGGAAGTGCTGAAAAGTTCAAGGCAAGATTCGTTGCCTGTGAGGAAGATATAGACTATGATGACATACTTGCACCTATGGCTCGAGATACCACTATTCGATCTATTATAGCCCTTGCTGCTGCGCAAGGATGGAGTCTTCATCAGATGATGTGAAGACCGCATTTTTCTGCATGGTGTGATAAAGGAAGAGATATATGTGGAGCAACCTCTAGGGTTGGAAGTCCAGGATCGGGACACCCATGTCTGCAGGTTGAAGAAAGCCCTCTATGAGCTGAATCAAGCACCCTGAGATTGGTATAAGAGGATAAATAGCTACTTGATGAAGCTGGGCTTCACTCGAAGTAATGCTGATCCGAACCCTTACTTCAAGGTTTTCAAGGGAAAACCTCTCATTCTGGTGCTGTATGTGGATGACCTCTTCCTGACAGGTGCTGACCCTCTCATTCATTAGTGCAAGAGGGAGCTCGCTGCTGAGTTCGAGATGAAGGACCTAGGACTGATGTCTAGGCCTGAAGGTCTAGCAGAGACCTGGCGAGATTTTCCTTTCTCAAGGAAAATACATTATGAATTTTCTGGTATGATGGACTGTAAGTCCATGGAAATCAACTTTAAGAAGTTGAGTAGCAGCGTTGCTGGGCCTGTCCTACTGAGTATTGTTAACTCATAGGGACCCTGATGTTCTTAATGAACACTTGTTCGAACATATGCTGTGCAGTCAACACTTTGAGTCAACACATGGTTGATCATAACATTCACTGGGTTGGTGCCAAGAAACTCTTGAGATATCTCTGAGGCACAATAGACCATGGGCTGAGATACACTGCCGGGAGTATGACACTCCGTGGATATACTGATGCCGATTGGGCTGGCAGTGTGGTGGATCGTAAGAGCACATCGGGATGCTGCTTCAATCTTGGTTCTGCTTCGATCTCATGGATGAGCAGGAAGCAGAAGTCGGTGGCTTTGAGCACCGCCGAGGCCGAATACATTGCAGCAAGTATGGCCTGTTGTGAAGCAGTTTGGTTGCGAAAGCTCTTTAGTGAGCTGTTTGGACATGTGCTAGATACCACTGTGATACTCTGTGATAACCAGAGTGGGATTCGTATGACTAAGAATCCTGTGTTCCACGATTGATCCAAGCATGTAGATGGCTGGTACCACTTTATCTGGGATATGGTACAGCGAGGCGCCGTAAGGCTCGATCATATAGGAACTGATGAGCAGGTCGCGGATATTCTCACAATGCCCTTGGGGAAGGTCATGTTCCTAACCTTCTGTGAGAATCTTGGAATCATGGAACGACCCTATTCTGAGGGTCCTGTTGGACGATGAGCTCTAGGAGCTCAAAGGGGGGTTTTGGGGATAGCTTCTCGGAGCTATAAGCACTTATGGTGCTTCTGCCCCACCGTTGTGATTATTGAGTTGGTTCGCCTCTCATTTATCTGTGCCCCGTATGCATCCTACCCATTGAGTTAAGAGCTCATGGGAAGTACCTCTCATTTGGCCAATGAGATGGGAAAGGCTAGAGACTAGTAGCAAAGACTGATGGACGCATCAGAATTTGCCGTACTCTCTATCTAGGATGGCACGGTCCAACCACTTGATCTGGGATCAGGTCTTGTGAGGTCTCGGACCTCTGCCTGACTTCGGGTCAGATGAACCAACTTCGGGTTGGTTGGAGACTCTTTGTGAGTCCGATAGAGGTTTTGACCTCTGGGCTGAATCTGTCAGCCGGGAATGATGTCTTTGTGACTGACCCACTTCTGTTCTGAAATAAAGAGGCCAGCAAAGCAAGTTACGGCGGGATGACGCACGATGTTTGGATTGCACTAGTGGACGAAGTTCTCCCTAGTTGAGAGGGAGTGTTAAAATTGGACAACTAGGTCCAAACTCCGGTTGTGCTTCTCAGATGACGATCGCAATATTTTTATTGGATTCCTCTTTCGGAGAGGTGTAAGATTGATCTAAAGATCATCTCGATCGGATGAGCAGAACATGTACTTTGAATTTATTCCACTTATGTTCTGGGTCGGCCTGGAATAAAATATTGACTTAAATGTCTTAAAGGACGTGTCACACACCCCAAAGATTCCTATATATTGGAGAGACTTGGAGTTCATTTGACACACATCGATGTGGAGGAATTCTCTCTCTGGATAGCGTTGGAGCTGTGATATATATATATGGAGTATTCTTTGTTTGGATTGTTCTGGGGTTATGTGTGACACACTTGGCTGAATGACCTATTGAAGACTTTTCTGGTAGAAGCATCCTGCTGATCGCCGTAACGTCACCATTTCCTATCTCTGTTTTGGCTTGTCTTCTATCGATCTCTTAGTATGTTCTATCTTCTTCAGTGTTGTGCCCTAATTTGAAATGGCATAGAACAAGAGCACAAATTAACAACTCTTCCTTCCTCATAACGATATTCTGCCAGCTACTGCTACAAAAATGACTGCATCCAAATTGAAAATCTGCTCTGCGAGGGAATTTCTGCTACTGCTCCCTCTGCCTTTGGAAAATCTCGGACTAAAAATTTTGTGCTCTGTTGACTCACTTAGAGACACAAATTTCCTCAAAAATCTGCCTTGCTGGCCTCTGGACTGCGCAACCTCCCGAGGTTTTGAGCAGCTACCTATGCAGTGCCTCGAATCACCCTCTTTCCTTCGAAAACTGAGCTCTATGGCTTCTATTTGCGCTTCGATACCATGTGAAAATTTCACCAATGAAATCCTATTGTAGCCACTGATTAGATTTCTCCTATTTTCTAATTACTTGAACAAATTATTTATCATGTACTATGGTAAATATCGAAATCAAATACACTGCAGCTTACACAACATAAAATACTGCAGAAAATACAACACTGGAAATATAACAACACACACACAAGTACATTGTTATTTTTAGACAATCGTCCTCGGAAAAACCCAACTTGGGAAAACCGGTGCAACAACTAAGGGTTTTAATATTATCGAGTAGTAATCTGAGTACAAATTGTTGAATTCCCAAATTGGCTATCCGATACAGAGAAACACTGACAAGACGGGTTAGTGAGAAAATCTCAAACTGTCACGGGCAATCCGACATTGATTTGGATTGGAGAGGAGCTTCCCTGCGCTACCTCTGTGTAGTGACTGCATCAGCCTACGATGTCCTTGCGTCATAGCTCTAGTAACTGTGTCACCTCCTCCTTCTGATCTTCTATTTGTTAATTACTTGAACAAATTATTTATCATGTACTACGGGAAATATCGAGATCAAATACACTGCATCCTACACAAAATAAAATACTGTGTAAAATACAACGTAGGAAAGATAGAAACGCACACACAAGTACACCGTTACTTTTGGACAATCATCCCCAGAAAAACCCAACTTGGGAAAATCGGTGCAACAACTAAGGGTTTTAATATTATGCAGTAGTAATCTAAGTAAAAATCGTTGAATGCCCAAATTGGCTATCTGATACAGAGAACTACTGACAAAACAAGGTAGTGAGAAATCTCACACTGTCACGGGAAATCCGACACTGATCTGGATTGGAGAGGAGCTTCCCTACATAGTTGTTGCATCAACCTACGTTGTCCCTATGTCACCTCCTCCTTTTGATATTCTACTGAATGAAAACTTAACTCTCTGGCCCTCCGGATTCACACCCTAGCTTCCGACACTAGATCTTGATTGTCTCCCAACAAAGTAACAAACTCCCTTTGAAGCTTTGCGCTGCCCCCGCATGGCACTGCACAACCTCTCTGTGGCTTTCGATGTCTTCTCTGTCTTGCACTCCTCAGATATGGAAAACTTCCTCCAGTATACTATCTTTGCCCCTCACTGCAGCGATCTCACTGGTTCTCTCTGTAGCAACTCAACGTTGCCTCTCTGAGAATTCGATCTCCCAGCAAATTCGATTTTTGCAAATCTCAAGTGTGTTCTCCAAGTGCCCATCGAGCTCCTTCTTTTAATCTCTCGTTGACATATCAACGACCAACATTAGATCGTAGTCAATGGTTCATATTAACTTGGAATCAATCCACACCTTTATCTAGAAGATTCACACTCAATTTAATTAATACATTTTAATTAATCTCATTTTCTAAGTTTAGACTTAGGAATACATTAAAAATGATTAATTATTTTAATTAAATCATCTCTGGTTGGAATTTCCCCAAACGATTTATGGGTCTTGCAGAATGCATATGTCTTATCCTCTCTGCAAAATCTCAAGGCTAGAGCACATCCAATGCTACAAAAATAAGCAATAGGGTCTTCCCAAAAAGGAGACTGAGTTATCTCCAATTGCTCATTTTCATGCAAGGGAAAATAATAATTCTCCTTCCTAAGGGTATCGATGGATATGTCCTCATAAATAATGCCTGAGAGAAAGGGAAAGCCAATATTAGCCACATCCTCATCCTCGTTGTCGGTGTCATAAATGGGAGCACAATCAAATGGAGGCCCAACAATTTTCCATTTCTCATTTTCGATGCAGAAATAATCTTCAATGTTATCTTCCAAGGAGCTCATGGGATCACCTTCCTCAAGGTTCTCAAAAGGAGAGTTGTCAAGAGTGACACCCTTGAGAAAGGTAAGGTCAACCTCAACTTTAGTTTCCATAACCTCGTCATCGTCAACACACGTTTTCTCAAAGTCATCCCATTCATCATGTCATCCCAACAAGGACTCATCTTCCTACTCATCTGCTAGACCCTCAAGAGTATCTTCATTTTGGTTGGTTGACAAGTGGGAGGACTCTTCTTCCCTTTTTTCTTGAAGAATAGTCGCTAAGGTATTTGTGACATGATTTTGGTAATATGCTTCTAGGAGGAGAGTATTAGTGCGGTGCTCTTTATATTCACACTTCATGTTATGAAGCTTCACCTCTTCTTCATGCAAATGAAGGAATAGTTCATTAGAATTACATTCCCTTACTAACCCTCTGCATGACCTACTATATTCATCCATTCTTTCTTGCGTGATTTGGAGGCTCAGAGGGTCGAACTCTTCATCATTCTCGAAAGAAATATTCCCTTCTTCATTCCCACTGTCTTCCACCTGTATAACTGACATTTGCTCATCATCCTTGCTTACACTTGAGATTTCTTCAATGCCATCCAATTGATCACCCATTGTGGGACTTTTGGGTTGACTATAACGTTTATCATTGATTAGGTCAGTTAGAATATTGAAAGCATAGGTTAGGCGAGAAAAGTAAAAAAGGGGACTAGGATCCTTCTCATAGAAATACCTAATTATGTCGATTTTCTCTCATGTGACTTATAAAACCCGAGCATGAGTTCCATATTCATACCTTCCAATACATTTTGATAAGATTATGCATATTTATCCACATCCTTTTGTAGCTCTTGAATCTCTTGGTTAGTGAGTTTTGCAAATGTAGAACCAAGATTTATCTCTTTTATGATAGTCCATTTCTTTATGATTTTGCATATTAGGATTAAAATGGACTCGCCAAGGTGAAATGAAGTGCCTTGATAGATGCTTGCTTCGCCCTACAAGCATTAGCTTTGAAGTTCAATGAAGAACTAGGGCTTCATTCTTCCAATGGAGTCGCCAATATTGATATGCCAATATGTCATATTGGGAACAAAACACACGTCTTGTGTCCTCGATAACGGTGCCAGAAATGTTACCACTCAAACCAGCAAGGGACGTAAAAGGGACTCCTAAGAAGGTAACTATTAGGTCAAGGGAAACGATGGATACTTAGCCCATTATCACCACATCTAAGACTCCCCGCTCTTTATGAACTTTCAACAATGGGAGCAGGCTCGGTAGTTAGGAAGTCACTTATAAATGATGGATCATTGAATAGTTGTGAAGTGACTTTAAAGACCCTTTCCCTATGATAAAATGAAGAATGGAACTTGCTTGCCTTTTAAGCTAGAGACTTGATTTTCTAGGGAGAGAGGATGAGGATTAGAGGGTTGAGGTAGAAGAATATGACCAGAAGTGTCCATGATAAGTAAACCCAATACTCAATTTCCAAATGACAAGACATACCTTTAGGTTTGGGAGGCCCACCTTCAAACATAAGATCAATATAGATGGGTGAGGGACCACATGGTTGGCTTAGGTGGCAGAGAAATGGCACAATGAGCTAGTTGAGGGCTGCAAGGGGTTGTTGGCTTTCGGTTGAGGAAAATCATGGAGAAAAAATCTCTCCTAGGGATATCACCCACGAAGTGGTGGGTAACATGCCCCATTAACGATACCTCTCGTGGAGTTCTAACCACCCGAGTGCCTCCATTCCTAGAAGGGATTGCCCACAAGAGAACTGCAAGGTCACCATGTTAACTGCGGACAAGCTTCTCAAATTTTTTGAAGAAGGTGTTCCTATCTTCTTACAACCAAGCTTATGCTTGGAGGTATTTTTTTGTAGATGTGAAATTCTAACTTATGATGAAATGCAAGATATGTGAAAATTTCTAATCTGAAATTCTATTGTAGCAACTGATTTATTTCTCCTACTTATTATCCATAATAATTTATTTAAAAAAACCCTTTAGTAAACATAAAAATAAATTCTACTGCAATTTTCACATAATTTCATAGAGAAAAGAACATTGAAATATAACCACAAGAATCAATCACATCAACATAGTTGTTTTTGGACAATTTTCCCCGGAAAAACACAATGCAAGGAAACTGGTGTAGCAGATGAGGGTTTATTTATTATTCTTTAGCAACAATCTCTTTACAAGGAATGACTTGCAGAATTATGGAGAAAAATTCATGAAAACACATGAGATAATTTTCTTCTAGCCTCTAGAGAAGTTCTGACACCCAATAGACCCTTTGGCATCCACTACGTCACCTCTGTGTGATCTTTTGCGCAAGGACCACGTGAGGACTATGTCCTCAACTATGTTGCCTTTCCGCCTTTTCCCTTTGCATTGCCCCTCTGTTGCTCTGTGTCCTTGTTCCTCGGTCTCTAACTAATGTTGATACACTCCTCTGCCTTTGCCCTGCGACTCTCCCTTTGAAATCGAATTCTAAATGCTGAAGAATCGACTTCCCTCAGGTTACTGAGTATTAGCCCGACTTATCTTCAACTGACCCACAAGTCTTCATTTATACCTTTCCTATTGATAAATCAATGACCGTGATCTAATCCTTAATCAATGGCTAGGATTAAAACATATTTGATCCTTGTCACTTAGAAGCTTCTCACCCACATTAAAGTTAATTCACTATAATTATTTTAATTCCTTAAGTTTTAACTTAAGCTCCATTAAAAACAATTAATTATTTGAATAACTTTCACTTCGGATGAAATTTCTATAAACGATTTCAGGGTCTTGGAGATCTCATGTGTTCTAGTCCCTCCACAAAATTTCGGAGCTAAAGCCCATCCGATGCTACCCAAAAACCAACACTCCCTCTTAGCGAGGAATGTGCTCTAGTAATACTTCCCACTAGAAGTATCACCCTCATCCACGACATCGGTCCTCTGTGTTGTTGATGCTCGATCTACTGCCCCTCATCTGCTGCGCTACTACTATTTGTACTACTTCTCACAACACTGCCACTGTTGTTGCTGCATCTGTACTACAACTCCCTCTTAAGTACTGCATTATCCGCTTCTACTGAAACAGATTCTCAACCATCCCCATCCTCTTTGTGAAATAAACAAACTTTGTTCTCCGAAGGGCCTTAGTGAGAATGTCTGGCAACTGTTCTCTTGTAGGAGTGTACTGCAACTGTACTACTCCCTGCTGGACACAGTCTATGATAAAGTGACACCTGATGTCAATGTGATTTGATCGATCATGAAAAACCAGATTCTCAAAGGGCTTGATCCAACTCTGATTATCACACATAATACTGGTCGCTCCCATCTTTCTCCTAAATAGATTCACAAGCAACTTTCTAAGCCATATGGCTTCACGCGAAGCCGTGCTTGCTGCCATATATTCTACTTCAATTGAGCTCAGTGCTACGGATTTTTTTTTCCTGCTGCACCAGGAGGTCATTCCTTCCAATACTGAAACAATAACCTGAGGTACTTTTCCAATCTATTGAACTTCCTGCCCAATCTGCATCAGTGAATCCACTTAGTCTGATGTCATTGCCTCTGATGTAGTTTAATCCTTGCTTGATTGTTCCTCGTATATATTTGAGAACATGCTTGGATGCTACCCAGTGTACCCTCTTTGGTTCCACCATGAACAGACTTAGGGTGTTTACCGCATAACATATGTCTGGCTTGGTGTTGACCAGATACATAAGAGATCCTATGAGCTGTCTGTACAAGGTGGGGTCTACTTCTTTGTCGTCAGATGCATAAATCTTTCCTAGCTGGTAATCATTGGAGTAGCCATGGGTCTACAATCCTGCATCCTGAATCTCTTCAGAATTTCTTTAGCATATCTCCCTTGCCCAAGGAATATTTCACCCTTATGTTGCCAAACTTCTAACCCTGGGAAATAATGCATCAACCCGAAATCCTTCATGTCAAATTATACTGCCATGTTCTCCTTACAGTCCTTGATGAACCTAGATGAACCTGTCGGAAACAAGTCATCTACATATAATACCAGTATTAGAGGCTCATTCTCTACTGTCAGATAGTAGAGATTGGGATTTGCGTCACTCTTGACAAATCCCATCTTCTATAAGTAACCATCAATCCGACCATACCAAGCTCTAGGAGCTTGCTTAAGCGCATACAAGGATTTCTTTAGCTTGCATACATGAGTTTTCTTCTCATGTGTCTCAAATCCCTCTGGATGTTCAATGTACACTTCTTCTTCTATCACCCCATTCAAGAAAGGGAATCTTGACATCCATCTGGTGAATCTCCCACCCCATCTGCGCTGCAAGGGATATCATAGATTTGATAGAAGTATACCTGGCTAATAGGGTGAAGGTTTCTTCGTAGTCTATTCCTTCCTTTTGAGCACACCCTTTAGCCACGAACCTGGCTTTGTACTTTTCCAAGCTACCATCTGCAACATACTTGATCTTGTAGATCCATCGCGAACCTACAATTGACCTGTCCTGAAGCCTAGTTACCACTTCCTAGACATCATTGATCATAATGGAACTGCATTCTTCCACCATTGCATCTACCTATACCTGATACTGAGCTACATCCTCAAAACTAGAAGGTTCTCCAACCTAAGCCACCAAAGCTTGGTACCTATCAGGTTGTCTACATTGCCTCTTCTCGTTTCTAGGAGCCCCGACGAACTCCTATGCATCCCTCAGAATCTGTTGTAATTCCCAGCGTGTTCTTCTGCTGGGAGTGGGTGGATCTTACTGCTCCTCCTACTGCAAATATTAGGATATTCTGACACATAGGAAATAGTTAAGAATAACTTAGTCTAGTGTAGAGTTAGGTATAGTGTGTTTCTTTACCATGTACATTTGTAACTTATAATCCGACGGTCACGATTTGTAGTGATCCAATGGTTATCTCTCACCTCAGTATTAACGACACTTGATTCGTGGCTTCACACTTGATTGGTCCATGATCCCTATTTAAAGAGCATGGAGGGTCATTTTTTCGGTAACCGTTTATGAGAGAAACATATGTAACTTTTCTTTTATATTAATAAATTCCCTGAAGTGGCCGCATTGACTCAGGGCGTGGACTATTTCCCTCTTTGAGGGTTTTAACCACGTGATTATACTGGTGTATTGATTTGTGATCTGTTTGCCAGCGGTGACCTTTGGTTCTTGATCTATGGAACTTACCCTATAAATTCCTACATGGTATCAAAGCTATTTTGAGGGCTGCGTCCGTTGTTGATCAAAATCCGAAGCTGGTTTGACTGCATGCGAATGCTGTTTTGTAGATCTACTATTTTTGAACACTTTTGGGCTTGGAGAACTACTCGATTGTGTCCGGAGCGTCTGCTACAGTGAGGAATGCCTTTCGTTTCATACGAAAAGGTTTCCGACTGCCCAAGTTATGTCAGTTTAGATCTGGAGGTATAAAACATCTATTTTGCAGTTATAATTGTTAATAGTTCTGTTTTTTTTGGTTTATTTTTGTTTATTTTCGGTATTAAGTTTTTTTTATTTGCCGGATCTATACCCTCTTCTCTGTGTATGCTCTTTTTTGTGCACTCCGTGCGAACTCGGCAAATCAGAAACAGGAAAAAGGGATTTTTTTGCTACGTATGCTCTTTCCCCGTGTCTTTGTGCGATCTCGGGAAATCAGAAATAGTGAAAAAAGTGATAGTTGCTGGTAAGGCTAACTGAAAATTTAACATTCTGCCGTAAGGCTTTGCATTTCATTTCTTGTGCTCGTTTTTTGTACAGGAAAAGGCACGCACACCTCCAATAATAATAATAATAATAATAATAATCCCCCCTTCCTCTTTTTTAAAATAACGCAATCCTTTTACTATCTCACTTGGTGAGGGGTTAGTTTAATAGAGGTATTGGGTTCAAGTCTCCTTCTCAAGCTTCTTTTGTAAAAAGTTTTTGTTCAAAGGGGTGGAATTTATTTTTAAAGAGCCACACTTCATCCCGTTCCCGTAACTATTCGGCATCTACAACTCAATTTTTTCAAAAGGCATAACTTCTTCATCCAGAAGCCATTTTTTGAGCCGTTTTTTTTTTAAACGGCCTAATTTTTCGAGATCTTTCCATTGGAACAGTTATTTTCAGCTTTTCTCAGCTTCAATTTTTTTTTTAAAAATGGAAAGTGCATGCTTGGTTATTCTTAACAGCATCAATTATTTCCAATGGCTACCTCACATGGTAGATATACTTAGAAGTAAAGAGCTTTATAGAATAGCCACAGGGCTAGAAACTAAACCTTATGATGATGATAAAGTTGTTAAATGGGAAAATAAACAAGATCAAGCACGAGGTTGATAGGAATGTCCATTGCTCAAGATCTTCGATTTCATATCCTTGACATTGACACCCCTCATGAAGCCCTGGACAAGCTAAATATTGTCTTTGGCATTCAAAATCAAATCAGGGCCCATCATCTTGAAAATGAGTTGCTTACTTTAGACCCCAATAATTTCTCCTCTATTGAAGATTTTTTGTCCAAATTCAAGACCCTTAGAGTTCTTTTAGAAGGTTGTAAGGTCAAAAAGGAAGATGGTAGCCTCATCTATTGAATTCTTACTAAGCTTGGCCTTGCATACTCTGTTTTTGTTTCCGCCTTCCATTCCACTAGAGAAGCCATCAATTCTTCAGGAACCACCTACAAGAATCCCTCTTTTGATGCCTTTTGTGATTCTTTGATAAGAGAACAGGAAAAATTTTTACACCTTGGTCTTATCACTGCTGGAAACGCTTCTAAGAAAGCCTTAGCAGCCCAACATCAATCATATCAAAAGAATCCCAAGAAGCAGTATCCTAAAAAGTATGGTCCGAAACCAAACAAGGGTCCTAAGCAATTTCAGCCACAAACTGAAAAAGCAACTCACCAAAATGATAAGGCATATAAAAACAAAGGAAAGAAGACAGATAGACATTGCAACTTTTGCAATTGTGATGGCCATTTAGAGTCCAAATGTTTTAAGAAGATGGAAGCCTTAGAAGCAGCAATGAAGAAGCACAACATCAATTTGGAGCACTCTTCACCTTCATCTTTAGGCATGGCACTTTCTGCTTGTGGTTGTCAAGCATCAAGATCTGGTTATGCATTAAATGTATCTTCTTCTTCTCCTTCTCATGAGTGGCTCATTGATTCTAGAGCTTCTTACCACATGGATAAAAATAAATCCATGTTTTCTTCTTTAAATGATTGTAACACCAAACATATTTATGTTGGTGATGATAGATCTCTTAGTGTTGTAGGATCTGGAACCATTCATCTAGATAATGGCATGTTTAATGATGTACTATGTGTTCCTACCTTGTCATGCAACCTTCTATCTGTTTATCAGATAACTCATTCAGGTGAAGGGAAAATAGTAGAATTCTCACCTCATGATGTTGTAATCAAGGACCTCCAAGATCCTAAACATATTTTAGCTACTGGCATTGCTGATGATTCCACAAGGTTGTATAAGTTTGACAACTTTGGGTCATCATCTCTTCCCTCTGTTTTTGTTGCTCATAATGATGATGTGAGCAAACTTTGGCATGAGCGATTTGGTCACTTAAACTATCGCTCTCTTCAAACTCTATGTAAGGAAAATATGGTGACAGGTCTTCCTATGGTATCTTGCCGAGATGGTGTTTGCTCCGGATGTGTACTCGGAAAACATCATCGGGATAGTTTTGACAAACGTGCCTCTTGGCACGCTTCAGCCCCTTTGCAGCTTGTGCACAGTGATTTATGTGGTCCACTTCCTGTTGTTTCTTTCTCTGGTTGCAAGTACTTCTTAACCTTCATTGATGATTTTTCCAGATGCACTTGGGTATATTTCTTAAAACTCAAGAGTGAAATTTTTAACATGTTCTTGGCCTTTAAGGCCTTTGTTGAGAAACAATCTGGACATCAAATTCTTAAGTTAAGATCAAACAATGGCGAAGAATATGTTAACAACAAATTTATCAACTTCTGCACTAAGCATGGCATTCAATTGCAACATATTGTTACATATACTCCACAACAAAATGGTGTAGCTAAAAGGAAGAATCGCACCTTAAAAGAAATGGCTAATTGTATGCTTCAATCTAAAGGACTTGGTCTCAATTTTTGGGCAGAAGCCATTAACTGTGCAAATTACATAGTAAATCGCACTCCTACTAAGGTTTTAAAGAATATAACTCTAGAAGAAGCTTGGAGCTCAATCAAACCAGATGTAAGTCACTTTCATGTTTTTGGAAGTGATGCTTGGGCCCATATTCCAGATGCGAAACATAAAGCCTTAGAACCTAAGAGTGAAAAATGTATTTTTGTTGGATATTCTGAAGATGTCAAAGGATATAGACTTCTTCAATGCAACTCCAAAAATATAATCATTAGAAGAGATGTAAAGTTTGATGAAAATATATTGGCCTACGAGCCTAGTTCGGTGGGTGTGCCACCTTTGGCCTGTGAGCCTGATTCGGCATATGTGCCACCTCTCTCTCTCTCTTCTATTTTTAATAGCATTCCTTCTAGTTCAGATAATGACAGCAAGGATGACAATCCTCCTGCAGCTCGTGAAATTGTTCCTTATACTCCACCGCTTCCAAGATGGGTCCACTTTACTCGGGATGCAACAAGTTCTCTTGCAGGTGACCCTGCCGATCGACGACGTACACGTTCTCAGTTCGAAAGAGCCTCTTCCTTATTGGGTCAAGTTCCAGAAAAACTTGATCCAGAAACCTTTGAAGAAGCCTCCGGTCATCCAGATTGGGATGAAGCTATGAATGAAGAGTATTGTTCCTTATTGGAAAACAATACTTGGGATCTTGTTCCTCTTCCAAAAGGAAGAAAACTTGTCAGATGCAGATGGGTTTACAAAACAAAGTTTGGACTAGATGGAAAAGTGGATAGACATAAAGCTCGTCTTGTCGCTAAAGGTTTTTCACAAGTTGAAGGCATTGACTATACTGAAACCTTCTCCCCTATGGCCAAAATGAATTCTATCCGCCTTGTTCTTTCCCATGCTGCCTCCTTTAAATGGGAAGTCTATCAGATGGATGTTAAATCCACCTTTTTACATGGAGATTTGCATGAAGAAATCTACATGGAACAACCCCCTGGCTTTATACAAAAAGATTCTAGCCTTGTTTGTCGCCTTAGGAAGTCTCTCTATGGTCTCAAACAAGATCGTCGGGCTTGGTATGCCAAAATGGATAGAATTCTCTTAGATAATAGCTTTTCTAGGTGTCATTCTGACAACACTGTCTACACCAAGAAAGTGGGTAATTCCATCATCATCCTTTTTCTTTATGTTGATGATCTTATCCTTACTAGTAGTGATCCAAACCATATCAACCATGTGAAGTCTAGCCTCAAAAAGAAGTTTGAAATGACAAACTTAGGACACTTGCATTATTTCCTTAGTCTTCAAGTCTTGCAATCCAAGGAAGGCATTACCCTCTCTCAGTCCAAGTATGCCTGTGATCTTCTACACCACTTTCACATGGAAGACTGTAAGCCTGCCCCTTCTCCCTTTCAGTCTAGAGTCAAGCTTTCAGTCAACTGTACTACCCCTGAAGTTGATGCTACCTTATACCATCAACTTGTTGGTAAACTTTTGTATCTAACCCATACCTGTCCTGACCTTTCCTTTGTCGTTGGTCTTGTTGCTCGATTTATGCACCAACCTCATGAAAGCCACTGGAAAGAAGCTAAAAGAATACTTCGATATATTCGAGGTACAGTTCAGTTCGGGATTCATTACAGTGCAGGAGCATCTCCCTTGTTGATTGGTTTCACTGATTTTGATTGGGCTGGTGACCCTGATGATCGGAAGTCCACTGCAGCATACCTATTCACTCTTGGTTCAGGACCTATTACTTGGTCTTGTAAGAAACAAAGTGCCATCTCCCTTTATTCAGTATAAGGAGAGTATCGTGGTGCAGTTGAAGCCAACAAGGAAGCCATGTGGCTTCGTTAGATCCTATCTGAATTTGGTCTTCATCAGCAGCATCCAACTACACTTTGGTGTGATAATCAGAGTGCCATTTAGCTATGTAAAGATCCAGTTCAACATCAGCATATGAAACATATTGAACTCCACATACACTTCATCAGAAAGCTCATTCATGATCGTGTTCTTGAAGTGCAGTACTGTTCAACAATAAGTTATTTCTCCTACTTTTTTTTCCACAATAAGTTATTTACAAAAACCCTTCAGTAAACATCAAAATAAATTCTACTACAGTTATCACATAATTTCATAAAGAAAAGAATAGTGAAATATAAGCACATGAATCAATCACATCAACACAATTTTTTTGGACAATTGTCCCTGGAAGAACCCAATGTGGGAAAACCGATGCAACAGATAATGGTTTATTTTTTATTCTTCAGCAACAATCTCTTTACAAGGAAGGACTTACAAAATTATGGAGAAAATTTCATGAAAACACCTGAGATAATTTTCTTCTAGCCTCTGGAGAAATTCTGACACCCAAGAGACCCTTTGGCGTCCATTGCATCACCTTTGCATGATCTTCTGCGCAGGGACTACGTGAGGAATGCGTCCACAGCTGTGTTGCCTCTTTACGCTACCCCTTTGTGCTTCCCCTCTGCTCCTCTGCGTCCTTCTTCCTCGGTCTCTGATTGATGCTGATACCCTCCTTTGCCTTCGCCCTGTGACTCTCCCTTTGAAATTGAATTCTAAATTCTGAAGAATCGACTTCCCTTGGGTTACTGAGTATTTTCCTAGCTTATCTTCAACTGGCCCACAAGTCTTCATTTATACTTTTCACGTTGATAAATCAACGACAATGATGTAATATTTCGAATAGGAAATAAACAACAATATAAAGCAACATAAACAATAACTACAACAAATAGAGAGATATCATAAAATAAACACTGCAAACATGGAGAAAATCTGAGCCATTTTATTATAATTTTGAAAGAGGGAAAATGAGTACAAAGGTGATCAAAATGATGGCACCCTTGCTTGCTCGAGGCAAGCTGAAATCACTTTCAAAATCCCACTGTGAATGGTTGCCCTCTCTCTGAACTACGTATCTCCCTGGGCTGCTACAACTGCTAGAAATGTTGCCTCTTACTGGAATGGAGCTGCTCTTTGGGGCTGTTCCCTTACTCAGAAAAATATGAAACTCCAGATATGAGCTCTCCTCCAAAAATTCGGAAAAACCCAGGAAGGAATTCCGGAAAGGTCGACCCCATAATTTGACCCCCTTGGGAAAATCCCGCACTCCAGGTGAGTAGGTTGGCCCTGAACTGTAAAATTGAAAATGGTGGCCTCCTCCTACTGTAAAAGATGACTTGTGAAGGGCTGATCCCTTCACACTTCTCTCGGACTGAAATCCCTGATCTCCCTTCACTCTTGGTGCTGCCTCCTCCCAAGACTGTGTAATCCATGCGTGTGACTATGCTACCTTAGTGACTGTGTGACTCCTGGCTGAAAGGCTCTGCGTCCTCTGCTTTGAAAATCGATGGTGAATCTCCTCACCTAAGGGGGCACTCGAAGTTCCTCAAGGCTGAGGTTGGGATCTCCGCTCAAAGACGCTGTGTGTTGAACAACACTTGCAGACTTTGCTAAACAACGTAAGTGTGCTCAATATCTGATAGACAAAAAATAAAAGATGCATAATAGAATGGTTGAATGGCTAGCCTCTCCCTCCTTTTATGCTTGAGAGCCCAACTCTCCCTTGGGCCCCAATCAACTGTGTTGTCCCCTCATGGACACACTGTCCCCACTAGACTACGTTGTCCTAGCCCATGCTGCCTCCACACTGTCCCTCTCCCTGCACTATCACTTAGCTCCCCTGGGCCCCATGCTGAAATCCAAATTTGTCTAAGTGACTTTATGAAGTTACTTTATCCTATGTTTGGGTTATGGGTCCCATCACCCCCTTTATTTTGTGACTGAACATTAGAAAGGTAAAATCTGAGAAAAATTAATATTGCCAATTAGCTGCTGCTAATTGGGAATATTAGAGTCCTCCCTGCCAAAATGTTGCTTGTCCTCAAGCAACTGCAAAGATGGATGCTGCAAAATCTTCTCACTCTCACAGGTGGCATTCTCATCCATAAAATTCCTCCATCTCACCAAGTACTCCCTGAATGTCCTACTTCGTAGCTGTCTCTCCCTGGTGTCTAACATGACTTCTGGCTGTAACACCAAATGCCCCTCATCATCTGTAGGTGGGAGCTCTTATGTTGTAGTCACCTACTGCCCCAATGCCTTTTTCAGGCATTATATATGGAATATGTTGTGTATCTTGCTACCCGCTGGCAGCTCCAACTCGTAAGCAACCTCCCCTATTCGACGGATCACCCTGTAAGGTCCATAAAAGCGGGGCTTGAGATTCTCGTCCCCTTTCTGCTTCATTGTGGATTTCCGGTATGGTTGAAGTCGTAGGTAGACCAAGTCACCTACCTCAAACTGCCTCTCTACCTACCCTCTGTCGGCACATAGCTTCTGCTAATTATGCGTTGTGGCTAAGTTATCCTTAAGAGATCGGAGTATATCCTGGCTCTCTTGGATCCAGTCCTTGCCCCTGGGGGCCTTGCTAGCTCCAAACATAACATCAACAAAGGTCAGAGCATAGTATCCATATAAAGCATAAAACAAAGACATACCAATAGACACGTGGAAAGTGGTGTTGTAGCAATATTCTCTCAAATGCAGTGAACGCAACCATGCCTTCTGTTGCCCCTTGACATAGTTTCGTAAGTATCCCTCCAGCCACTTGTTCACTATCTCTGTTTTCCCATCCGTTTGAGGGTGATAGCTGGTACTAGGAGTCAACTCTGTACCCACAAAAAGAAAGAGCTCCTCCCAAAAGCCACCCATGAAACGACTATCCCTGTCACTGACGATGGTCTTCAGAAGACCATGCAATCTAAAAATATCACGGAATAACAACTCTGCCGCCTGTGCAGTTGTGTACCATGTTGATATGATGAAGAAGTGAGCATACTTTGTTATTCGATCAATGACCACAAAGATGCAATCCTTGCCCTGCACTGTGGGCAACCCAGTAATGAAATCCATCGAGATGCTTTCCCACTTTCCTTCTGGAATGGGAAGTAGTTGTAGTAATTCAACTGGGTGGTTCATCTCCCCTTTGTTCCTTTGACATAACTCGCACTCCCTTGCATGCCAGAGTACGTCCTCCTTGAGGCCTCTCCAAGAGAACCTCTCCCTGATATTCCTGTAGGTCTTCGTGAATCCCTATTGGTCCGATAATGGTGAATCATGGGAGGCACACAATATCTTCTCCTTGAGCTGAGAATCCCCAGTTTAGAAGTTCTTGTCCCTGAAGTAAATGACCTTGTCCATCACCTTGTACCTGTCATTTTTGATCTGACCATCCAATGCCTCACAAGCAAAGCGGTCCTTGGAGTACTCCACCATGGTCGAGCTCTCCAGTCTGTATCTATGCTCATCAAGGACAGCGCTGCTGGTCTGCGTGATAAAGCATCGAGCACCACGTTGTTCTTCCCTTTCACATACTCAATGTCAAATTCATAAGCCTGGATCTTACTGAGCCACTTCTGCTGCCTCTCCTGCAACTGCTTCTGCTCAAGGAAAAACTGGAGGTTGTTGTGATCAGCCCTCACCCAAAACTTGTTGCCCACCAGATACTGTCGGAAGTTGGCTAGTGCACGCATAACGACCATCATCTCCTTGTCGTATATTGGATACAACCTCTCATGCGGCAATAGCTTCCTGCTCTCGAAAGCTATGGGGTGGCCTCCCTGCATCAAAGCTATGCCCACTCCCTCTGCCGAAGCATCACACTCCAAAATGAAGGGCTACGTGAAATCCGACAAAGCCAGCACTAGGCAGCTACTCATTACCTCGAGCCTATCAAAGGCTCTATACGATGTATTAGTCCAACTGAATGCCCCCTTCTTGGTGAGATCTGTGAGGGGTGCAGCAAGCTAGGAAAATGCCTTAACAAACTTCTGGTAGTAGGTGCAGATGCCTACAAATCCCCGGAGTTTTGTCACATTCTTCTGCTTCGGCCATTCTCGAATGGCCCGAATCTTGTCCTCGTGGACTCTCACTCCGTCCACACCAATGATATGCCCCAAGTAGAGCATCTCTGTCAACCCAAACTCGCACGTGGAGAGCTTAGCATAAAAATGTTGCTCCTCCAAAATACGCAGTACAACCTCAATGTGCTGCAAGTGCTCCTCCCAAGTGCGACTGTATATAAGGATATCATCGAAGAACACCAACACGAACTTCCTCAACTGACCATGAAAGATGTGGTTCATACAAGGCTGAAAAGTGGCCGATGCATTTGTTAGCCCGAAGGGCATTACCAAAAACTCGAAATGGGCATAATGGCATCTGAAAGCATTCTTGGGGACATCCTGGTCCCTCACTCAGATCTGATGGTATCCCAACCTCAGATTGATCTTGGAGAAGAATTTTGATCCGCTCAGCTCATCCATCAACTCATCAATCCGCAGGATGGGGTATCGATTCTTCATCGTCTTCTTATCGAGAGCCCTGTAGTCGATGCACATCCTCAGTGTGCCATCCTTCTTCTTCACCAATGCAACAAAAGAAGAAAATAGGCTAGTACTGGGCCGGATGTGTCCCAGTGCTAAGAGCTCATGAATGGCTCTCTCAATCTCATCCCTGTAAACTTTGGGATGCATATAGGCTGTGGCGATCACAGCTTGAATACCGTGCTCCATCTCAATGGTATGCTTAAACCCCTGGTCTGGTCACTGTCCTGGTGGTATATCTCCAAAAATCGTGGAGTACTTGTCCAAAATTGACTGTACATCTGGGTGAACTGCCTGCCCTGTGGCCCCTGCCTCTGAAATATGCAGTTCTACTGCCCACTCTATGTCTCCCTTTTGGAAGTCTGCCTCCATCCGGTGTGCTAAAACTGTCTGCAGAGGATATGTGTGCATGCCTCAGATCATCACATGCTTACCACTCTTCTTGTCCGTCCACACCATCTCCAAAGTCTCCCAGTCTGTGGTGACCTTCCCCAGCGTGATCAACCACTGCACTCCCAACACCACGTTAGTGTTCGGAATGTCGACCAAAAATATGATCTGTCATAGTGTAGGTATCCATGGTCACTGCTAATGCCAGAATGTATCTCGCACACTGCATAGTTCTGGCACCTAGTACTAGTACTGAGAAGCCATCAAAGCTCTCTGTCTGTATGCCCCTCCTCTCTACCAACTGGGCATCAATAAAGTTGTGAGTGGCCCCACTATCTACAAGAACTGAAACATGTTGTCCCTGAACGGTGCCCCGGACATGCAGGGTTAAATACTTCGGAACCCCTCGCAAAGATGCAAGGACTCCTCCCGTGGGTGCAAACGTTGCTCCTCTTGCTCCTGGGGGAGGAGGTGGTGGATTATCCCCTCTCTACACTACATCGTAGGCCTCTCCCTGTATCTCCTCATAGGAATCTTCTTCTCCTTCACTGTCGGAGAAGACCTCTATGTAATGTGCCTTCCCTACAATACATCGATGACCCAGTGCCCATGGCTCCTGGCATGTGAAGCATATCTTCCTCCGTCTCAAGTCTCTATAGGTATCATCGTCCAAAGGCCCTCGAATTTGGTTCCCCTTCGGTGGTGGAACTCTCATGTCCTTCCCCTTTGGCTGAAATGTCGGTCTCTGGGGGAAAGGAGCTCTGGTCCTAAGCAAAGCGTCTTGCAAGTCTCTCATCCTCCTAACTGCATCCTGAAGTGTAGCAGGCCTCGTGGATCTGACTAGCTCATGCAAAGGTTCTGCCAACCCATAAATGAACATGTAAATCCTCCTGGCTGTGGACAAGTCTGGTACCATCACTGAAAGTCTCAAGAACTCATAAATGTAATTTTCCAGGTTCCCTGTCTGCTTGAGCTTGGTTAGCTCGACAAAATTCTCTTCTGAATCCTTCTGGTCAAACTGCTCCACCAATCTCTGTGTGAACTCCACATACACTATCACCACTGAGTGGCCTAGCATGGCCATCCCATGGAACCATTATTCATGGGCCTCTCCCTCAAGGTGCATCGAAACCACCTTGATGGCCTTCCCCTCGACCATCTTATTAAGCTAAAAATAAATGTCCAACTTCTCCACCTAAGCCTTCGTTGAACACTTAGATGATCCGTCATAAGTTGGAAAGAAAAACTTGCCCATGGTACGTTGCAACTCACCCCCCTGTGTGCACCCACAACCTCTATTCTGGTTGTGGGGTTTGTTGCTGTTCTTGAGCTGGCAAAAGTCGTGGAAAGTGAGAGCTTCATAAAACTCTCACCCATAAGTCTGATACTCTGCAAAATAGTCCCCCAAATGAGCCACCTCCGACTCCTGGGGTCCTCCCATTTCAGTACTCGTACTCAAGAATGTGGGCATGGTGGAACGTGGGGGAGTGTGTGGCACCACCTACTGCGCTGTGTTTTTCTCCTATACGTGATGGGAAGTGCCGGATCCCTCACCGATGTGAAAACCCTTTGGGGTTTCACGCTGTCTGTTATCAGCGACAAACTTTTGTCCCATCTCCTCTATCTTCCTCGAGAGCTCCTGCACAGACTTCAGGAGGAGATTCCCGAACTCATTCGTGTCATCTCTTTCTTCATCCACATGTTCTTCCTCCTCTACGTCCACCACTGGAACGTAGTCCCCTTCTCCAAATGTGGCCTCGAGTCTCCGCTCTCGGCTCCTGTACTGCTTTGTCCGGTAAGTGATGTATTACTTTCCTCTGGGTGTCATAGCCTGATCTGCTCCACAAGGTAAGCCAATTTTATGAGCTCTGATACCACTGTAATATTCCGAATAGGAAATAAAAAATAATATAAAGCAACCCAAACAATAACTACAACAAATAGAGAGACATCATGAAAAACACTGCAAACATGGACAAAAGCTGAGCCATTGTATTATAATTTTGAAAGAGGGAAAATGAGTAAAAATGTGATCAGAATGATGGCACCTTGGCTTGCTCAAGGCAAGTTGAAGTCACTATCAAAATGCCACTGTGAATGGCTGTTCTCTCTCTGAACTGCGTATCTCCCTAGGCTGCTGCTACTGGAAATGCTGCCTATGAAAGGAATGGAATTGCTCTTTGGGGCTATTCCCCTGCTTAGAAAAATATGAAACTCCAGATATGAACTCTCCTCCAAAAACCCAGAAAAACCCAGGAAGGAATTTCGGAAAAGCTGACCCCAGAATTTGACCCCCTTGGGAAAATCACGCATTCTAAGTGAGTCCGCTGGCCCTGAAATGTAAAACTAAAAAATGGTGGTTTCCTGCTACTGCAAAAGATGACTTGTGAAGGGCTGATCCTTTCACACTTCTCCTGGACTGAAATCCCTAATCTCCCTTCACTCCCCGTGCTGCCTCCTCCCAAGACTGTGTAATCCCTGAGTGTGACTGCACTGCCTTAGTGACTGCGTGGCTCCTGGTTGAAAGGCTCTGCGTCCTCTGCTCTAAAAATCGATGGTGAAGCTCCTCACTTGAGTGGGCACTCGAAGTCCCCCCGAGGCTGAGGTTGGCATCTTCGCTCAAAGACACCCGTCTGTAAACAACACTTGGAGACTTCACTAAACAACGTAAGCATGCTCAATTTCTGATAGACAGAAAATCAGAAGATGCATAATAGAATGACTGAATGGCTAGCCTCTCCCTCCTTTTATGCTTGAGAGCCTAGCTCTTCCTTGGGCCCCACTCAACTGTGTTATCCCCTCATGGCCACAATGTCCCCACTAGACTGCGTTGCCTTGGCCCACACTGCCACTGCGCTGCCTGGCCCACGCTGCCTCCACGTTGTCCCTCTCCCTGCGCTATCACTTGGCTCCCCTAGGCCCCATGCTGAAATCCAAATTTGTCTAAGTGACTTTAGGGAGTTATTTTATCCTATGTTTTGGTTATGGGTCCCATCACCCCTTTTATTTTATGACTGAACATTAGAAAGGCAAAATCTGAGCAAAATTAATATTTCCAATTAGCTGCTGCTAATTGGGAATATTACACGTGATCTAATTTTTAATCAACAAATAAGATTAAAACAAACTTGATCCTCGTCACTTAGAAACTTCTCACCCATATTTAAGTTAATTCACTTTAATTATTTTAATTCCCTAAGTTTTAACTTAGGCTCCATTAAAAATAATTAATTATTTGAATAACTTTCACACCGGGTGGAATTTCTCTAAATGATTTTTGAGTCCTGGTGATCTCATTTGTTCTAGCCCCTCCACAAAATTTTGGAGCTAGAGCACATCTGATGCTACCCAAAAATCAACAAGATATGAGTGGTAGCTTCAATGATATTATTAAGATGTACTCCAACTTGAAATCAAAATGCTTACAATGATATTCAACACATGATAACAAGAGCAAGTAAATGAAGCACTTTAGAGCAACTTAGCAATTATCTCAGTGAAGCAACACAAGATTAGCATTTCCAATTATTAACAAGATTAACTCACAAACAACCTTTAGAGAACTTTATCACAATGAAATAAGGCTAGCAATTTCAAATACTCAAGATGCATATTAGATGTTCTCAATATATTACTTAGTATTAAATTTGATTAGCAATTCGGCACAATAAAAAACTTTATATCACAATGATGAGAACAACATCTATTTTCCACTTAGATCATAAATTAGTTAGGCATGACATGACAAAATAGAGACAAGCACAATGAGAGATGAGATTGCTCACAATGATATGAAGTTGACAAGTGCATCTAATTAACAATGGATGCCAAAGAGAAACAATGCAATGATGAAAGATGATATAAACAAGTTAATGAAAGACTTATATGGTCAATTCACCAATGGATCTCCCATACTGTCATCACTTTAAAAATGCACCAAACTTAAGCAAATCAGATCAGCAAGCTATATCTGTGAAGCAGTCCCAAAAATGACAAGAAAAAAATAGAGTTAAGCCCTTAAGAGATGAATGTTACCTCTTATAATTATTAGGCTTTAGATATTTTTTAGGGTTCTTTAGAATGATTATTAAATGATTATGCCACTACAATAGATTATCTTCAGATTTTATATGTCATGATAGTCAAAAGAATAGAGGATCAGATGAAGGATCAAACCCTTAAGGCCTAGAGACCTTGCTTCACTAGGAAGTTTTCCAAGTTAGGTAAACTTGAAGCACCAAATGAAGAGTCTTGATAATGATTCAACCTATGAACACCTGCAACCACAAATTGTTAGCTTGTAAAGAAGAGAATCACCAAAACCCCACGACCAAGACAAGATGAGCCTCTTAGGCCAGTGGCTAAGCCAAATGATTTTACGAAATGGTGATGTGAGACCTCCAACAAGTGTAATACTCTTGCAATCACAAGGATTAGCCTCAAAAAATATTTTAAATGCCAAGTTAAGCAAATGGCTAGGGTTTAGAGGCCCTATAGGGTTACGACTAGGGCTAGGAGCCCTAGAAACCCTTGCGGCCAAGCTTAGAAGTAGTCCTAGGGCTAATTGCTAGGCTTTCAAGGCCTTGTATGGTGAAGTAAACAAACTTTGAGCCCTTGAAACCATTATTCACTAGATAATAAGCCTGCAAAACCAATATTAGTCCACTAGATAACAAAAATATAATGAGAAATCACTACAAACCCTTGCCAAAAACTGTTTCAAACTTGCAAAACAAATAATTAGCCCTAAAAAGTACTTGGAAAGATGGAAATATGCTACTTTAGGGCTGCGGCTAGGCCAAAAATGGCCTCTAGCCCTTGTGGATAGGTTAATCTATCTTCAAAACACAAAAAAATGCCTAAAGATGACTTCAAACTTGAAAATCCACCTACAAAACTACTTCGGAAATCAATTGCTCAAGAAAAACCCTAGTTACAGCAACAAAAAATCCCTCTAGGGCTAGCATCCTCTCTTCCAAGCCTTGTGTTCAATTTTTGGCACATGGGTCTTGTAGATCAGGCCCTAAAAGGCCTAGATCCCTCATAGGTTGGACGCCTTCTTCTAAGGTTGAAGCTGGCCATGAAACTCTAGTAGTTTGGAGTGAATGATGGCTAATCACCTTTGCTTCAAATTTTCCTTTGAAATTATGAGATCAAGTACTTGCAAGTCAAATAAATAGAGCCCAAGACACAAGATCTAGAAGATTTTCAAATAAAACCCCACAATTATTATTTACAAATAAGAAAAATAATTCACAAGGTTTAGAAATAATCTACAGAAATGTTTACAAATTATTTACAATAATTGATAAGGAAAATTTACCTCTAATTAGCAAATAATCCATTAATAGTCCAAGAATAGATTTTGCATTATAATTTGACGGAAATATTTCTTTAATTTTAATGTACAAACCCAAACTATGCAAAATAGATTTGTTAGATAAGCCCAAGTTCCAAACAAAATGTAGTCACCTTGAAGTCCATGTACTTGGGTCATACCCAAGAGTTTAATATATGAAGATATTTGCACATAAGATAGATTATTAGTTCTAGAGGGGCTCGTTTCACACAAGAAGTCTAAAAACCTAGAGATACATGCTAGATTTGCCAGATTCAATATGTTTACTCTAACCTAGTACCTAAAGAAAAATACTTGTGCTAATATATAAGCTAACCACTGGCTATGGAACAATAATCTTCGATAAAAAAATTACAACATTAAACTTAATTCAACACATACCATGAATCATTAAGCGAGAAAACACCTTAAATTGAAACTCCAAAGTCTTTATTAATGCAAAATTTCCAACATAGCTTAGCTCAGTAAAAAATATTTTCAACACAGTTGAAGTTACAATGAGGAGCTTGAAAGCTTCCTTATATAGAAAATGAGAGGGATCAACCCCTCCAAGTGGAAAATAACGACTAGTTGCTTGATCCATGGCTTGATCCTTATTTAAAAATTTTGAACCCTTGATTAGTTGACACAAATCTCCAAAATAATTCGACCGTCTTTGCTCAGTGTGCTAGAGGGGTTAAACCTTGACTTTTGAACCATGGAGGACCTCCAAAAAATAGAATTATTGTTACTTATGAAAAATAATTCTCTGCTTGGTCCAAAAAAATTGATTTGCTAGGAAAATACTCTTTCCTGCCCCAACAAATTTCTGGACTAGGTCCTTTTGTCTTGGAAATGAGGCATTTTATCTTTCACTTAAATTTTTCTTTTGAAAATAGCCTCAAATAATTTTTTTATGATTTTCCCTTCATTTTATTTTTTGGATAATTTTCTCGTTAATTTAATTTTTTTTTTTTTTTGTCAGAAATTAAAATTAAAAGGAATCAAGTGGGGATTGATTATTTTTCCACTCTCTAAGTGTATCTAAAAATGTTTTGGTAATGGTGTTCTAATTATGAGGAACCATTCACCAAAAATATTTCCTAGATAACACATTTACCTCAAAATATTACAATATCAACCCTTAGAATGGGAAATACACAAATATATACTCTTGAGACTCAACCAAATTCCGCGACAACCCACATGATCTAGTATGAAAAATACATAGACTTGATAAACACTAGGACTCACCTAAGACCTCGTCAAAGCGTTCCACCTTAACTTCGGGGTATATCTGGGAGTCCAATGGTTACAATCTTTGGGGATGGTAACTTTTAATTTTCAAACACTTTTCTTGAAATTTTTCTGGGAAGGGAAATAAATTGAATTAAGGGGTATCACAAGGAAACCTGAGAATATAATTGACTCTAATGGCATGAAAAAGTATTGGCATTTTGGCATACCAATTGGAGCTTCCTGCATCTTCGTGAGTACAACCAGTTTTCCATGTTTCATGCTTGTAGAAGCTTATAGTTAACAAGCTCCTAGTTCAAACTATATCACTAGAAATTGACAAGGAACGAAAAATTATTTTGGAACTCGAAGCAATCACAGAAATAAGAATATGTTAGCTACAAAATCGATCAATTTCAGAATATATCATTAAGTAGAAGAACTTACCTATAGAAGATTCCACATGGGAGGATGAGTATTCCATACAAAATCATCCATAACTAGTCAAGCAATGAGGAAAACATTTTTTTTAACAAGATGGACATTTTAGATACCTATAATACTAGTGTAGCCCCCATATTGTGATTGTTGTGCCCCACCGAAATCCACTATTGCTATTGTAGAGCCTTTACATTATTATGGTTATGTAGGCCCTACTTATATTTTGACCATTTAGACTCCTATATATACTAAGGAGGTAATATTTTCATTTGAATCATCCAAGAATTGTCATTTATGTTATGTAAAAGGAGGTCACCTCCTCGAAGAGGCTTATTTCAAAGTTGTTTATCTATATTTTCTTTTGTTTTTGTGATCTGGTTGCATAACAGAAGTAAAACATTCATGAACATATAAAATATATATACTTAATTCGATAGAGTCAAGCCCGAACTGATATAAAGGAGCACCAATATTTTTAACAATGTGAAGATATGAAAGGAATGTTAGATCTTAGCTACAAGTCAAATCATAAAGATTTCTATAAATATATTTTTATATAATGAATCATCTTTGAAAGTTTTTGGGGAATAACATTAGAAGAGGCGTATGAATGACACAAGGTGTAGTCTAACTAAAAACACGCATGTAAAAACAAAATAATATGGATTTACAAATAAAGTATTTAGTGTGTATGGATTCCATGGAAAACAAATGTCTTATTGTAATGTATACAATAAAAACACTATTGTCATAGTATACTTGTTGGGTAATTCAATTGTGAGTTAAATTAATTAGCATTAAATTATCAATCTAGGTTTGTATACTTGTGAAGTACAGTACACTATATGTGCTAGGATATTCGTTTTCAATTTTAAGTTTAATAGACAAATTCTTATTTATCAATAGCAAGAAATGAATGGTAAAGTTATGCAAATGAATAAAAAGAATTGAACATGAAATCTTAATCTAAAAAGAAATTTAACTTTAAATACTGCAAATGCAAGGAAAATCTATGAGATGAAATCTAATCAAAGTAGACACACGTACTTAACTTTGATGAAAACAATAAAATGACTATTCTTGAAGGCAGTAAAAGCAAAGACATTGTTCTAATCTAATGAAAGAAAGGACAATCTATTCTAGAAAAGAAAATAACTTTTAATTTAATGAAAACAAAGACACTTATGCTAATCAAACCAGTAAATCTAATATAATGAAAGCATTTGAACTTAATCTATAAAAGCACGAAATCTTAATCTATGAAAACATCTTAATTTTAGTATATGAAATCATGGAAATATTTAATCTAGGAAGGCGAGTAAATATAATATATGAAATCTTGTAAATTTAATTTATGAAAATGATACAATTAACTATGAAAGCATTGAAGATTGTAAAACAATTCAGAAATTCATTGTGTGTTCAAATCTTAGAGTTCATTCATAAATTAAAACCATGATATGCCTACAAATGCAAATGAAATGGCTACGCAAAGAAGAAACTAAAGAAATAAATGTTTTTGGTATTTTAGATGTAATTCAAACTCTTGATATGCGAAAAAACATAAATGGAATGAGCAACAAAGCATCAATAAAAAGACTTGAAATAAACCTTGCAAAAAGTAAGCATAAAAGAAACTAATCTATCTTGCAAAAATGAAAATTAAAATACATTCATACTCATCAAATAACCTTCCTGAAATGCACAAAAATGAAAAGTTCAAAAAACTATTAATCAAACACAATATCTCATCATGAAAAAATAACCATATCAAACCATTATATTTATGCCACTCAAGCACTAAATGCAATGAAAATAAATACAATAACATGTTTTTGCTACAATATATATGAATTTTAGTCTTTTCTTAAACTAAAGCTGAGTTCAAAATCCAATATCTATGAATTTTAGTCTTTTCTTAACTAAAGTTGAGTTTAAAATCCAATGTCCCTCAAGTAAACGAGTGTTAAATTCTACCAAATTCGATAAATGAATATTATGATGTAAATATATTAGATTGATATAAATTAGTCTACAGGAAAACATTTCCTATATTATTTTAACTAAATTCATAAATCATTTTATGTTTCAAAAGTACATCTTAGCAATGGTTCAATATTGTATATGAGTGACGCTCAGAAAATATGTTATATCTTAGAAATTAATTTGGAAGAAAAAAATAAGTTATTTACAAACCATTTCAGTTTCAGTGGATGAGAAAAAAATTAGAATTCATTAAACTACTTATCTTGATTTTTGTATTTATAATGTAGTTTTCATTAGTAAAAAAATGAGTTTACACAAGTTTAATGTTTCGTTATGTAAACATCGTATGGAAAAGCCTTAAAATTAAGTGAATAGATATTGAAAAACATGTTAGGAAAAAGAGTAGGAAAACATTGTTGTTAGTCTTTGTTTCTAGTAAGGACTATAGTAATTTTTTGCGGTCAATGTCGTTTAATTCTTGATTAGTTTGCTAAATTTTTGTAACTTTGAACAAATTCCTGGCAAAATTTTGAATGTTTTATTTTTTTGTAAATTCAATTTTTTTTATTTTTTTTTTCTTTCTAACTTTTAGAAATATTATATCTAATAGTGGAGGGTGATTTTTTATTTTTTATTTTTTATTTTTTTATTATAAGTATTTGTCACTGTCTTATAAATCATTTTAAAATAAAAAAGGTTGATTTTCTAAATGGCTATTTTATTGGTGAGTGCTTTGACATAGACATTGACATTATTAATCTGACATTGTTAACCTGACACAGACACTGACATTGTTAGTCTAACACCATTAGTGTTTTTCCCAGGTCCTTTCCGTAAGCGAGGGGTAGGGTGGGCGTCGTCATCCCCAGGTTATATTATTTCATTTTAAACTTTTTACTTCTTATTTCATTTGAAAATTTGGGCATTCATTTGAAATTTTTATTTCATTTATTTAACTTTATAAAGTCCAACTTTTTTTCCTTTCATTAAAATAAAATCCCATATTCTTGTAATTCACATGTCTCCACACATCCTTTTAAAGTAAATTAAATACTTTATCCACTATTAAATGAAGTGTTTTTTAATGCATAAGAGGAAGAAGTGTTGTGTGGGAGAACGAGTGTGCGGAGCAAGTAAAAAAACTTTCATCCGCAATGTTCTATATTTCTAAACACATTTCCCCTTCGCACACTTCTTTTGTGTACCTCTCAACTACATAAAACTATATATTAATTAATTGATTAATTAGCAGTTTTGGCTTATTCAAGTTTTTGGCATGAAAATTGAAAGTTTACGTGTATATTGTGTGAAAAATAGGGTGGGAGATTAGCAGATTTGATCATTTGAGAGATGATGTCGAATGTTACAAATGTAACAATTTTGGACACCTCGCTAAAGATCACAGACTTGGAAGTTCTTCAAAGGAATTCTCACAAAATCAGAATGAAAAAATATGGAAAAATAAAACTGAAAAATGTTCTATCACTCTTAAGGCTCAAAGAAATTGAAATGTTTGGTATGTTGATAGTGGTTGCTCAACTCATTTGATTGGAGATAGGAATAAGTTCATATCCTTGAAGGAAAAGAAGGATGGAACAATGTCTTTTAGAAATGATGGGTCTTCAAATGTCATAGGAGTAGGTGCAGTCACACTTGGAAGCAAGAATGCATTAGCGAAAGATGTGTTGGTTGAAAATATGAATTACAATATGCTCAGTGTTGGAAAAATGTGCGATCAAGGATACACGATGCTATTTAACTCTAAGAAATGTGAAATCATGAAAGGAAAGTTTGGTAAAATTGTGGCTACAACAAGCAGAGGTCCAAATGGCATATATATTTTGGATGAGACACCTAAAGGGTGATTTTTGGCGAAAGAAGACGAAAGTTGGTTATGGTACAAACGAATGAGATATATAAATTTCGATAATTTGGTCAGGATCAACAAGAAGGAAGTAGTAAGAGAAATGCCTAAAATTTCAAAATCTACCAATACAATATGTGAATCTTGTCGGTATGATAAGCAGAAAAAAGTTGAGTTCAAGAAAAAAAACACTTTGCATCACACCCATTGAAATTAATACATACTGATCTATGTGGTCCTATGAGAAAAAAAGGTTTAGATGGAGAATTATATTTTATGCTGATGATATAATTACATCAGAATGACAGTTGTCAGCTTCTTAAAGAAAAAGACTGTGGCATTCAAGTGTTTTAGAACCTACAAGGAATTGGTCGAAATAAAACTAATTTGAAGATCAAATGTCTGAGATCAGACAATGGCGAAGAATTCACTTCCAAGGTATTTCAATAGTATTGTGATGAAATTGGAATAAAAAGGAAATTCTCAACAGCCATAACGCCGCAACAAAATGGAGTTACTGAAAGAAAAAATAGAACCGTATAGGAAATGGCCAGAACAATGTTAAATGACTCAAAATTAGATGATAAATTATGGGTTCAAGCAATCAAAACATCTGTATTCATTATAAACAGAGGTTTGCCAAGGAACAATTTTAACATGACTCCATATGAATTATGGAAAGGAAGATCGACTAATGTCAAATACTTCAAAATATTTGGAAGCAAATGCTACATCAAAAGATAAGATAAAAAATTGGGCAAGTTCAATTCCTGTGTCGATGAAGGTATTTTCGTTCACGCAAAAGGAAAGGCTTATAGATGCTACAATATGAGGTGAAAACAAATAGTGGAAAGCATAAATTTTACTTTTGATGAATATTGTGTTACAAAGGATGACGATGAGATTGCCCCTTCAAGAAAATTAGAGGGATTTCAGGGAGAATCTGTGAAGGATGAAGAAGAATCTCTAGAACAAGACCAATCAAATAAGGAAACAACAATAAACCAAGATGAAATAAGAAATGATCAACAAGATGTACAAGAAAATTATCCAAAATATTTAAAATAATGGTTTCAAAAGAATCATCTGTCAAATCAAATCATCGACAACATAAATGAAGGAATTGGAACCAGAAGAAGTTGACAACTTCGTCCATCACAACAAGCTCACCTTGCTTTTTTAGCAATTTTTGAGCCTAGCAATTTTGAGGAAGCTAGTCAATATGAACATTGGGTAGTAGCTATGAATGAAGAACTGGATCAAATTGAGAAGAACGACACTTGGGAATTGGTTCCACAACCAAAGGATAAAAATGTTATTGGAACTAAATGGGTCTTCAAAAACAAATTGAATGAGGATGGACAAGTTACCAGGAATAAGGCAAGATTAGTCTGCAAAGGATATGCAAAAGTTGAAGGAATTGATTTTGAAAAAACATTTTCTCCCATTACTAGAATGGAAGTTATCAAAATGTTTCTCGCTTATGCATGCTCTAGAAAAATCAAGGCCTACCAAATGGATGTTAAGTTAACCTTTCTAAATGGTGAATTGGAAGAAGAAGTTTACATTGAACAATCTGAAGGTTTTATGCTCTCTGAAAAGGAAGACTATGTCTGTAGATTAAAGAAGGCACTATATGGTATCAAGCAAGCTCCTAGAGCTTGGTATGCTTGTATTGATGGATATCTACATCAACAAGGATTCAAGAAAGGAAGAGGCGACAACAATATATATGTGAAAGTGGATCAAGATAAACTAACAATTATCGAGGTATATGTTGACGATATAATTTTTGGAAGCAATGATGACAGATTAAGTAAAACATTTTCCACAAATATGCAAAGTGAGTTTGAAATGTCTCTACTTGGCGAGCTAAAATACTTTTTAGGGCTTCATATATCTCAGCAGGATAAAGGAATATTTATATATCAAACCAAGCACATCAAGAAAATTCTCAAGAAATTCAAGATGGAAGATTGCAAGCCTGTCCTTACCCCAATGGTAATAGGTTGCAATTTAAGTTTAGAAGATTCGTCTAAGGATGTGGACCAGAGGTTGTATAGATCTATGATTAGCAGTCTTCTATATGTGACAGCTTCTCAGCCAGACGTAATGCAGGCATATGGACAAGTATAAATATTCCAAGCAACAGCAAAAGAATCTCATATTATTGCCGTCAAAAGAATTCTCCGATATCTTTAGGGAACAACATAATATGTTTTATGGTATCCCAAAGGAAATAATCTAGTCATCCAAGCTTATACAGATGAAAATTGGGCAGGAAGTGTTGATGATAGAAAGAGTACCAGTGGAGAAGCATTCTATCTAGGTGGTTGCCTTGTTTCATGGTTAAGTAAAAAGCAGTCTTCAATCTCGTTATCCACAACAGAAGTAGAATATATCGCGACAACAACTTGTTGTACTCAAGTTCTCTGGATGAAGCAAACTTTGCAAGATCTTCAAGTCAAATTTGATGAGCCTATTCACATATTTTGCGATAACACCAGTGCCATCAGTATCTCCAAGAATCATGTGATGCATTCCAAAACAAAGCACATTACGATCAAATATCAATTCGTTAGAGAGAAGGTCATCGAAAAGAATATCAAGCTTGAATATGTTGTCACAAAGGAAAAAAGTGTTGACATCTTTACCAAACTATTTCCTCGTCAAGCATTTGAGTATCTTTGCCTAAAGCTTTGGATTTTCCCAATTTCTCATTAGACTCTCTCTCTTATCTAACTAAGTAAAAAAAGGGGAGTTGAGGTGTGTACAGGTTCCCAGGATGACATTTGTCAGGGTTAGTTACCCTTTTCCATGGATGACAAAAAGGGAGAGATTGTTGTGGGAAGAGGTGTCATTATTGCAGGGGGAGTACTTGAGTTTCCATTAATTCCAAAGGGGGAGATTTTTTATCATTGTTTGTCATTTATGTCAACCCAAGCAGCACTAGGGGCTACCCCGATCTTACATGGGAATTTTGACTTGAAAACTTACTCTATTTCAAGTCAAGGATATTTTGGATGGTTTCTACTTATTGATATGTTTCCGTTGATATATGGCATGCCACACAATTCTTCACGGTTTGATAGATATTCGTGTTTGAAGTTAGTAACCCCAGTTAGTGGGCTAAAACCCCATGGGGTTGTGGCATGACACTAATCATTGGTTGTGGTCATTGAATAGTCAATAATTAATAATTTTTTAAACTCCTAAAATCCCTCCAATGTTCACTTGTTGAAGACCCTCCCAACCTAAGAATGTATATAAATTATGACTCTGATATCCTCCTGATGCAAGGATTTTGCTACTTAAAAACAGGTCATCATGGTATTATCACTATAATTTTTTTTTGCGAAGCTTCATATGCTGAAAAAGAAAACCCATTTAAGCTAAAATCTTGATGAAGCATATGACCGAATTATTTTCGCTATATTTTCGAAGATATGATCTGAGGAAGTTAGGGTTTTTGTAGGCTCCCGAATTTCATCTCAAATAGGTGACCTTGGGAAAATCGTCATAAATTTCTCTCTGAGCATTGGATTCAAATTTCATAAAAAGTGATAGAAAGATGACAGACTATAGTTTGTTGGATATTGTTTTCAGGACCGAAGGTTGAAACAGTGACATGTGCCACTTTGTACAAGTTCGCTCTACTGAACTAGTCTATAATTAGGTCATCGTAGGAGATTGGGCATAACTATTTCTTGAAGAATCCAATATTGATTAGACCTGCAGGGTTGGAAAGAGGACTCAAAGGTTTACCACAGGGCACAATTTTAGAGCTTGGAGATCAGAAATTACATAGATACAACAGATTCAATATCGAGCTTCTAGAAGGAAAGAAAAAACATGCATTCAAAGATCACTGTAGTAAGGAAAACACATCAGTAGTCAAGGGTAAGTCTGCTACAACAAGGTATGTATGATTAGTGTTTGAATTTTAATTTGAATATCATCTCTGAAATGTGTTTTTGCATGACAATGTAAGTATTTTGTATGTATGTTTGATTGGGTTTTGTTCATAAATGTTGAACGTATTTACATTTGAATTTTGAATATTTCTCCGACATATGGTTTGTAGGACAATGTAAGTATTTTGTTTTTATATTGGTTTGGGTATTGTTCATAAATGCATGTGCATGAAGGAGGACACAATAGGACAACTTAGACACATACTATAAGGACAATGCAATGCAAAAGTACCATTACTTGAAGCATGCACAACAATACCTCAGCAGCTGCTAGTGTTCAAAGAAGAAGTGTCAAGTCAATCATCAAGTCGTGTCAAAAGTCAGTATTGTAAAAATCATCATTGTAAATTGTAAAAGAGTCATTATTTTAAAAGAGTCAATCTGCCTAGAGTTGGAGAGGCATTATTGGGAGGTATAAGTGTCATTGTTGGATAATGTTATGGTTGGGTTGCAAGTCATAGTGTGATTGGGTGATTGGTCTAGTTCAAGAAAATCATTGTGAATCATATTGTATTGTGGATCATTGTCCCTGGTACGGGAGTCCACACTCTTGTATTATTTCTGATCATTATAGGGTGGCAGGGAGGCGCTAGGTTGGTGCATGAAGTCACCTATAGGTTGGAGCCTGTGAACACTTCAGGGTGGTAGGCCGGTCTAGGATGTTAGGGCATCCATTTAGTTGACTACTGAAGAAAACAGGGCGTTGAAGCGTCCTTCTAGCGAGAGCTGGAGAAGAATGTTTTCTTAGAATTCCAGGAAGTTGTACCTTTCATTTCAATTGGGGCTGAAGATTAAAAGAATTTATTAGAAAAACGTTTGGTGGTTTTTGACCCGGAGGGGGTTTTCCACATAAAATTCGTGTGTCAATTGTGTTCCATTGTTTACTGTTGTTACTGGATAAACATCAAGAATAATTGAACATTAACTAATGCTCTGAAAAGATTTAAAAGTGTTAATTGATAAGAAATATTGATTCACCCCCCCTCTCAGTATTTCCAACAATCTGATGAGGTATACTGTTAAACACACACATGGTAAATGGGCAAGTAAACACACAAGGGAGAAAGATAAGCATGAGATATTTTATTATTCACCATAGATGTACATTTATATCACATTGGTGTGACCCTTGGATTCCCATTCCAAGTGGTCTCTTGGGCTCCATTAGTCCATTCGCCTTCCACACCTACCCGTTGAGGATTAAGTATCCAACATTCCCCCCCTTAATATGAAGGGGTATGTGTGAGTCCAAGAAGAGAGTTGTAATAAAAATCTGCAAAGTATGCATCACAGCACTTAGGCTGAATCAACTCTCTGAAATGTTGGCATAAAGAGGTGATTTAAGGATGACCACCAACACTGGAATACAACGCTTATTGCAGTTCCCAGAACTCTTCCAAATCTGGCAAGAAGCTGAGGGCTTCTGCTAGAGGAAGTGTCCCTCATATTTGAAGAGGGAGACCTTCAACCTAGAAGAAGGGAGGTCTACAACCTGTGATGGTTTAAGGATGACCACCAACACTGGAATGCTTAATGCATTTCCCGGAACTCTACCAAAGCTGGCATGAAGCTGAAGTCTTCTGCTAGAGGAAGTGCTCTAAATTCTTTGAAGAGGAAGAATATCAACCTCGCATAGATGTTTAAGGTTGTACACCAACCAAAGGCATGCTCATGGGCATTCGTGTCTCTGGTTACAACTCTGAATCTAGAATGACAAGTTGTGGCTCAGGCTTGCTTGAACTGCTGTGTCTTTGGCTACAACTCTAAATCTGGAATGATAGATTGTGGCTCAGGCTCACTTGAACTGCTGTGTCTCTGGCTACAACTCTAAATATGGAATGACAGGTTGTGGCTCAGGCTCGCTTGAAGTGTTGTGTCTCTGGCTACAACTCTGAATCTGGAATGAGAGATTGTGACTCAGGCTCGCTTGATGTGGCTTCGAAGCTTGTAGATGACCACCATTTCCCCCCCTGTCAGGTACAAGGTGAGATGATGGCGAAAACTCAACTGCAAGATTGTTCAATATTCTAGAACAAGTTTTGACATGCGACTTAAACATCTTCTTGGTTGTTGATGCCCATTGCCAAGAAGCGATCCATCCAAGATGAATCTTTGTTCTTGCAGGAGGCTTGTTTCTGAATCATTTGTGTGAAGAGTGGGTGTGCCAACCATAGTGCTTGCATGGGTGAAGATCAAAACAATGATCTTTCATATGGCCAACTCGATCACAGTGTTAGCATTTTTCAATTTGTTGTTGCTGCTTTGGAAGAGGAGCAGGATCTGGAACAGCTGAAGGTGAACTGTCATATAGAAATCCAACACTTTAAAATTTGATGGGCTTGGAGTAGTCCGAAATATGAAAGGACAACTCCTTGTCATATCCAAGGCCAAATTTGTGCTTTTTGTGGGCAAGCTCTTCCCAAGGTCTAATGATGGGATTGGGAGGTGAAGCGTGAGCTTCTCAATCTGCACACAAATCTTCTTTTGAACTAGGCAGTGAATGTGAATTAACTACAACATTATTGACTTGCTGCTTATATGAGTCTGTTTCAAATTTCTGAACAGAAACAAGTTTAGAATGATGAATCCGCTGCTGTAATTCTTCTTGCTGAAGCTGATATTCAAGCTCCAAAAAATTTATTTTCTCTTGTGTATTCTACAAATAGGTTTTAATCTCACAAAGAGTGTTCTTACTGATTTTGACTGTATCATGATCAACATAATATATCAGAGTTTTCAAGAGCTCTAATACTTCAGTAATTCTAGCCATTTTCTCCAACGGTATAATTAATATCTTAGGCTATAAATTGCACAAAACCTGTTGGACTATAGCTGAAACTTACAATTTTTTGGAATGCTGCTACACAAATTTCTGCAATGAATTGGTTATATATACATATAAGTAGAAAGAACTATGTCATATAACATTAATCCAATTTCTCTGACCACATCATATACAATCCAAAGCTTCGGGCAATTAGGTGTGAATGTTTCAACATAAACACACCGTTTGTTTCAATAATGCACAGATATGTCCGTATTCATAGATTAAGTAGAGTCACCACAGATCCTTTTCTGGTTCTAGGCAATCATTGGTCTATGTGGAAGGAAGTCTGCAAGTCGACTGTCTATGGAAATATGGAAATAGCACCAACATAAATAGCCTTTTTCTCGACTTGAAATTTGAATATATGGTGAGAAGATAAGAGTGATTAAACAACCACCCAAATGAAAGCATCCCACTCTGAAGCTTGTGCCTTTGTTATAGGAGACACCCAGGCAATCGATGAGGAGGAAGAAAACTCTTTCTTGTGCAAATAATGGTTCAGTATCTCGTCAAAATAAATCCAACAAACATAAATAAGGCCAGTGGCCCCAACCAACGAGGGATTGCTACCCCACAACGCCAATATTGATTCCCAACAATGATATTTGTACAACCTACCAAACAAACACACATTCGTTTGTGAAATATGTTGGCCACCAAAAATTTCGATCGCAGAAATGATAGTCTTTGAAGTCTAAGTTACAGAGCTCTTTATTTTGGTGAGGATTGTCCAAATCTAACAATTTATTAAACTCCTTTTTTCAAGCATTGGAATGAGAAGCCGAATTATTTAAAATGTTCATCCCTTCTACTGAATTCGCCAAGCACCTTTAGATAAACCACATATTCATTGTCACCTTTATTACGTGCATATCGATATTCTCAGGTTCGCATCGTTACTTTTGGCACACAATAACTCCTTCATGAAAACTGTGCACAACATTCAACAAATAAGTTGTAGCCTTCCACTGTGGTCTTCCAGCAAATACATAGAATAGGATAGATAATCGTGAGATCTAAACACCATGACTACTCATGGCTTTGACTTTGTCGCCTTCTTAAGTTTTGTAACCTTCGACTGCTCCAAAAGTCGATTCCTTAATGGCCAGGCGTGTGAGAAGAAGTCCAGAGAGGAGATAAAAGGGGTTTCCTCCCCATTAAACCACTTAGTGAGAATCAAGGGTGCTTATACCCCCTATTCCACATATCAACAATACAACTGCAGTGACGCATAATAATTTCTCTATAAGCGGAAGCCCATGCACAATGTAAAATTCATTTCGAGCCTTTCAAGTTGTCATCCCAAACTGCATACAAATTTTCAAGTGAATTTAGGCAGAGCATAGCTTCACCGTTTACAGATCTAAGGAGATTCGATGTCGATTGTATGATGCAGTGGAGAAGGTGGAGAGTCATGTAAGTTTTAACACTGATCACAGAAAAAACTTGGGAAATTAACACAGTCAGGAGTATAGTTTCCGCTACATCCAGAGAGTTCAGCTATTCACACCTCCAGGTAACCATTTGACGCAGCAGCTTAGTGTCGAGGAGTTCGGATTCTGGTGGAGCGAGTCTTGGTGTGTAGAAAACATGGGAAGAGGTCCAAACTGTGAGAGATTCTATCAAAAGGAGTGTGGACTGCTCATATTAATGAGGAGAGGCCGACTGTAGGTGGAGGTGGAGAGTCGAGGGTAACGTAGTGTTATGCCAGTGGAGGCCTTCCAAGCCAAGGACGACTGCATAAGGGGTCACGGGAGCATGTATTGTTGAGGGAGGAGAGAGTAGAGCATGAGGAGGGCTGACGGATGTGCCATAGGTATGAGGGATGGAGGGCCAACGATGTTGAGAGGAGGCCGACGGTGTTGTGGGAGTTGAAACAGTCGAAGGGAAGGCTGATAAGATTTGGTGGTATGGAGTGAACCGTGTGGAGAGGCGAGCTTGCACATCCACAAGAATCTCATTTAAACTATCAACGTTACTCCAGTTGGTAATGGTTCCCGAGATTCGAAGCACACATAAAGGAGGTGGACAGTCCCTGACAGAGTGCTGGAAAATAATGGCTGTCAGAGGGAGCACTGAGCATAAATTCCACTATTAGAGGGAGCGTTGAGCAGCTACAGAACTGGGCAAAAATCGAATCTGGAATGTAGCTGACATGAAACTCATGAAACACAGGACTAATAGTAGAAATGACATTCAAAGAGAGCGGCCACAAAGGCACAAAACCAGCGCAGGGCCAAAATTCTCCCGCTCTGATACCATGTTAAACACACACATGGTAAATGGGAAACACACAAGGGCGAAAGATAAGCGTGATATATTTTATTATTCACCATAGACGTACTTTTATATCACATTGGTGTGACCCTTAGATTCCCATTCCAAGTGGTCTCTTGGACTCCATTAGTCCAATTCCTTCCACACCTACCCGTTGAGGATTAGGTGTCCAACATATATGTGTACTATATATACTAGGTGATTGTTTCTCAGAATAGATTAATCTAATGCATGAAACTTGAAACAAATTACATAAAGAAATTAAATCAATTCAAATCAATCCAATCCAATCCAATCCAAACGTAAATAAATTAAATGAACCTTAACAAAACAACATGAATCAAAATGACATAAAATAATCTAAACTAAACTTGCATAAATGAAACCACACTTGCTTGAAATGAAACCACAATTGCTGAATTGAAATCACACTTGCTTAAAACGAAAATAAATAGATAAAACCAAGGGCTTGACCTACAGAATGAGTTTCATTAGGCTTTGAATAACTTACTCGGGATATCTTATAAGTAAAGGTGTCGAGTTCTCCCCTCATCCCCAGAGTGAACGAGAGGTAGGCTCTTAATGAGCTCATGTAATACCTTTATTTGATTATTACTTCATCGTAATAAGCCAAGCCTAGCCTGAGCTGTAGCATCCATTCGTTGTTATGTGAAGAGCCATAAATAAACACATATGGTCAAGTTTATATCACGCTCCAAGTGTGGGATATGCGTCCTGCGTAAACAGGAAGGGGACGCAGACTGCAGTTGCAGGGAATATATATATATTTACAACGAAAGAAAGAGGTGCACAAGCTACGATTGATGGGGCCCTCCACTTATCAACAAGAACACTGAACAATTATTAAAGCTTGGAGATCAAAGCAACAATATGTATTCCATAAAATTAAGTTGGAGAAAAGCTCCAAAGATATTAAAATAATTCAACTGTCTTCCTCTCTATCCTCATTTTACAAATTACATCTTGGATCATATTTTGGATGGGGCTCTGAATGGAGCTCCGTTTAAGAATGCACTCTTATTTATACAAAAAATTAAGATAACTAATCAATAAATATAGATCCACAAATATCTCCTAGATCCACATTTATCTCGTGTGGTTACAACCAATCACCTAAAAATATGAGAAAGAAATCTTCTCAAAATTCTATCTTAGTTTTGATAGGAGACACATATCAAAACATCCATGATTTCTCCTTTGAACGTGCTTAGCCAATGATCCAAATCTTGTACAGATATTCCACAAATCTTCATAAGTTGGAATTGAAATTCGAATTTGTGGTTGAGTGGCCAAATAAGGCTCTTCTAGAATCTTCACATAGGCCTACAATATCATAAAACACATCCCACTTTTAGATATATATGAAAACATGTCAATTTCCTAATATTTAATCATAAATTTTCTTAAAATACTTAAAATAAATGACTTGGAAAATAATAATGATAAACCCATACAATCATGAAAATGGTTATTAATGTAGGGTAATTGAGCTACAAAATATGGTAAAAATGATGGAAATGAGGGTAAAAGAGGATGACATTTTGGAGGCCCAATAATGAGTGCATTTGTGATTTCACATTTTTCAATTAAATACTTATTATATAGTATTAAATGAAGTGTATTTTTAATGCGTATGAGGAATAAGTATTGTGTGGGAGAATGGGTGTGTGGAGCAAGGGTCACAAGCTTTCTTTTGCAATGTTTTTCACTTTTGCATACATTCCCCCTCCACGCACTTCTTTCACATACCTCCCTCCCACACAACAATACATATTAATTGATCAATTATTTAGCGGGTTTGGCCTATTAAAGTTTGGGGCATGAAAATTTTGGTTTGTGTGTATATAGGGTGTGAAATAAGGGTGGGTGATTAACTATCCCCACTATTGTGTTGACGTGGGATCATTTTATTTGATATTGGGATGCAATAGTGGTGTTGGATAAACCATGTATATTTCAATCTCTACTATTTGTTAGGTCCCTTATTGTTGTTAGTGTAAACCCCTTATTGTTATTGTTGTTCCCCTGTAACCCCCATATTGTTATTATTGTGCCCTTACATTATTATTGGTAGGTCGGCTTGGATTACATTGCGGCCCCACTAGGATTACATTATGGCCCCATGGACTCCTATATATAGAGAGGAAGTTTTTTCATTTGTATCATCCAAGAATTGTTCATTTATGTAATGTATTGGAGATTGCCCCCTCGAAGTGGCTATTTATAAGGCATTGATCTCTCATTTCTTCTATTTTTGGAGTTGGTTTCATAACATTTGGTATCAGAGCTTTGGATTATAGGGTTTCGCTGATCCAAACAGGTCATTGTGGAATTTTCGCTATAAATTTTTTTATACAAAGGGTTAGAAGCTAAAAGTTTTATAGTGCAAAGCTGAAATCCTGAGGAACATCGTCGCAAAATTTTAGAGCTTGGTACGCAATATTTTCGGAGATATGATCTGTGGAAGTTAGGGCTTTTTGCAGGCTCCTGAATTTAACCTAAACAGGGCATCACACAATTTTCGCTATAACTTTTTTTCTACGAGGGCTCAAAAGCTAAAATTTTCATAGAGAGAAGCTAAAATCCTGAGGAATCGCCATGAAAAATTGAGATTTTGGTTCAAAATATTTTGGGAAATATGATCTGTGGAAGTTAGGATTGTTTCAGGCTCCATAATTTCATCTCAAAGAGGTGACCGTGGGAAAAACATCATAAATCTCTCTCTGAGCATCGGATTTGGATTCTGTAAAAAGTGGCCACAAGTACACGGACTGTAGTTTTCGTTATATCAATTTCAGAGCCTAAGGAGGAAACAATGACACGTGGAAAGTTGTAAAGTTTTTCTCTACTGAGCCAGTCCATAATTAGGTCATCGTAGGAGATTGGGCATAAATTTGTCTTCAAAAATCCAAATTAGGTCAGACCTGTGGAATTCGAAAGAATATTCAAATTTATAATTCAGGGCCGAATTTCAGATATTGAAGATCTGAAATCATAGAGATAATTCAGTTTCAATATCGAGCTCCTCAAAATCAAGAAAAAAGGTGTATATTTTTTTTCAAATTGCATGAGTCTTGTTTGAAAAATCAGTTTTAAGTGATTCCAAAGGCCTATTGAGCATAGATATCAGTATTGGGTTCTAAAGTTCCTCCTAAAAATAATTCAACACCCATTAAGCCCTCAGAGTACTCTACTATGACTCATGAAGGTGAAGAATTGCAACATGATCTATCAAAATTACAAGAGCAAGTGCACCAAAATTCGCTTTCGCAAAGAGAAACAAAAAATGAAATGGATGTTTTGAAGAAAAGCATAGAAACTAAGATGGATGGTTTGAAGAAAGGCATAGAAGCTACGATGGATGGTTTGAAGAATGGTATGGAAGAAAAAATGGAAGGTTTGAAGGAAGACATGGAGGGTTTGAAGGAAGGTTTGTCAAAGTTGATACAAGAAATGATTCCTAACGACGAAAAGATAATAGAGGAAACTCATGATGAGAACAAAATAAATGTTAATCGTGATTTCATAAACTCTAATGTTGGATTACAGAACCACCATACTCCAAAGATGGATATGAGGAAGTTTGATGGTAAGGATCCCTTGACATGGATACTACAGATGGAGCAATATTTTGATCTCAATAATGTGCAAAACACACAAAAGGTACGCATTGTAACTTTACATTTAGAAAAAAATACATTTGTATGGTATCGATGGCTTTGCTCTCGTAAAAAAATTGTCACTTGGTCAATTTTTACGGAGGAAATGATAGCACATTATGAGGATACAAAGAGAAACACCTTTTTTAGTCAATTGATAAATCTCAAACAAAAGGGTTCAGTGGTGGAGCACATTGAGGAATTCCAAAAATTGAATATAAGGGTAACTGATATTCCAGAGGAACACATGATTGATGTCTTCTTAGGGACTTTAAAGGATAACATCCAACATGAAGTTCACGTTTGGGAACCGGATTCATTAGAGAAGGCATTCAGGTTGGCAAGAAAAATTGAATGTAAAATTATGGCGACAAGGAAGCCTACCACTCACATCTATAAAGATGGAAGTGTTGCTACTCTTAGACTTCCATAACCTACAAGGTTGACACCACAACAATTGGAAGAAAAAAGAGCAAAAGGGCTTTGCTACAGTTGTGATAGCAAATACACTAAAGGTCATAAATGTGCTGAGAATAAATTATTTTACATAGATTGTGAAGAGGAAGAAGAAAATGAACAAGAAGAGGATATACACCAGGAACCAACCCAAGAAGAGGAAGAAATGAGTCCGACCATATCGTGTAATGCATTGGCAGGAATTACCACTCCTCAAACTCTCAAGATAGAAGGACATATCAAGAAGAAAAAGATAATAGTGTTGATTGATTTAGGTAGTACCCATAATTTTATTCATTGTAAGGTAGCCAAGGAATTGAATTGTTTCCTATACCCAGCACCAGAATGTCAAGTGATGGTTGCAAATGGAGGAACTATAAATTGCTCCGGAAAATGCCATAATATCAAGCTAACCATGGGGGAATATGTATTGACTAGTCCAATGCTTGCCATTCCTATGGGAGGTGCTGACGTTGTACTAGGAGTACAATGGTTACAATCTTTGGGGACGGTAGATTTTAATTTTCAAGAACTTTTCTTGAAATTTTTTTCAGAAGGAAAGGAAGTCGAATTACGGGGTATTGAAGGGAAGCCGGGAAGGATAATAAGCTCTAATGTCATGACAAAGCTTCTAAAGAAAGAACAACGAGGCGTAATTGCACAATTATGCTCACTAGAAGTTCCGACATCAAAATCATCTATTTCTGCAGATCTCCAACAAGTCTTGGACAATCATTCCAAGGTGTTTGAAACTCCCAAAGGACTCCCACCGATTTGTGATCATGATCATGCTATTCATTTGATTCTAGTAAGTGTTCCTCCAAACATCAGGCCTTATAGATATCCTTACTTCCAAAAGAGCGAAATTGAACGTATGATTGCAGAAATGTTAGAGGCGGGTATAATTCAACCTAGTCAAAGTTCTTTCTCTGCTCCGGTAGTATTGGTACACAAGAAGGATGGATCATGGTGAATGTGTCCGGATTATAGGGAGCTCAATAAGCTCACCATTAAAGATAAATTTCCCATTCTTGTGGTTGATGAATTATTGGATGAATTACATGGAGCAATTTATTTTACCAAGTTGGATCTTCGTTCAGGATATCATCAAATTAGAATGAAGACTGAAGATATTCCAAAAACAACATTTCGAACTCATGTGGGTCATTATGAATTTTTGGTCATGCCTTTTGGCCTTACCAATGCACCTTCTACATTTCAAGGGTTGATGAATTCCATTTTCAAACCCTTCCTTAGAAAATTTGTGCTCGTATTTTTTGATGATATAATAATCTATAGCAGGTCTTGGAAGGATCATGTTGAACATGTTGACAGGGTGCTCAAACTATTGCAGGAGAAGCAATTATATGCAAAAAAATCCAAATGTTTCTTTGGAGTACAAGAGGTGGAATATCTGGGTCATATTGTATCTCACGAGGGTGTTAAAGTAGACCCTAACAAAATTAAAGCCATTAAGGAATGGAAAGTCCGCACAACCATAAAGAAGTTGCGAGGATTTCTCGGGTTAACAGGGTATTATCGCAAGTTTGTTAAGAATTATGGGAGAATAGCAGCACCTCTAACAACATTATTGAAGAAAGATGCATTTTCATGGACTCCTGAAGAAAATAAGGCCTTTGAACATCTTAAAGAGGCAATGTGCCTAGCCCCAGTCTTAGCTATGCCAGACTTCACAAAAACCTTTATTGTGGAATGTGATGCCTCAGGAAATGGAATTGGTGTTGTTTTAATGCAAGAAGGAAGACCCATTTCTTTTGAAATTCGTTCAATCAAAGGAAAGTATTTACAAAAGGATATTTATGAGAAGGAAATGTTGGCAATACTACATGCACTAAAGAAATGGAGACCTTACCTAATGGGAAGACACTTCAAGGTAAAAACTGATCATGATAGTCTTAAACACTTTTTGGAACAAAGACTATCTTCAGAAGAGCAGCACAAATGGGTCACAAAGATGTTGGGTTATGACTTTGAAATAATCTACAAAAAAGGAAAGCTTAATGTTGTTGCAGATGCACTCTCAAGAAAGGATGAAGAGGTGGAAGCATTGCTTTGTGCCATTTCTATTATCCAACCAGATTGGATAACCGAAGCAAGGGATGAATGGAAGAAGGACGAAGAAGTTTGGACACTCATTCAAAAGTTGCAGCAAGATCCTAGTACATCTGATACATTTAGTTGGAAAAATGATTCCTTATGGTACAAATATCGCTTATATATTTGCAAGAATTCCCAACTAAAACAAAATATTCTTTTGGAATTGCACACTTCTCCTTTAGGAGGACACTCGGGATTTTTAAAAACTTACCACAGGGTGAAGAAATAAATTTTTTGGGATGGCCTTAAATCTGATATTCAAAAGTTTGTGGCAGAATGTTTGGTTTTCCAGCAAAATGAAGTTGAGACAACTAAGACCCCAGGTCTTCTACAACCTTTATCCATTCCAAGTCAATGTTGGGAGGAGATTTCAACGGATTTTATCACAGGTTTACCTAAGCCCGAAGGAAGGAGTGTCATCATGGTGGTAGTTGATATACTTACCAAGTATGCACACTTTTGTGCATTATCTCATCCATTTAAAGCAAGTACATTTGCTACTGCATTTATGGAAACAATTCAAAAGCTACATGGAAACCCGAAGATTATTCTAAGTGACAGAGATCCCATTTTTACAGGAATTTTTCGGACGAAATTATTTTCTTGTTTGGGTACTCAACTAGCTCATAGCTCATCTTATCATCCTCAATCCGATGGTCAAACAAAATAAATGTTTGGAAGGATATCTTCGTTGTTTTGTATTTGATTAGCAAGAAAAATGGGTCAAGTGGTTACCTCTCGCTGAATGGTGGTATAACACTTCCTTCCATATTGTAGCAAAATGACCCCATTTATGGTACTTTATGGATATCATCCACCGTCCATCACATCTTCTTTAAGGGAAGATTCTAGGGTTCAAGCATTGGAGGATCACATCAAGCATCAACAAGAAGTTCTCCAACTCTTAAAGGATAACCTAATTTTGGCACAAAATAGAATGAAACAATAGGCAGATCAACATTGCAGTGAGAGAAGTTTTGATGTGGGAGACTGGTATTTTTATGGCTACAACCATACAAACAAATGTCCCTCAAGCAAGCTAATAAGGATAATAAATTATTGCCAAAGTACTATGGTCCTTACAAGGTGTTGCAAAAGATTGGTACTATGGCATACAAATTGGAGATTCCTGCTTCTTCGAGAGTGCATCTAGTTTTCCATGTTTCATGCTTAAAAAATGTTATAGGGGACAAAATTCTAGTTCAAACGATATTGCCAGAACTTGATGAGGAAGGAAAAACCATATTGGAACCTGAAGCAGTCATGGAAACAAGAACTCAACAGCTACGAAATCGATCAATTTCAGAGTATCTCATCAAATGGAAGAACTTACCCACTGAAGATTCTAAATGGGAGAATGAGAATTTTATACAGAATCACCCGGAGCTACTCAAGCATTGAGGACAACACTTTCTTGAAGGAGAGGAGCATGTTAGGTCCTTATATTACTAGTATAGTCCCTTATTGTTGTTCGTGTAAACCCCTTATTGTTATTGTTGTACCCCTGTAACCCCCATATTATTATTATTATGCCCTTACATTATTATTGGTATGTCGGCTAGGATTACATTATGGCCCCATGGACTCCTATATATAGAGAGGAGGTTTTTTCATTTTGTATCATCCAAGAATTGTTCTTTATGTAATGTATTGGAGGTTTCCCCCTCAAAGTGGCTATTTCTAAGGCGTTGATCTCTCTTTTCTTATATTTTTGGAGCTGGTTTCATAACACTATTTCATTATAACTATAATCTCATTTAAATTTCTGTATCAATTTTAATATTTATGGTATTCTATCAACTTATTTAGTTGGGGATATACAATAAAAACTAATGTGTTGTGCATGCACCATGTTGTGGCTCATTTGCATTTACCTTTGAAATATTTTTCAAAACACCAAAAAGGCATATATGTTAGAAAATGTAAACTTTTGTATGTCGAAAAAGAATTTTGATTTATATGTTGGTACATTAACATTACGTGATGAGATATGAAGGTGGGTCAAGTCGGGCTCATTCACAAGATTAGGAGAGACTAGCGTAGAAGAACACCGGATAAGCTCGGGAGGGTTACACCGTGGAGAAAAGAAAACTAATTTCCCGAAGGTGGAAAAATGGCGCATTTTCCTTAAAAAATTAAGAATTTTGGAGGAGGCGCAAAGAGAAAAATAGAAGGTCAGGATCCAAGCGCAGATCTAAAATGAAGAGATGGACGACAGAGATCGTATCGCATATCGCATTCGGTAAAGGATACAAGTTTGAAATATGGTTAAACTTGCGATATTGCGATGCGATACGATCGCATATCGCACATCACAAGGTCAGGAGGAAAGGTGCTAGAGGAATATGTTATGATCGCTGAAGTGCGAAGTGCTATAAAGTTTCATATCGTTGATTTGCGATTTGTGATTGGCCCCACCTCTTCTTGCCACATCACCTTCCGCCTATCGCACTTCGCACATCACCATGTTTAACACTTACCTCCCATTTCTTGTAACAAATCTGCCGATTTGCGATTGGTCCCACCTCTGCTTGCCACGTCACCTTCCGCACGTCACACTTCGCACATTGCACCATTTAACACTTACCTTCCATTTCTCATAACAAATTTGTTGATTTTCGATTTGTGATTGGCCCCACCTTTGCTTGCCACGTCACCTTCCGCCCATCACACTTCACACATCGCACAATTTAACACTTACCTCCCGTCTTTCATAATAAAATCCCCGATTTTCCATTTGCGGGCGAATGCGATGTGGTTTCAAAAGCGAACTCCAAAGGTTTTCAAATCCAAAGGTAAGGCATTTCTTATGTTAAATCGCATCGGGGGAAGAAATGGAGGATTATAACGTAAAGCCGGTGAAACACCGAAATGCGATAGAAAGCGGAGGCAATGTGTTCTCCAAGGGTGAGTAGAATATAGTTTAAGTCCAAGCCTCGCGGCGGTTGACGAAGAGAAGACAAAAAGTTGCAGGCACACATAGAGGCATAGATAGGGTCAGGAAGAAGAACATATAGTGGCATTGACTGTAAGCGCGACAACTGGGTCAAGTTGAGCACTAAGGCATTGTTACAGAATTGTGTAGCTATCAAATCATAACTTGAAAGGACACCTCAGCACTTCGGGGGGGACGCATCAACAACAATCAGATTCAACAAAACGAATGTTATTTCTAGTTTCAATTTGTTTTCTTGGTATGATTGCATAAATAATTTTAATAGTTTAGGTAGTCGAAGTAGTTTCAATAAGTTCAACAGTTACGAACTATTTGGATGTATTTAAGTAGATAGAAATAAAGAAAATGGGTTTTGAGTTTTGGAACTCTGGATGCCTATTAATTTGGTACTGAATTTTATGAGAAATTAATGAAAGAAAATCAAGTTTCCTACAATACCTGTTGATGTTGATATGTCTTTCTAGTTTCGCTTTGTGTTTATTCCTCTTTGAATGTAGTGAAGTAATGTAGCTGCGGGTCTCTTTTTTCATCTGTAAGTAAGATTTAAACAATCCTTAATGTGCGCTCCTTCACTCCAACTCTTCCGTTCACATAAAATTCTCTTGAAATTTGAAGTGATAGATTCTATTTCTTAGCATATCATTTTTAGTTTCCCTTACAGTTCTTCTTTTCATTTCATTCAAATATCAGCAGTTTATGGCATTGTGAAGGCTTTCATTATATCTGATTATTGAGGGTATTAAGTAATTAAATTTCAAAGGTGTTAAACAAAGGACATTTTATATTGTAATTTTGACATACATTTATAAAATATCTTAAGCACTGATTCCTTACCACAGTAAGGGATTGTTTCTTGAGATACAACATTTTCTGGCGCCGTGGTTGGGGACGAAGAAACGAAGTTTATTTTCCCAGGTTTTTTCACATTATTTCCTCTGGTTGTTCATAGAGGAGGAAATATTTGGCTGTGTTTTTTTATTTTCAAAATTATGGCTTTCAAAAGGCCTCACACGAGGTCAGATACCTCACAGCAAATAGTCCCTGCTTTGCCAGATCGAGAAAGATTGGTTTCTAAAAAGGCTCAAAAACTTGAAAATCCTTCAACACTTGATCCTACATTGGCTGCTCCTAACAATGTTTATAGTAATTCCTTTTTCGAAGATATTTCTGAAATACTTCCTTCCTTGGAACAAGATTCACCTTTCACACCACTTTATTTTCAAGAACCTAAGGTGGAAGAACACTCCTTTGAGTCTGTTTATTTTAATTTTACTCAAGCTCAACAAACTCTAGTTGCTGGTACCTCTTCCATTTTCCATTAGCCTATGCCCATATCAGTTTTGCCTCTACCTTCGTTCATTTTCACAACAGGTCCGTCGACTGCATCTAACCAAGGGACAATTAATCAAGGTTCAAACATGGCAACACCAACCTTTTTGTTGAACATATATGCTCCACTTAACCTTCCTAAACCAATGAATGAAATTCCTCAAGAGTATCTTAAGTTACTCCCACGTTTTACTAGAGAAGATGAACTAAATGCAGAACAACACTTGCCTATGTTTTGTAATTTTGTTGAAAATCTGAATGTAGAACATCTTGATGTTGTAATGAGGCTCCTTGTTCAATCTCTGGATGAAGAGGCTAGGAAGTGGTTTAAGGGATTTCCAGATAATTCTATTAATACATGGGAAGAATTGGAAAATCGCTTCACTCAGATATGGGGTGAAAAAAGGGATCATGGATATTCACTATGTTAGTGTCAGAATATGCATTCTGCCATCAGTGATCAAAATCAGTCATTTCATTATCATTTTAGGTGTCTCACTCTGAAATTTTTATATCATTCCATTAGGTCATGCTTAAAATTGTTTCACTGATGATAGCCTCCCTCAATAAAACTTCACTCTCCCTCAGAGATTCACATTGCTGACTCACTTCTATGTGTTCTTGAGCATAATAACACCTATGAAAAACTCATTTCACCATTTCTTGTCTCATTTAAAGTTAACCATGGAAGTTAGGTTATTCAAAGTCTCATTAGGTCATTAGGGTTTTGTCTTTCAAGGTCCAAAAATGCACCATTTCATTTGCATAAGGTCATAAAAGTATGAGAGTGATCCCAATAATGTCTCTTTACCAAGTAAATATGACCTGCAAGATGGTTTCTAATGTTCTAATTTGATTTCAAGTGTGAGTTTCATTCCAAGATGTAATTTTTATTTAATCATGTAATTTTATGTCAATTCAAATGTATTTAGGGTTTAGGGTTTAGGGTTTAGGGTTTAGCCTCCCTCAATAAAACTTCACTCTCCCTCAGAGATTCATATTGCTGACTCACTTCCATGTCTTCTTGAGCATAATAACACCTATGAAAAACTCATTTCACCATTTCTTGTCTCAGTTAAAGTTAACCATGGAAGTCAGGTTATTCAAAGTCTCATTAGGTCATTAGGGTTTTGTCTTTCAAGGTCCAAAAATGCACCATTTCATTTGCCTAAGGTCATAAAAGTATGAGAGTGATCCCAATAATGTCTCTTTACCATGTAAATATGACTTTCAAGATGGTTTCTAAAGTTCTAATTTGATTTCAAGTGTGAGTTTCATTCCAAGATGTAATTTTTATTTGTTCATGTAATTTTATGTCAATTCAAATGTAATAAGTATTCAGTCTCCTAAAGGTTTCCAACTTAGATTTCCACATGCCAAAACATGAAATTTCAAAGTGAAAGATTTTTTAGTTCATCAAATTGATCAAATTTCAAAGGGAGTTGTCTTTTCCCAAAGGTGCCCAAGTCATCATTGTTCACAAGCACCAAAACCTAATTTCCTCTCCCACTGAGCTAGGGTTTGCTATGGAAACGAGACATTTGAGAAGAGGAGCCACAAGGTAGGTCATATCAGTAAGTATGAGGCCATTCCAACTCAAAGAATCTTGTCTCCATCACTTTTTGAGAAGTCATTCCAAGAGACAAATCATTTTCCACACATAGGGCCAGTTTCGCTTCAAACTATGTTTTCAACCAAACAAAGATGAATTTGACAAAAGTGATAGAGGTTTGTATCCATAATAGGTGAAGGAAGAAAAAACTCCTTCATATTTTACACAGGTGTCATGGTTTTAGAGAAATGTCAAAAATACAGGTGTCACAGGAAGGTTGCTACACTTTTGGAGTGACCTTGGGAAAATCACGTTTTCTCATAGCTGGAGTGTCCAAATGAATTTCTTGATAAGTCAAATGATAACTATACAGAGATATATTTCCAGTGAGATATCATGAGATCAATTTGGATTTGAGTAAGGCCTCTAAAAGTTTCCTGCACCAACACTTTTCATTTCTACACCCTCATTCAGCACTTTTTGACCAGTCTTGGGAAAATCAACTTTTGACAAGGAAAATCAACTCCAATCAGAAAAAAATGTGTATTTGGAAAGTAGACTTAAAAGGATTTCCAAAGAGCTATTAGGGGCCCAATTTGGACTCCAGGAAGGCCTCCAAATGTGGTCTTCAAAAAGGTAAAATTTTTGTGTTTTTGAGTATTTTTGCACTCAGAAAATTTTCCAAAGGCGCAGCGACCTGCACGCTGTGATATTTTTTGTGGCCTCCAATTGAAAAATTTCCACCACCATAATCTTCATAATGATGAGGACATCAACCCTAGCAAGTTTTAGAATATTTGGAGGAGAACTGGTCCCTCAAAAATGCAAAAAACTACCAAAATTTCATGTTTCTGCCTCCTTTTTGGCTTGCTCGCTGTGTGTTTACTAGTCTTGGGAGATCAAGTTTTTGACAGGGAAAATGAGCACCATTTTGGAAACTGGGGGTATTTTTGGAAACTAGACTCAGAGATATTTCCAATGAGATATAATGGAGCTAATTTGGACACCAGAAAGGCACTCAAAACCAGTTTTGAAAACAGGGTATTTGTTCTGCTTGCACGCTGCGCGTTTATCATGAAATTTCCAATTTTCACAGTCTTCAACAAATTTTCTCCAGTTTGAATTTTCACCTTGGGAAAATGAAAAATGACTAATGTAAATGGTTAATATGAATGTAAAAGTCATGTTTTTACTTTTATCTAGGGTAGATACATCAGGTAAGTCGATTAGTTGAGGCGTAATGAATCAGTTCCTAGAGATAGGAATGAGTCACTTTTCTCATCCTACACTCTAACTTTCAGCTCATATTTTCATGTAATATATCCCTCACCTCATGGATTCGACCCCGAGGATGAGAGGAGGTGGTTTGAGGTCTATTTAGCTCAAGTTTTCAGAAGAGTCAAGGGTGGGAGGTTGGCATTAGTTTGAAAGTTTGTGTATTGATCAAGAAACATTTTGGCCTGGATATTAATGAAAAATTGCAACTATTTCTTTGGGATTCATGTGGTATGACTGTTTGACATAATTTTTTCTCTGTGATCATTTGTATGAATGTATTGTAAGCTCATAAACCTTTTCATGTCTATGATATGCTTAATTTCAAGTTGAAAGGCAGAATTCATGTTTTTCATGCTCTGTTTTGGGAATTTTGCATAATTTGTCCATTTTCTTCAGTTTAGGGAGAATTCATCTCATATTCTCTTCCTAGCTCTTCACTGGTCTATTCATCTCACCAAAATCACCTTTAAGTGTTAAACCTTCCTACCTACCTTGCCCCATCAAATGGATTGCAATTTCATCTCATTGGCCCTAATCTAGTCCCCTTGACCTAATCCTTGTTTTAGTGAGGCCAACCCCAAATAAAAACAAACCCTTGCACTCATTATCTAGCCTAAAACCCTAATTTATCTAGCCCTCTTGGCTATGAACCTTTTGGAGAGAGCCCTCTCCAGCTTGATAGGGCTAGCTATCTAGTCAAAAGATTGGTTTGTGGTTACCTTTGTTGGGATTCCTTCCTTCAGCATTGGGAATCTGGTGGAGTGATAACACACTGACGGAATTGAATGCAATCAAAAGAAAATCAGATGAAAATGTATTGGATTTTATAAAAAGATTCGATAAGTTGTATAAAAATTTTCCTGTAGAAATGAAGCCCCCTCCGTTCAGAGCAAAGGTGGTTTTTGTTGGGTCTTTTGAAGCCGATTTTAGTTTCACGCTTAGAGAAAGGAGATCCCCTACTCTAGAGAAGATATAGACATATGATTTAGATATTGAAGCTAATATGACTACAACGGGAAATGTGAAAGGGAAACAACCAGTCCCAAAGAAGGGGAAAGAAAAATAAGAATCATCACAAGATTTAGGAATTGAAGATATGACAAAGGTGATAAAATATTTGACAAATAAGCTAGCTAATATGGAATTGAAAAATAAAAATTCCCAAAGACAAGTACAACAAAAACGAGGGGGGTTTAACCTTCAATTCAGAAGACATTCCCTGCAAATTTTGCAAAGGGAAAGAAGAGATCAAGACCAAGTTCAAGCAACGTTGTATATAGAAGCAACACCCAGAGAGCCAGTAGAAGATGACCAAAGGGAGGCCGATGATCAGGTATCTTCTATGTATACAATAGAAGAGGATGAAGAGGAATATTGTGAGGGAGAATATGCTAAAGCTGAAGTATCTTTTGATCAAGATGAAATGGATGAGTATTTTAGGAAATTCATAGATTTCATGCAAGTTGGGTTACATAAAAAGTATGATTTAAGGTATAGAAAGAGATCTAGAGTGAAGGATAATGAAGGTGAACAACATGGTTCCATTCCTCCTCCAATGGCAACTCCAAAACAAAAGGACCCTGTGAAATAGGTCAATAATGGGAAACAACCTGTAAATTCACTTAATCGAACAAATGTGCAGCAGGGTGAATCTTCCCAGAACAAATTAGTTGACACTAATATTTTGGAGAGAGTTGTTCCTATACCCGAACAAGTGGAAAATTCTATAAAGAGTGAAGAAGAACTTGAAAAGAACGTTAAGAAAATTCATGCTTTTTGTTTGGAAAAAGAGTGGGAGAAGGTTAAAATTCAGGTACCTCTTCTAGAATTAGCTAAAATACCAGCTTACAAGAAAGAAATTTCAGAATTTATTAATCTCACACAGGTGGAAGATATAAGTGACACAGTGAAATTACAAGAAGAAAAGCCAGTGGTCACCTTTCGTTCTCATGTAGAAGAATTAGATCCTTTTGTTCCACCCTTCTATATTTCTTTATGGCTCATGATTTTAGTCTACATAATTGCATGATGGACTCAGGAGCGTCCCATAATCTCATGCCATTGTATGTTATGAAGGAACTAAACTTGTAGATTACCAAACCTTGTAGGGGTATGTATTCATTTGATTCCAAAATGGTGAAATGTGTTGGGTTAATTAAAGATGTAGCATTTTCGTTGGCACAAATCCCAGTAAAGAGTATAGTCATGGATGTAGTGGTTGCTGACATTCCAACCAGGTTTGTAATGCTCCTGTCAAGATCTTGGGGAGAAAAGTTGGGAGGTGTTCTAAAATTATATTTCACTTATGCTACCATTTCGGTTTTTAATGGGGAAGAAAGGAGATGGTACAAGGAAACAAGGTTTGTGAAGACCACCTCCAAGAAAGATGCAAGAAATTCCCCCATTTATAGTCAAGAAACACAAGATATTTCTTCAGATGTAAAACTCAGCCACATTGTTTCTTGAATCAAATTCTATTTTAAAAGAGAAAGGCATGAGGTTACCTTTTGGTGATATCAGCAAGAATCCAACACCTGCGCCTTCCTTGGAGTAGGCACCATCAAAGTAGCATTTCCAAATCTTCCTTGAGTGCAGCTCAATATTTACAATTGATGAAGAGAGTTTCTTCCCTGTGTCTTCAGCAAATTCTGCATCTTCATGCAGCATGAAACAAGAAATATCTTGCTAGATTGGAGGTTTATGTGGTGTAGTTTTTCAGATGTAAAACTCGGAATATCCACAGTCGTCATTTATAGTCTACATTTTGAGTCTAAATCAATACTCATCTTCAGGACAACCTGCAAAGAAGAGAAAAGATCCGGGTCAATAAATAGTGGAAAGAGGGAGATGAAAAGGGCCGACCAGTTTTTTAAAATTTTTTATTTTTTATTTTTATTTATTTTAAATTACTTCATTATTTATTTTAGTTAAAAAAATTTATTTATTTTATATCTAATTTAATTATGACCCCTTTAAAATTATTACTATTATTGTTTAATTAATTGTCTAATGGCTATCCTACCTAATTTAGATATATTGAAATTAATTTTATGAAAACTTTTATTATATTTGGTAATACTAATTTTTTTATATAGAAATAAATAATCTCAAGATGGTTAATATATATTGTATAATGGATAAATATAAAATATTTTTTATTTTATTGTAATACTAAGGAGATATTATAAGGGTTAATTTATTCTTTATTTATTAATGACTCTTACATTTATAATTAATACAAATAAGAAATTAATTTTAATAAAATAAAGAATAAATTAACCCTTATAATATCTCTTTAGTATTACAATAAAATAAAAAATATTTTATATTTATCCATTATACAATATATATTTACCATCTTAATATTATTTATTTCTATATAAAAAAAATTGTATTACCAAATATAATAAAAGTTTTAATACAATTAATTTCAATATATCTAAGTTAGGTAGGATAGCCACTAGACAATTAATTAAACAATAATAGTAATAATTTTAAAGGGTTTATAATTAAATTAGATGTAAAATAAATAATTTTTTTTTTTAAACTAAAATAAATAATGAAGTAATTTAAAAAAAAAAAAAAATTAAAAAACTGGTCGGCCCTTTCATCTCCCTTTTTCCACTATTTATTGACCCAGATCTTTTCTCTTCTTTGCAGGTTGTCTTGAAGATGAGTATATATTTAGATTCGAAACGTAGACTAAAAATGACGACTGTGGATATTCTGAGTTTTACATCTGAAAAAATACACCACATAAACCTCCAATATAGCAAGATATTTCTTGTTTCATGCTGCATGAAGATGTAGAATTTTCTGAAGACACAGGGAAGAAACTCTCTTCATCAATTGTAAATATTGAGCTGCACTCAAGGAAGATTTGGAAATGCTACTTTGATGGTGCCTACTCCAAGGAAGGCACAGGTGTTGGATTCTTGCTGATATCACCAAAAGGTAACCTCATGCCTTTCTCTTTTAAACTATAATTTGATTCAACAAACAATGTGGCTGAGTATGAGGCCTTAATCTCAAGCCTTCAAGTTGCTAAACAGATGGGAGTTCAATGTATTTAAATTTTTGGTGACTCTGAATTGATAATAAGGCAGATTAAAAATCATTATCAAAACAAGCATCCGAGATTAATATCATATAGGAATGAAGTTTGGGATTTGATAGAAAAGCATTTTGAAGCTTTCAATCTTCAGTTTATTCCGAGGGAGGAGAATAGATTGGCTGATTCTTTAGCAGTTGCAGCCATCACCTTCAAACCTCCAATAAATCCAAGGCTAAGATATGAAATTTAAATTAGACATAGACATTCTATCCCTGACAATGTGAAACATTGGCAGGTGTTTAAAGATGATGAACAGATAAATCAGTTCCTGACAATGATTGGAAACTTTGAAGATGGTGAGATAGACCGAGAGGAGGAACAAACGGAACAAAAAGTAGAAATAAGAAACCTTACACAGTGAATAGGTGAACATAAGATTATCCAATTGAAAGACAATGTGCTCCCTAAAGGGTTAGTTCCCCTCGAAAGATTATTTGATTCTAGTGATGTTGTTGTTGATTCAAAGAAAACACTTCAAGAAGAAGAGATGGAAGATTGTAATTTGGGAACTCAGCAAGAACAAAAAATACTGAAATTGTTCAAAGGTGTTCCCAAAAACTACAAAGAAAGATACATTGATATTTTTAAGAAATATATGGATGTGTTTGCCTGGTCTTATTAAGACCTGAAAAAATATGACAAAATCATAATTCAACATAAGATTCCATTGAAAGAAGGAATCAAACCACATAGACAGAAGCTCAGACAAATCAATCCATTGTTGCTAGCTCCAATCGAAAAAGAAGTGAAGAAATTATTGTAGGTGAAAATTATAGTCCCTCTCAGATATTCATAATGGGTTTCTAATCTAGTTCCTATAAGAAAGAAGAATTGAGAGATAATATTGTGTGTAGAATTCAGTAATTTGAATAGAGCATCCCTAAAATATTATTATCCTTTGCCAAAAATGGATTATGTCTTACAAAAGCTGACGGGAGCTTACAGGTTGTCTATGGTTGACAGATTTTCTGGGTATAATAAGGTAGCAGTAGAAAAATAATATCATAAGAAGACTGCTTTCACGACGCCTTGGGGAATCTTCATGTATGCATGGATGCCATTTGGCCTTACGAACGCAGGTGCATGTAACAAATAAAATTTGTATAAAATAGAGTAAATACAAATAAATGTAATTACTAAATAATCAGATAGGATTATGTTAAGTAGTCATGAAAGGTCACCTGCATAGGTATATAAGCAGGGCCTCAGTGTATCATTCAATCATCTTATTATATCTTATCATATTTTATTAATAAATTATTATTATAAATACCTCTTGTGTATTTTTATAATTAAAGCCATTTTTGTTATTAAGCCAACAAACCTACAAGTGTTGTTGTTGCAGTGGTATCAGAGCCATATCGAAGCTATCAGAGCCATATCAGAGCCATATCAAAGCCAAGTTGAAGCCATGTCGCACAACATCGTTCTACAAGCCTACGAACGTAGTTTACAAGCCTATGGACATAGTTTACCACACTATGTGTCAGTACATGGAGATCATGAGCAATTAGAAAAGTCGTGTGAAGAAAGTGAAAAAATTAATAAAATTCTAGAAAAATTTCAGCAATTAGAGAATTCATGTGTAGAAGTCACAACACGTTTTAAAAAAATTCTGCACATTTAAAAAAAAATTCTGCAGTAATCCATAATTATGAAGATGCGAAAATGGTTGATTCTAATAATGGTGATAAAAGGGAAAATGAAGTTACTGATGATAAGAAAGTGCTGAAGAAAATCCTGAAGCAAGGAGAAGGTTATGAACGACCTAATAATGAGAGGGAAGTTAGTTAGGCCAAGGGAAAATCAAGTAGAACATCCATGGAAAATTCAAGCAAATATATTCCCCCACCAATGCGTAATAAATGAAAACAACCAACTAATATTGAAGGAAAAAAGGAAGAGAAATGTTGGAAATGTGGAGACAAATATTTCACAGGGCATAAATGTGCCTTTTATACAAGAAATATCATTGCCAGCAACAGTAAAAAAATAGAAAAAGATGATGCTGAAAATAATGATGGAGAAACATCAGTAGGAGAGGGAAAAGATGTTCAGGAATTGAGAGAAATGCTGATGATAGGTATAGATCAGGAACAAGGGTGTGCTGCATCATCCAGTGGTTTTGTTAAAGATGTTGATTGCATTCAGAAACTTCATGATGATAGAAATCGTGGGCATACCAGAGTAGCATTTGAGTGGTTTTGTTAAAGATGCTGATTGTATTCAGAAACTTCATGATGATAGAAATCGTGGGCATACCAGAGTAGCATTTGAGAAAAAGGACTTCGAAATTTCTGTTGGCGAAGAAGAAGATAAGTTGCATACTGATGATTCAAACATTGATGTTGTGATTACTCCACCTAGTAAGGGTTTCTTGAAAAATTTTAGAATGCCTCCTGTAGATACCCGTGAAAATTTTCAAAAACCCACCACACAAAAATTTGCGAAACCTCCTGTAGATGCCCATAGAAAATTTGAAGAGTGCACAATACAAGAGTTTGTGCATCCTCTTGCAGATGCCCATGAAAAATTTGAAGAGCCCACCATACAAGAAATTGCACAGACAGCTTCCAACAAAAACTTGGAGGAAGAGAAGCAGCATATTGTCCTGGAAAAAGATTTTGATTCCAATAGCTCCGCTATAAAAATATGAAGAACAATATGGGTATCTCAGAATTCCAGGACCATGTCACCTCAGCATTCATCTCTACCGGTAATGAAGTGTCTGAGAACACCATTGATAAGGAGACATGCATAGAGCCTATAAAGCCAGTTATAACTCCAAATCCTGAGATAGTGGATGGCATGCTTCACGACCTTGGTAAAATGCTAGAGATGTTGAATGTGTCTTCTGATGAAGATGTTCTTCCTACCACATATGGAGAACTAAGAAATCCTTTGGGAATGCATCGTTTAAATATAGCGGAATTCATTGCGGTCTTGTTGAAGAGTGGGAGTGAAGTTGCTTGGCAGGAGTTGGTTCGTTTGGGTGCTCTTCAGACAATTATCAAACTTTTTTTCGAGTATCCCTTCGACAATAGTCTCCATCATTATGTGGAGTGTATCATAAGTTCATGCTTAGAAAGCAACAGTAACACTGTTATTTATCACCTGTTCCAAGAATGTGATTTGTTAGGGAAACTTCTAGTAGCAGGTGAAAAACCCTTTGTTATTAATGATCCCAGCAAGCCAATAGCACCTACGTGTGGTAAATTGCCTCTGAGGACAGGAAATATGGGACATATTACACGAATTGCAAACAAGCTCGGTCATGTTAGAAATAGAAATATCCAGATACAAGCTTATGTACAGGCAAACTCTAACTGGAATGTGTGGCAAATGACAACTCTTCAAAGCCATAATACAGTGCAGAATGTTGTAGTGGCAATGTGGCCGCCCAACTACAATACAGGAGCGGAATTTACACGATGATGAGGATGAATTTCGTGAAAGAGATTATGATATATTAGCAATGACAAATAATTTAGCTGAAGCTCTTTGATATGGAACTGCGGAGAATTCAGAGTCAGAGAAACAAGTCGTTAAAGACACTCATCGCACCTTGTCAACACACCAATTAATTCAAACGATAGGCGGACCCGGGTACAGGTCTCTCCACAATTTTTTGAGGGCATATTCGGACTGCATTTTTTAAAAAATCGGACGGATGTGTAACAGTGGAAAGGCACCAGACGACTATGTGTCGAATTTAATTACAAACGACATGGACGGAACTCTGTTAACGGAATTAACTGAGGACCAGTTTTGTGGGAATAAGGATGTCAAATTTTGTGACATAGATTTTGTCGTTGAGCAGAAACTCACAGGGAGAGTTGCGTTTATTGCAATCAGACCCTATTTGGGAGAGTTCCTCAAATCAATGGCCGAATTGTTTGATATTGTGATATTCACAGAGAGTACCCAAAAAAGGGCCGACGCTATACTGGATAAGCTGCCAAACAACAACCTCATTGGGAAGAAGCTTTACAGAGATTCCTGCGCCGAAATAGAAGGTAAACTCGTGAAGGACCTCTCACTCCTGGGAAGAGACCTGAGCAGGGTAGTTATTGTCAACGACTGCCCTTTCTCCTACTCTCTTCAACCCTCTAATTCATTACCCATCAAACAATTTTTGGGTTGGGCATCAGATTTCGAATTGACGGACGAAGTGCCCTGCACATTGGTCAATCTTTACCTAGTGAAGGCCAATGTTACACTTATTGATCTGAAATCGATAACTCTATTTGACAACTCTTCATATTTGATGCTGCCTCAGAAGCCACTTAGGTCTCCTCTGCTGCTACCTAAGAAGCGGCACAAGAAGATGAATCATACGCTGGTTCTTGACATGGAAAAAACTTTTCTGGACTACAACTTGGATGTCGCCATCAACAAGAACAACTACAGTGATAGCTTCAAGAGGCCAGGAGTGGAAGATTTCTTAGCGGAGATGGCGGAGATGTTTGAACTCGTGCTATTTACTGTGAGCACTCGCAGGAGAGAAAACATGCTCACGGAGGGTCTGTTCTGTGGCCATCACAAGATGATTTTTTTACATCTTTTGAGCAGAGAGTCTTGCATGTAGTGCTGTATGGAGATTTATATAAAAGACCTGTCTGTCCTCGGAAGAGACCTCAGTAAAGTCATTCTCATCGATGACCACCCCTGGTCCTACGAGCTCCAACCCTTCAATGCCATCCCCATTAAACACTTTAGTACGGGGGATACCTCTGATCGCTCCCTTAGTAAGCTTATTCCATTCTTCCGAGCACTCACTCGAAACCCCATCGTTGTTATTAACGTGTGGTCTCTTTTACCGTCGAAGGTCAACACGTTCCCTAGCCGGTATATGCCATGACGTTTGAGATTCATTGTGGATGGTTTCGATATAATTAATTATAATAATAATAATAATAGAACAAAAAAAAAATGTTATTATTATTGTTTAATTAAAAAAAATGGAATTAAATTTAATTAATTAAAATTATTTAATTAATTAAATGATTTAAGTCTATATATATATATATATATATGAATAAGTTAATATATATATTTATAAAAAAAAAAAGGGGCAATAGAGAACCCAATTTCAAGACAATATTATTGGAGAATTTACATGCCAAGGTATCAGTGACAAATTCATAAACCCAAGATGACAAATGCCAGTTGAAGGAAATTATCAGAAATTAAGCTTTGACGACAAAGCTTCTCAAGGAAGAGGCAATGTAACAAATAAAATTTGTATAAAATAGAGTAAATACAAATAAATGTAATTACTAAATAATTAAATAGGATTATGTTAAGTAGTCATTAGTCAATTGAAAAGGCATGTCTAAAAGACATGCCTAGTCATGAAAGGTCACTTGCATAGGTATATAAGCAGGGCCTCAGTGTATCATTCAATCATCTTATTATATCTTATCATATTTTATTAATAAATTATTATTATAAATACCTCTTGTGTATTTTTATAATTAAAGCCATTTTTTCTATTAAAGTCAACAAACCTACTAGTTTGATTGTTACAGTGCAATATTTAAGAGGGCCTTGGATATAGCCTTTTTTGGTGACAGGTTTGTAGTTATATATCTGGATGATGTAACCGTTTTCTCAGGTTCAGATGATGAACACTTGGAGCATTTACAAAAAACTTTTCAAAAGTGCAGAAAGTTTGGTATGTCATTAAATCCCAAGAAATCTTTATTTTCCTTAGAAGAAGGTAAATTATTGGGTCACATAGTTTATTAACAAGGAGTAAATATTGACCCAGCAAGGGTGGAAGCCATTCAGACGATTCCTTTAACCAGAAGCAAGAAAGATATCTAGAGATTCCAGGAAAAATAAACTTTCTGAGGAGATTAGTGCCCAATTATGCTGATATTGTGAGAAGTATAATAGATATGTTGAAGAAAAATGCAGAAATGAAATGGGATAAGGGAGAAAGAGAAGAATTTTTTATAATAAAGGAAGCACTGTAGGAAGCTCCAGTTTTGATTAGTCTAGACTATCAAAAATCCTTTCAGGTATTCTCATTTTCATCCCCCACTACTATTGTCGCCGTGTTGTTGCGGAAAAATGAAGATAGTAAGGAGCAGGCAGTTGCATTTTTCAGTAAAGTCCTCAGAGATGCTGAGCTCAAATACAATATTCTGGAAAAAAAATGATATTCTTTGGTCAAAGCACTGAAAGCCTTCAAGAATTCTGTGTTACAGTCCCAAATAACAAGTTATGTTCCTAATTCTGTTGTGAAAGACGTGTTGGTCCAAAGTGATGTTGAAGGAAAAAGGGGGAAGTGGATAGAAAAAATCCAAGAGTATGATTTCTATATCAAACCCACCAAGTTGGTCAAGGGACATGGGTTAGCGAAGTTGTTGACAGAGACAAATTTTTAAGCCTTGGGAATTAATCTGTTGGCACTAGTGGATGGCGCTGTTAATGAAGAAGGTCAAAGCAAGAACAAAATAGGTATTCAATACAATTTTTTGTGCTCTGATTGGTATAAAGATATTATGCATTACCTGTGTTTATTTTCTTGTCCAAATTCACTAAATAGAAAAAAATATAGAGCTCTCAAGCTCAAATCTCAGCCATATGTTATAGTAGAAGCAAAGCTATATTGGAAAGATCCTGCTAGTATGTTTGGCCGAAGGAGAATCTATTGAAGTCACCAAAGAATATCATGAAATTATGTGAGGAGGTCATTATAGCTGGAAGGTCACTGCTCATAAAATTCTCAAGGCAGGCTTCTATTAGCCAACCCTATTTGCAGATGTTTATAGACTAGTCAGAAGTTGTCAGAAGTGTCAGTTGTTTGTTGAAAAGAGAAAACTTGCTCCATTACCTCTCATCCCAGTATTTATTGAAGAACCTTTCAGGCAATGGGGATTGGATTTTATTGTAGAGATCAATCCACCATCAAGTGGACAATGCAAGTGGATCCTAACTACCACTGGTTACTTTACAAAATGGGTTGAAGCAATGCCCACTAAGAAGGTGAATGACCAAGTAGTGATGAAGTTTCTGGAGGAAAACATTTTCAACAGATTCAGATGTCTAGTCAAATTGTGACTGATAATGCTCAGGTATTCAACTTTGCTTGTTTCATTAATTTCTGTCAAACATATAATGTATTTTTATCTCATTCCACAACGTATCATTCCCAAGGGAATGGATTGGCAGAGTCTTCAAATAAGACATTGGTCAATATCTTGAAGAAGACAATCACCAAGAATCAGAAGGATTGGGATATGAAGTTGAAGTTTTCCCTCTGGAAAGTTCCAGTCACTACCAGGAGATCTACTGGAAAGCCTCCCTATGAACTAGTTTATGGAGCTCAAGCATTTCCTACTCAGCTGGCCAAACCAATGATATATTTCCTCCAAGAAGCTCAGGAAGAACGTAATGCTATGGTAAGAATATTGAACAAAATAATTGAATCAAGTGAAAAAAAAAACAAAGTCAGGGATGACTTGATTACTTATCAGGAAAAGATGAAGTCTATATTTGACAGAAAAGCAAAAGAAGTTCTCTTTCAAGCAAGAGAATTGGTACTGAGATGGGATACTAGATGAGAAGAAAAGGGGAAGCATGTTAAATTTGACCCTCTCTACTATGGTCCATACAGAATCTCTGAGGCAAGGTCAAATAACACATTCATTTTGGAGGATCTAGATGGAGAGTCAGTACAACTGCCTATGAATGGGCAGTACCTGAAGCATTATTTCCAACATTAAAAGTCAGCATTCCACCATTGTAAATACTGGATTTCTCATTGTTCATATGTCACCAAGCAATATTTGATTCCATGCCCAATGGATAAGGCACTAATATGCGGTTCTTAGTGCTTCCATGGAAAAAAGCACTATCCCCAAGTGGAGCCAGATGTTGTGGCTCATTTGCATTTAACTTTGAAATATTTTTCAAAACACCAAAAAACATATATGTTAGAAAATGTTTGATTTTGTATGTCGAAAAATAATTTTGATTTATATGTTGGTACATTAACATTATGTGATGAGGTGTGAAGGTGGGTCGAGTTGGGCTCATTCGCAAGTTTAGGAGAGAGAAGCGTAGCAGAACACCAGATAAGCTCAGGAGGGTTACATCATTGAGAAAAGAAAACTAATTTCCCGAAGGCGGAGAAATGGCGCATTTTCCTTAAAAAATTAAGAATTTTGGAGGAGGCACAAAGGAAAAATAGACGGTTAGGATCCAAACACAGATCTGAAATGGAGAGATGGACGACGGAGATCGTATCACATGTTGCATTCGGTAAAGGATACAAGTTTGAAATATGGTTAAACTTGCGATATTGCGATGCGATGTGATCGCATATCACACATCGCAAGGTCAGGAGGAAAGGTGCTAAAGGAATATGTTATGATCGCCAAAGTGTGAAGTGTGGTAAAGTTTCATACTGCCAGTTTGCGATTTGTAATTGGCCCCACCTCTGCTTGCCACGTCACCTTCCGCATGTTGCACTTCGCACATCACCATGTTTAATACTTACCTCCCATTTCTCATAACAAATATGCCGTTTTGCGATTGGCCCCGCCTCTGCTTATCACGTCACCTTCCGCCCGTCACACTTCACACATCACACAGTTTAACACTTACTTTCCATTTCTCATAACAAATTTGTTGATTTTCGATTTGTGATTGGTCCCACCTCTGCTTTCCATGTCTCCTTCTGCCCGTCGCACTTCGCACATCACATAGTTTAACACTTACCTCTTGTCTTTCATAATAAAATCCCCAATTTCTGATTTGTGGGTGTATGCGATGTGGTTTCAAAAGTGAACTCCAAAGGTTTTAAAATTTGAAGGTAAGGCATTTCTTGTGTTAAATCACATCAGAGGAAGAAATGGAGGATTATAACGTAAAGTCGGTGAAACACCAAAATGCGATAGAGGAGGTGATGCATTCTCCAAGGGTGAGTAGAATATAGTTTGAGTCCAAGCCTCGCGACGGTTGACGAAGAGAAGATGGAACGTTACAGGCACACACAGAGGCATAGTCAGGCAGAAGAACATATAGTGGCACTAATTGTAAGCATGACAACTGGGTCAAGTCGGCACTTAGGCGTTGTTACAAAACTGTGCAGCTATCACATCATAACCATAAAGGACACCTCAGCACTTCGGGGGGGGGAGCGCATCAACAAAAATCAAATTCAACAAAACAAATGTTATTTCCAGTTTCAATCTGTTTTCTTGGTATGATTGCACAAGTAATTTTAACAGTTTAGGTAGTTGAAGTAGTTTCAAGAAGTTCAACAGTTACGAAATTTTTGGATGTATTTAAGTAGATATAAATAAAGAAAATGGGTTCCGAGTTTTAGACCTCTGGATGATTGTTAATTTGGTACTGAATTTTCTGAGAAATTAATGAAAGAAGATCAAGTTTCCTACACCTGTTGATCTTGATATGTCTTTCTGGTTTCACTATGTGTTTACTCCTCTTTGAATGTAGTGAAGTAATGTAGCTGCGGGTCTCTTTTTACATTTGTAAGTAAGAGTTAAAAAATCCTTAATGTGCGCTCCTTCACTCCAACTCTTCCGTGCACATAAAATTCTCCTGAAATTTGAAGTTTTATATTATGTTTATCAGCATATCATTTTGAGTTTCCCTTACAGTTCTTCTTTTCATTTCATTCAAATATCAACAGTTTTTGGCATTGTGAAGGCTTTCATTATATCAAATTATTGACGATATTAAGTAATTAAATTCCAAAGGTGTTAAACATAGGCCATTTGATATTGTAATTTTGACATACATTTATAAAATGTCTTAAGCACTGATTCCTTACCACAGCCAAGGGATTGTTTCTTGAGATACAACACACCAAATACAATTCTGTAAATTTAAATTTTAGATATTGCCATTTTAATGTAAGTTGTAGTTGAAAGCAACTTTAACTTTCTTCATTACTAGTCAATTTTTACTTTGACTGTATTTGTGTTGAATATTTACATGTTTATTATTAGTGTTTGCCTCTACTAGGGACTATAGCAATTATCTCGTGATCAAATTCCCTTGAATATGATTAGTTTTTTGAGTTTTTGTGAATTTTATTTTGATGTTTCTTTTTCACTAGTCCTCCCATTCAGAAAATTTACCGAAGTAGAATTAGTGAATCTTGGTATCCATGCTTCTCGAATACTAAGTGAATTTGTGATTTCACATTTGTTAATTAAATATTATTATCCTATTATATTAAATGAAGTTTTTTTTAATGCATACGAGGAAGAAGTTTTGTGTTGGATAATAGGTGCGTGGAGAAAGGAACACAAGATTTCTTCTGTAATGTTTTGAACCTCTGCATACATTCCCCCTCCGCAGACTTCTTCCACACACCTCCCTCCCGCATAACAATACATATTAATTAATTAATCAGCAGACATGGCCTATTAAAGTTTTGGGCATGAAAATTTTGGTTTGTGTGTATATTGGGTGTGAAATAAGAGTGGGAGATTAACTGTCCCCACTATTATGTCAAAGTGGGATTGTTTTATTTGATATCGGGATGTAATAGTTGCGTGGGCCAAACCATGTATGTTTCAATCTATGTTATTTCATTATAAATACAATATCGTTTAATTGTCTATACCAATTTGAATATTTATGGTGTTTTATCTGCTTATTTAGCTGAGTAAATACAATAAAAATTAATGTGTTGGGCATGCATCAAATATAATTATGTAGATTTAAATTTCAAATATTTCCATTTTAATGTAAGTCGTAGTTGAAAGAAATTTTAACTTGATTTGTTACAAGTCAATGCTTTACTTTTACTTATTTGTGTTCAATATTTACATGCTTATTATTAGTGCCTGCCTCTACCAGGGACAATAGAAATTTCCTTGCATTCAAAGTCCATTGACTATGGATTAGTTTGTTGAGCTTTTATGAATTTTACTTTTATGTTTTATTTTCACGAGTCCTCTTATTCATTTAGAAAAATTATTAAAGTGGAATCAAAGAATCTTGGTATTGATGCTTCTCAAATAGTAAGTTCGTATTTGATCTCACATTTGTCAATTAAATACGTATTATCCAATATTAGATGAAGTGTATTTTAAGTGTGTGTGAGGTGTTGAGAAATCAAAAGTGTGGCAGTTAAATGATTTCTCTTATTATGACATTATCTTGTGATGTTTTTAATTATTATTATTTGATCTTTCATACTATATTTGCTTATCATTAAGACTAATTCCAAGAAACAAATAGAAGGGAACACAAGATGTAGCCACACAGCCAGGGAAAAACCACACTCTAGGGGAAAACCCGATCAAAATTATTCCTTCAGTAGATTCAAGATGAGATGACCAAGACCCTCACAACCTAGACTAGAGACTCCCTCCATCAAGTCATCATTGTTTGTTCTTCTTAAGTTCTGTGTATAATTTTTTTCTTCAAAGTGTACTCAACACATCCTTCTTGCAACAATGAGATACCCCTTGACAAATTTTGGTGTGATGCAACAATCATACTTTTGTCCTCTAAAAATGATACAATCCTATAATGATATCCTTTTTCTCGAAGTGACGGGACTGTATTCATAAGTAGAAACAAAATCTTGATTGCTTCAGTCTTTGGTACTGAGATAGCACTGAGACCTTTTCACCATAGTAGCACTGAGACCTTTTCCATTGTGGTAGCATCGGGGCCTTTTCTCTGTGGTGGCACCGATAATTTTGTCATTGTGGTAGCATCTAACCCTTATCATTGTGGTAGCACCGAAACATTATCTATATGGTAGCACCGAATCCTTATCTCTTGTCATAGCATCGAACCCTTATCACTATGGTAGCACCAAACCCTTATCACTGTAATAACACTGAGACCTGTGATAGCACCAAAATTCCTTCTCTGAGTTTGGCCCAAACTTCCTTACTGCACTCACACAAATTCATCTCTGCAATTTTGGTCGAAGGTGCGCATGCATATATATAGTTTATTCCCATAGTAAATAAGTCAAAATGACTTCTTGAAGAGATGCACCCTTATATTAGGCCGACATATGTTCTTTGAGGGCATCCGACTTGATGGAGACTTTGATGAAGAGGCTAACTTGATGGAGAAGTCTTTGACTAAACAATAATTGAATTTGAAAACAACATAAATCCTACAATGGAGGCTTGACCTTTAACAATTGGCCCAAGCATGAAACCCATGCTTTAACAAGTGAATTTAATAATAATAATAAATAATTTTTCTTTTCTATTGACAAATATATTACATTTTGACTCAACTACAATTTATGAAGACCGAACCTAGTTGCATTCTTCAACACTCCCTCTTAATTAGGGAGGAATTCATATTTACATATAATCAAAGAGGTACATGGAAGATATCAAAACAAATCATCTACGAAGAAGTTTAGCCATCACAAGACTAGATTACTAACTAGGGAAATCTATCCAAGGTCTCTCAATAATTTAGGCATTGCAATGCCATAGACTAGATTCCTAACCAGGGAAATCTATTCGAGTGGGACTAAGGCAGACTCAAGCTTTCAACCTCTCTAGGCACCATCAGGCTTACTTACTAACCATCAACCTAGGTATCCATGTACGTGTTAGATCTCAATGACCAATGCCACCTTTCCTACTTCGATAACTATACATCAACACAAAGTGCTGGCCAAATGTCTTCCCATGAAATTATTCACTCACAAAGCCTTAATAAAAAATATCTCTCGATCAAACTGATTGGTAATGAGCAGGCTATCAAAAATTTCGAGACATTTACTTGTACTAACACAACCCTAATCGGTAGTACACTTTTAAATGCACATAAACAAAAAAAACCTTCAGTGTTTTCCAGACAAATTGATGTTTCTTTTCAACTTATCTCAATAGGAATTCTAATCAAATATTTGATAGAATATTCCTCAATCATACAATTTCATTTCCTACTTCACACACAACAACATACCCTTAAAAATGCATTCTCCAATTAGAACTATGTTATGCCCTCCGTCTCAACCAGGGAGTTTTCTTCTATCCAAACTCCCTCTTAACCTAGGGAGATCAACTTCTTCTTACGATAATATTTCATGGCTTCTGTTGTGGCTCATTTTTTACCTTTGAATTAATTTTCAAAACACCAAAAAAGCATATATGATAGAAAATATAAAACTTTGTGTGTTGTAGAAGAAATTTAATTTATATGTTGTACATTAACATTACATGATAAGATGTGAAGGTAGGTCGAGTCGGGCTCATCCACGTGCAGAACAGTTCAAGAGGCGGAGAAAGGGCACATTTCCCTTAAAAACATACGAGTTTCAGAGGAGGTGTAAAGGAAAAACTGGACGGTTGGGATCAAAGCGCAAAACTGGGGCGGGGGGTAAAGGTTAAAATCACCGAAGTGCGATGTGCGATACGGTGGGGCCTGATCGAAAATCACCAATCACAAGTTTTAGTGAATGGGCGCGGAAGGTAAAAGTTAATTTTTCCGAAGAGGAGGATGCGGTGACATGGCCCGCATATCGCATATCGCAATTTTTAAGTGTTAAGTGCAAAGGGCTTGAGCTATATTCGCCGAAGTGCAATATGTGATGCGGTGGGGATCGATTGCATGGTGCGCATCGCAAGAATTAGAAGATAAGTGACAAAGACAAGCTAAAAAAAATGAAATGCGATGTGCAAGCGGATGCGATGTGGTTTCAAAAGCAAACTCCAAAGGTTTTCAGATCTGGCGGAAGGTTATTTTTTGTGTTAAATCGTGTCGGAGGAAGAAAAAGAGGATTATAATGTAAAGCCAGTGAAACACCTCGGCATGAAGAAACATGAAAAACATGGAAAAGAGACTCGGGTAAGCGACCCAACGCAGATCAAAGGAGAATAGGTAGAGTCGGGTAGCAGGTAATACAATGGCAGTGTTTAAAGCACAGAGGCATCGACAGAGTCGGACAAAAGAACGTATAGGGGTGCTATTGAAAGCACAACAACTGGGTTAGAGTCGGGCATTGAGGCATCGCTACAGAACGGTGCAGCTGTTGCATCATAACCATAAAGGACACCTCGTCACTCCTAGAGGACACATCAACAACATCATATTCAGCAAAACGAACCATATTTCCAAGTTTCAATTTGTTTTCTTGTTATAATTTCATAAGTAATCTTAACAGTTTAGGAAGTCGAAGAGTTCAAGAAGTTCAAGAGTTATGAACTACTCTGATGTATTTAAGGAGATAGAAATAAAGAAAAAGGGTTCTGAGTTTTGTACCTTTGGATGACTGTTAGTTTATGATTGAATTTTCTTAGAAATTAATGAAAGAAGATCAAGTTTTGTACACATGTTGATGTTGAGACGTCTTTCCTGTTTCGCTCTATGGCTATTCCTCTTTGAATGAAGTGAAGTAATGTAGCAGTCGGTCTCTTAATTACATCTGTGAGTAAGAGTTAAATAACCTTAATTTGCGCTCCTTCACCTGATCTCTTCTCTCTTCATAAACTCCTGAAAGAACTTTAAAGTGATAGATTCTATGTTTACAACATATTATTTTAAGTTCTCTCTTTCTCCATGAATTTCCTCTGAAACTTAAAAGTGGTAGATTATGTGCTTTCAACATATCATCTTGAGTTTCTCTTGCAGTTCTTCTTTTCATTCCATTCAAATATCAACAATTTATGGCATTGTGAAGGCTTTCATTATATCATATTATTGAGGGTATTAAGTAACTGAATTCCAAGGGTGTTAAACAAAGGCCATTTGATATGGTAATCGCGACATACATTTATAAAATGTCTTAAGCATTGATTCCTTACCATAGCCAAGGGATTGTTTCTTGAGATACAACATTTTCTGGCGCCGTTGTCGCGGATGAAGAAAAGAAGTTTATTTTTCCCTGGGGTTTTCACATTATTTCCTTTGGTTTTTCAGTGAGGAGGAAATATTCGGTTTTTTTTGTTATTTTCAAAATTCTGGCTTCCAAAAGGCCTCACACGTGGTCAAATACCTCACAACAGATAGTCCCTGCTTTGCCAGATCTAGAAAGATTGGTTTCTAAAAAGGCTCAGAAACCCGAAACTCCTTTAATCCCTGATCTTGCATTGCCTACTCCTGGCAGCAATTCTCATAACCCTTTTTTTGAAGATATTTCCAAGGAACTCCCTTTCTTGGAACAAGACACCCCTTCCACACCCATTTATTTTTAAGAACCTCAGTTAGAAGAACATTCTTTCGAGTCTATTTATTTTACCTCCACTCAAGCTCAACCAAATATAGTTGATAGTCCCTTTGCTATTGTCCATCAGCCTACCCCCATATCATTTTTTCCTCCACCTTCATTCAATTTCATAGCAGGTTCATCAACCTCAACAACCCAAGGAGCAGTTAACCAAGTTGTTAATATGGCATCACCAGCTTTCTTAACAGATAGATATGCACCACTAAAGCTTCCACAACCAATGAATGCCATGCCTCAAGAATACCTCAAATTACTTCGTCGTTTCACTGGAGAAGATGAAGTAACTGCAGAACAACATTTACCCTTGTTTTTCACTTTCGCTGAGAATTTAAATGTAGAACATCTTGATGTTGTGATGAGACTATTTGTGCAGTCTCTAAGTGGAGAGGCTAGGAAATGGTTCAAAGGCTTACCAAATGATTCCATAAATGACTGGGAAGAGTTAGAAACTCAATTCAATGAAAGATTGGGAGAGAAGAGAGATCATGGTTACACATTGAAAGATTTTAATGAAATTAAAAGAGAGCCTAATGAAAACATTTCTGAGTTTGTAAAAAGATTCAAAAAATTGTACAATAGTTTACCTATAGAGATGAAGCCCCCTTGTAGGAGCAAAGGTAGTTTTTGTTGGGGCTTTTGAAGCTGATTTTAGCTTTACATTGAGAGAGATAAGAGCCCCTACTCTTGAGAAGATACATACAGATGCTTTAGAGATTGAAGCTAATATGATTGCAGCTGGAAAGGCGAAAGGGAAACAACCAATCGAAGAGAAGGGGATGACAAAAGAAGAATCATCACAAGATCGAAGAATTGAAGATATGACAAAGGTGATAAAAAATTTGACTAATAAGCTAGCTAAGATGGAATTGGAAAATAAAAGCTCCCAAAGACAAGTAAAACAAAATTGAGGGGGCTTTAACCCTCAATTCAGAAGACATCCCTTGCAAATATTTCAAAGGGAAAGAGGAGATTAAGACCAGGTTCATGCTCCATTTTATATAGAAGCAACACCCAAAGAGCCAGAAAAATATGGCCAAAGTGAGGGCGAGGATCATGTATCTGCTATATATGCAATAGAAGAGGATGAAGAGGAAGATTGCGAGGGAGAATATGCTAAAGCTGAAGTTTATTTTGATCAAGATGAAATGGATCAATACTATAGGAAATTCATAGATTTCATGCAAGCTAAGTTACATAGAAAGTATGATTTGAGGTCTAGAAAGAGATCTAGAGTGCAGGATAATGAAGGTGAACAACAAGGTTCCATTCCTCCTCCAATGATGACTCCACTACAAAAGGACCCTACAAAACAGGTCAGTAATAAGAAACATCCTGTAAATTCACTAAATAGAACAAATGTGCAGCAGGGTGAATCCTCCCAAAACAAATCAGTTGACATTAATATCTTGGAGAAAGTTGTTCTTGTACCCAAACAAGCTGCAAATTATAGAAAGAGTGAAGAAGAACCTAAAAATAACGTTAAGAAAACTCATGCTTTCAATTTGACTAAAGATTTGGAGAAAGTCAAAATTCAGGCACCTCTTCTAGAATTAGCCAAAATACCAGCTTACAAGAAATAAATTTCATAATTTATTAATCTCACACAGTTGGAAGACATAAGTGACACAGTGAGCTTACAAGAAGAAAATACAGTGGTCACCTTTTGTCCTTATGTAGAAGAAATAGATCCCTCTGTTCCACCCTTCTATGTTTCTCTATTGCTTCATGATTATACTCTACATAATTGCATGCTAGACTCAGGAGCGTCCCATAATATCATGCCATTATCTGTTATGAAGGAACTTAACTTTCAGATTACCAAACCTTATAGGGATCTATATTTATTTGATTCCAAAAGGGTGAAATGTGTTGGGTTAATTAAACATGTAGCAGTTTCGTTGGCACAAATCCCCGCAAAGAGTATAGTCATGGATGTAGTGGTTGTATACATCCCAACCAGGTTTGGAATGCTCTTGTCAAGGTCTTGGGGAGTTAAGTTGGGAGGTGTACTAAAGTTATATTTCACTTATGCTATCATTCCGGTTTTTAATGGGGAAGAAAGGAGATTGTACAGGAAAAAAAGGTTTGTGAGGACCACCTCTAAGAAAGATGCAGGAAATTCCCCCATTTATAGTCAAGAAATAAAATATCTGTCTTGTTTCATGCTGCATGAAGATACAGAATTTGCTAAAGACACAGGGAAGCAACTCTCTTCAGTAGTTGTAAATAACGATCTACACTCAAAGAATATTTGGAAGTGCTACTTTGATGCCAAGGAAGGCGCAGGTGCCAAATTCTTGCTAATATCACTTGAAGGTAACATCATGCCATTCTCTTTTAAACTAGAATTTGATTCGACAAACAATGTGGCTGAATATGATGCCTTAATCTCAAGCCTTAAAGTTTCCAAACAGATGGGGGTTCAACGTATTTCAATTTATGGTGAATCTGAGTTGATAATAAGGCAGATCAAGAATCATTATCAAACCAAGCATCCAAGATTAAGATTGTACAAGAATGAAGTTTGGGATCTGATAGAAAACTATTTTGAATCCTTTAATCTTCAGTATATTCCGAGGGAGGAGAATATATTGGTCGATTCTTTAGCAGTTGCAACCAGCAGCTTCAAACCTCCCATAAATCCTAGGCTAAGGTACGAAATTGAAGTTAGACATAGACCTTCTATCCCCGACAATGTGAAACATTGGTAGGTGTTTGATGATGATGAACAAATAAATCAGTTCCTGAAAATTATTGGAAACTTTGAAGATGCTAAGATAGACCAAGAGGAAGAACAAACAGAGTAGAGAGCAGATATAAGAAACCTCAAGTAGTCAATAGTTGAATAGAATATTATCCAATTGAAACATAATGTGCTCCTTAGAGGGTTGGTTCCCATTGAAAGATTATTTGATCCTAATGATGTTGCTGTTGATTCAAAGGAAACACATCAAGAAGAAGAGATGGAAGATTTTAATTTGGGAGCTCATCAGGAGCCCAAAATAGTGAAATTTTTCAAAGGGGTTCCCAAAAACTACAAGGAAAGATACATTGATCTCTTTAAGAAATATATAGATTTCTTTGCTTGGTCATATGAAGACCTGAAAACATATGACAAAGGTGTAATTCATCATAAGATTCCATTGAAAGAAGGACTCAAACAACACAGTCATAATCTCAGATAGATCAATCCATTTTTTTTAGCTCTAATCGAAAAAGAAGTGAAGAAACTATTGCAGGCGAAAATTATAGTTCCTCTCAGATATTCAGACTGGGTTTCTAATCTGGTCCTTGTAAGAAAGAAGAATGGAGAGATAAGACTGTGTGTAGACTTCAAGAACTTGAACCGAGTATCTCTAAAAGATAATTATCCTTTTCCGAAAATGGATTATGTCTTACAGAAGGTGACAGGAGCTCACAGGTTGTCTATGGTTGACAGATTTTCTGGGTATAATCAGGTAGCAGTAGAAAAATAAGATCAAAAGAATACTTCTTTCACTACGCCCTGGGGCACCTTCATGTATGCAAGGATGCCATTTGGCCTTATGAACACAGGTGAAACATTTCAGAGGTCCATGGACATAGCCTTTGTTGGTGAAAGGCTTGTAGTTATATATCTGGATGATGTAACTGTTTTCTCAGGGTCAGATGATGAGCACTTGGAGCATTTGCAATTTTTTTTTCAAAAGTGTAGAAAGTTTGGTCTGTCATTAAATCCCAAGAAATCTTTATTTTCCTTAGAAGAAGGTAAGTTATTAGGTCACATAGTTTCTAAACAAGGAGTAAAGATTGACCCAACAAGGGTAGAAGTCATTTAGACGATTCCTTTACCCAGAAGCAAGAAAGATATCCCGAGATTCTTGGGAAAAATAAACTTTCTAAGGATATTTGTGCCCAATTATGCTGAGGTCGTGAGAAGTATAATATATATGTTGAAAGTGAAATGGTATAAGGAAGCAAGAGATGCATTTGCTAGAATAAAGGAAGCACTGCAGGAAGCTCCAGTTATGAATAGTCCAAAATATCAAAAATCATTTCAGGTATTCTGATTTGCATCCCCCACTACCATTGCCACTGTGTTGTTGCAGAAAAATGAAGACAATAAGGAGCAACTAGTTGCATTTTTCAGTAAATTTCTCAGAGATGCTGAGCTTAAATACAATATAATGGAGAAACAAGTATATGCTTTGGCCAAAGAACTAAAAGCCTTCAGGACTGATGTGTTGCAGTCCCAAATAACTGCTTGTGTTCCTAATTCTGCTGTGAAATACGTGCTAGTCCAAAGTGATGTTGAAGGAAAAAGGGGGAAGTGGATAGAAAAAATCCAAGAGTATGATTTGGACATCAAACCCACCAGGCTGGTTAAGGGACAGGGTTTAGTGAAGTTGTTGACAAAGACAATTTTTCAAGCCTTGGGAATTAATCTGTTGGCGCTAATGGATGGATTTGTTAATAAAGAAGGTCAAAGCAAGTCCAAAATAGGTATTCAATACAAATTTTTGTGCTCTGATTGGTATAAGGATATTGTGCACTACCTGTGTTTCTTTTCCTATCCAGCTTCACTAAGTAGAACAAAATACAGAGCTCTCAAGCTCAAGTCTCAGCCATATGTTATCATAGAAGCAAAGCTATACTGGAAAGATCCTGCTGGTATTTTGTTGTTATGTTTGACCCAAGGAGAATCTATTGAAGTCACCAAAAAATATCGTGAAAGTCTGTGTAGAGGACATTATAGCTGGAAGGTCACTGCTCATAATATTCTCAAGTCAGGCTTCTATTGGCCAACCCTGTTTGTAGATGTTTATAGACTGGTCAGAAGTTGTCAAAAGTGTCAGTTGTTTGCTGAAAATAAAAAAATTTCTCCATTGCCTCTCATCCCAGTATTTATTGAAGAACCTTTCAGGCAATGGGGATTAGATTTTATTGGAGAGATCAATCCACCATCAAGTGGACAGTTCAGGTGGATTCTAACTGCCACTGATTATTTTACAAAATGGGTTGAAGCAATACCCACGAAGAATTCAAATGACCAATTAGTGAAGAAGTTTCTGGAGGAAAACATCTTTAACAGATTTGGGTGTCCAGTCAAAATTGTGACTGATAATGCTCAGGTATTCAACTCTGCTCGTTTCATTAAATTTTGTCAAACATATAATGTAATATTATCACATTCCACAACATATCATCCCCAAGGGAACGGATTGGCAGAGTCCTCAAATAAGAAATTGGTCAAGATCTTGAAGAAGACAATCGTTGAAAAACAAAAGGATTGGGATATGAAGTTGAAGTTTTCCCTCGGGGAAGTTCGGGTCACTACCAAGATATCTACTGGAAAGTCCCCCTATGAACTAGTTTATGGAACTCAAGCATTGTTTCCTACTCAATTGGCCAAACTAGTGATTTCTTTCCTCCAAGGAGCTTAGGAAGAACCTAATGCTTTGGTAAGGAGATTGAGAAAAATAATTGAATCAAGTGAGAACAGAAACAACGTTAGGGATAACTTGATTACTTATCAGGAAAAGATGAAGTCTATATTTGACAGAAAAGCGAAATAAGTTCTCTTTCAAGCAGGAGATCTGGTATTGAGATGGGACACCAAACGAGAAGAAAAGGGGAAGCATGGTAAATTAGACCCTCTCTGGTATGGTCCGTACAAAATATATGAAGCAAGGTCAAATAACACATTCATATTGGAAGATCTAGATGGAGAACCAATATAGCTGCTTGTGAACGGGAAGTATCTAAAGCATTACTTCTAGCATTAAAAGTCAGCACTCCACCATTGTAAATACCGGGTTTCTCATTGTTCATATGTCACCAAGGAATATTTAAATCCATGCACAATGGATAAGGCACTAGTCTGCAGTTCTTAGCGCTTCTGTGAAAAAATTCACTATCCCTAAGTGGAGCCAGATGTTGTGGCTCATTTGCATTTACCTTCGAATTAATTTTCAAAACACCAAAAAAGCATATATGATAGAAAATATAAAACTTTGTGTGTTGTAGAAGAACTTTAATTTATATGTTGGTACATTAACATTACGTGATAAGATGTGAAGGTAGGTCGAGTCGGGCTCGTCCACATGCAGAATAGTTCAAGAGGTGGAGAAAGGGCACATTTCCTTTAAAAACTTAAGAGTTTCAGAGGAGGCGCAAAGGAAAAAATGGACGGTTGGGATCAAAGCATAGAACTGGAGGGGGGGGGGGGTAAAGGTTAAAATCACCGAAGTGCAATGTGCGATGTGGTGGGGTTCGATTGTAAATCACCAATTGGAAGTTTTAGTGAATGAGCGTGGAAGGTAAAATTTAAGTTTGCTGAAGAGCAGTATGTGGTGACCTAGCCCACATACCACATATCACAATTTTTAAGCATTAAGTGCAAAGGGCTTGAGCTATATTCGCCGAAGTGTGATATGCGATGCGATGGGGCCTGATTGCATGGTACACATCACAAGACTTAGAAGATAAGTGTCAACGATAAGATAAAAACAACGAAATGTGATGTGTGGGCGGATGTGATGTGGTTTCAAAAGCGAACTCCAAAGGTTTTCAGATTCGGCGGAAGGGTATTTTTTGTGTTAAATTGTGTCAGAGGAAAAAAATAGGATTATAATGTAAAGCCAGTGAAATGCCTCGATCATGAAGAAACATGAAAAACACGGCAGAGAGACTCGGGTAAGCGACCCAACGCAGATCAAAGGAGAATAGGTAGAGTCGGGTAGCAGGTAATACAATGGCAGTGTTTAAAGCACAGAGGCATCGACAGAGTCGGACAAAAGAACGTATAGGGGTGCTATTGAAAGCACAACAACTGGGTTAGAGTCGGGCATTGAGGCATCGCTACAGAACGGTGCAGCTGTTGCATCATAACCATAAAGGACACCTCGTCACTCCTAGAGGACACATCAACAACATCATATTCAGCAAAACGAACCATATTTCCAAGTTTCAATTTGTTTTCTTGTTATAATTTCATAAGTAATCTTAACAGTTTAGGAAGTCGAAGAGTTCAAGAAGTTCAAGAGTTATGAACTACTCTGATGTATTTAAGGAGATAGAAATAAAGAAAAAGGGTTCTGAGTTTTGTACCTTTGGATGACTGTTAGTTTATGATTGAATTTTCTTAGAAATTAATGAAAGAAGATCAAGTTTTGTACACATGTTGATGTTGAGACGTCTTTCCTGTTTCGCTCTATGGCTATTCCTCTTTGAATGAAGTGAAGTAATGTAGCAGTCGGTCTCTTAATTACATCTGTGAGTAAGAGTTAAATAACCTTAATTTGCGCTCCTTCACCTGATCTCTTCTCTCTTCATAAACTCCTGAAAGAACTTTAAAGTGATAGATTCTATGTTTACAACATATTATTTTAAGTTCTCTCTTTCTCCATGAATTTCCTCTGAAACTTAAAAGTGGTAGATTATGTGCTTTCAACATATCATCTTGAGTTTCTCTTGCAGTTCTTCTTTTCATTCCATTCAAATATCAACAATTTATGGCATTGTGAAGGCTTTCATTATATCATATTATTGAGGGTATTAAGTAACTGAATTCCAAGGGTGTTAAACAAAGGCCATTTGATATGGTAATCGCGACATACATTTATAAAATGTCTTAAGCATTGATTCCTTACCATAGCCAAGGGATTGTTTCTTGAGATACAAACTTCCATCCTTCTTATCATGCTTATCATATCAACTTCTCTTACGAACATCTTCACCATCTTGAAGGTGGTGTACCTACACAACTTAGATAGCAAGTACAACCAAATCTATAGAAACATGAAGTTAGTCATAACAAAATCCTATAATAACAAGCATTAGACTTTACAAACATAATCAACAAGAGACTATACTTCAATACTCCAACTTATTGCCCAGGGTTTGTTACAAACCCTAAATCACATCAATAGCTCAATCAAAATATCAGTTTCACTATATCTAGGGTCTTAACATTCTTGTTACACATTATTTTGTCAACATGACATTTAACTGTCTATATAGGTTCATCATCACCTATATTATGCTTCCTTAGAAGTCAAAAAACTCAAACTTCTTGAACCAAGTCTTGGAATTGGAGAAAAGCTCATTTAAAACCCTAAAAGCCCAACTTCGCACTTTTCCTAGTCCTTACTTGCGGACCTGCAGCTTTTCGCTCTATAATCTGCAGCACATCCCGCACGTTTTTCTCATTAAAACTGTAGACCCCCGTAAAAGGAAAAATAAAAGAAAAAGTAAGTTCTAGAAGCCCAGTTGGTCAAATATTCTCCCAGCTGGAGGCTTCTAGAAGCATAATCTGGTCAAGCTTCATCCCTTCATTCATGGAATTATATCCCTTCATTAATGGAGTTTATCCCTTGGTATTTGGAGCTCAAATCCCTTCATAAAAGGAATTTATTCCCCTCTTTAGGGAACTGAAATCACTTCTATTTTCCTATAAATTGAACTCATGTTTAAGTCTCAAGGGTACTTACATAGAACTTAGTAGTTTTTGAGGAGAATTGCTGAAGAAATAATACTCTCTATACTTGGCATCATTGGTATGAGAATAATCACATACTCATATCCATAGTTTCATGCTAGTTCAGAGAGGAGAAGGATTGTCAAACCAAGAGAGAACGATTGTTCAGGACCCCGGAAGAACCTGTATGACAGCAAGGCGACAAGGTTGTAAGGTTACTTCTTATTATACAAGATAATACAAATGGATTCTATTTTCTCATTAAGTTGTTCATGTATCTATTGAGTAATTTAATTCTTGGATTTCTTGATCACTGAGATAGATTAGTGTTTTCTCAATTATTATATCTTGCAGGTGCTTTTAATCCTTTTATATGTCTTTGATCACAGGTTTCATATGCTGAAGTGACCTCTTTTGGAGCGACTAGATAGAAGTTTTCAGCAAGCGTTGGACTTCAGGTAGGGGCATGTCCTTATACTTAGTTATTTAATAATTTTGAATCACAATTGATCTAGAGGAAATGGTTTGCATTTGGATGCTTGTTTCTAGATATCCTTAGGATAATAGGGAGATCGTTCTTGTCCGCAAGAAGGATTTATCCACATAACAAAATGGTGACTCCACTGGGGAAATGAACTTAGTTTCTCTTTTTACTTTTTAGTTTGATTTTTTTATTTTGATTAGTCTAAAACTAGGATTGGGTAGACAAATTTCTAGAATCCCTTAAAAGTGCATCTAAATTTTTATTTTTCCGTGCTTTTCCTAACCTCTGCAGTTTTTCTTTAAAAACAGTGTGGTAGCCTCCGCAGTTTTTAGTTCAGAACAGTGTGGTACCGCACTGTCCTCCATTGAAACCTGTGGACTTGTGGAAAATTTTTGAAAAATTAAAAATTCTCTTTTCAGGAGCCAGATTACAGATTCTCTGTGTTTTCCCCAACATGTCTTGATTGTCAATAGTCTTATGTGTGGATTTCTTTCGGCAATTTTTAAAGTCTGAGTGTTTTTTCATCTGATTTGCATTTTATGAGTAAGTGTTTGCCCTACTTTCTTGTTGCTCTTTATTAGAAACTATCCTATACCTTAGCTTACTGGTATGTTGTTGTTTTCTTGCTGAGCTATTGAACTTATTGCAACTCTTGCCCTTATGAAATTTGAGTTCAATTTTCATTTGCAAGTTTAGAAAAGTCTTAAGCTTACTAAGACCTGAATTTCACTTAAAACCATTGAATGTTTTTATTTTTGCTAAGGATAAGCAGAATTTTTTCTTGGTTCAATCACAGACTAAGCAAAACATTCTCAAAAATTTCTAGATAGAGTTCAAACATTAGTGTGTTCTTTTGCTTTTGAATTTTATGTTTTTAGGAGTTTTTCATAAAGTTGTTCTTTTTGGAAGAAGTTTGTTAAAAGATTTGTAGTTTCTGATTTCATTGGTGAAGGATTTTATTTTGAATGAGTAATTGATCATCATATGAAATTGAGTTCTCAAAAGAATAGTCTTATTTTCAAATATTTCTGTTATAAACGAAATAATTGGTGTTTTAACGTTATTGAAATCTCTCAAATATTTCTTTTAAATAGGTTTCATTGAAAATAAAAGAGTTGCACTCTCATATTGATGCATTTAGTGTATTTTGAGTCGGGTCATAAAACATCATTGAAGTTTCACTTCCATACCTTCTGTCTTAAGAAACAGCCAAACTAAAAACAACGCTTTAATTAAAATTAATCTAGATATTTTTGTATTTTCTAGGGCTCTTTTCCACCTACATAGCTTAGTCTAGTGTCTTGGAATAGGTTGTAATTAACATTCGAAGACACTGGTTAAAACAAACAAGTAGCAATCTTGCGGTACGAAAATCCAATTGTAGCATGTATGCTCTAGGAAGCTCTTCTTAAAAGAGTCAAGCAAGAGATCATGTCCGAACCAGTGAGGTAATCATACCTATCTCATTGGGAAAGATAGCAGATGTGCACATATTAAAAATGGTAAACCTCGGATAGACCATTGTCGAGGAGCCTGGGGTCACTTGTCGGTAAACCTTGGATTATATCAAGGAGCCTTCAAGGGGATTGAGCTTGTTACTCTGCCCTTGCGTGTATATCGGATCGTAGACTCTTCCCCCAAGTATATTTATTCTCGTTGGTGACCTTAGTGGCTATAAAATTTAGGATTATTTCCAAAGTTGACGATGGAGGGAAGGTCACACTGTACCTAGAGCAGACGTTGACTAGACTCACTTGGACTTTTCAGAGGGTTCTCTTCACTTCGAGATGGTTTAAGTGGAGAAAATTGCACTATTCTGTTTCATTAAGTAGATTATCGGGGTAACAGTTCCAACCGCTATTTCTGCATTAAAATTCTACGATGTTGGATTTCATCACCAACTAGTGTTTTTAATGCGAAAATCTACTGTTTGTGTGTGGATTGATCTCTTAGATTTTGTAGGTGTGTGATAAATTTGATTTTTTCTTTAGAGACTTAAGGACATTTTATTGAAATTTTATTTGATTTCATGTGTTAAAATTTTTAATCGTGGCAAAATTACCTAGAAAATCACGTAGAATACAAGGGAAACCCCCTGACTACACACCATGCCAGTTAGAAAAACTTAAATTTGAAAAAGGACAAACATTAGGGACTGGATCAACTGAACATGAAGAAACATATATAATTATTCATCCTGAATATGAAGTAGATCGACCTTGAACAACAGAGAATACTCCAAAAAGAGTTTCAATTTCTGAACTAGCTGAACTTATCTCTATGACTAGTGAATTATGAGATTCAGAACCTGAAATTTCTGAACCAGAAGTTGTAACTGTTATTTTTGAGATTAATTCTTCATTCATCACTCCAACCCCTTGTCATCCTGATTCACCCAGCGTGAAGTATTGTATCACTGAAAATCTTCCTCCTGGTCTCATTAGTATTGAAGAAGTTACTGACACTGAAGAAGAAGTAGTTCTTCCTCCTACTCAGGACTCTTTAGATCTTAGGCCAAGTGAATCAATTTATTATATTCCTTTCGAACCAGATCCTTGGTATTCTCAGTTGGAAGAATTTCTACACAATAATAGTCTAAATTATTTGCCACCCTGAATTCCTTTTTATGCTATACCACGCGCTTATAGACCTCCATTAAACATGTATGGTGAGTCATCCATGTTTTCTGCATCACCAAAAACATATTTGTATGGTGGTCCGTCTGTTCCAGTAGGATACCAGTCACTCTCTGGTACTTTCTCAGGAGAAGCTCCTTCTCCTGACAAGCATGCATCATCATCTGGTGAAAATGAATCAAATACCGAAAATTTGAGTACGGAAGACATTTACATGATGTTTGGAAACATTCCTAACCATGACCCTCAAATTAATAATTTATGGCCTGCAGGGAAACCTCAAGGTAGTAATTTACAGCTTGGGAGGCAACCTCAAGGACAATACATACCTCAAGGTCAGTACATACCTCAGAGTCAATATCAACCTCAAGGTCAGTACCCGGAGCAACAACTGTTCCAAGGAAGTGGGAATTATCCAGCTAATTATCAAACATATGTTCCAAATTATCAACTTGGTTATGGTCCTTCTTATGTTACAAAACCTTTATACCCCAAAGTAAACACAGTGTGGGATTCATCACAAGTTCAACATAATTTTTAGCCTAATGTACAAGTACCTTTTTATCAATCTGGTCAGCCAATGGGTTATAGTCAACATGTCCAACCTGTTCAACCTATGATTTAGGTACATGCATCTCGTATAGTTCAACAGCCTAGTTTGAGTACGCCTAGAACTCCAACTCAAACTACTGCACCAACTTCTGTTCAAGCTACCACACCTATTCTTGGAGTTTCTTCACCTCCTATTTCTACACAAAAAATCCATGTAGTCTCTGCACCACAACCTGGACCTACAATCTAGACTACCGTTCAGGTACCTACAGGACAACCTGGTACAAGTACAATTGTAACAAGCCAGCCTCAGTTTTCTTATCAACCATATCAGGTGCAGTATTCATATGGGCCTATAGTGCAAAATCCAGTATACCAGCATCAAATGTACCCTAGTTACATATATCAGATACCAACTCAACCCCAACATGGTCCGGCTAATACTAGTTACCCAGGAGGTATTCCAATCCCAAATGCACAGGCTATTCCAGGATATCCTGGATATCCTCCTCTTGGTATTGGTATAGTTCCACAAGGTTATCAATTTTCTCAAGACCCTAACCGTCGATTTACATTCATAGAAACTTTGGATTTACCTAATTTATCGTGCCTTATGAATGATCCCATATATTATCTTCCGTATTGGCCACCAATGCCAAATAAGTTGCCCAGTGATATCCCTAAATTTGAATGAAAATCAGGAGAGGACCCATCGAACCATGTCATGACTTACCACCTCTGGTGTGCATCTAACTCTTTGATTGATGATTCTATTCGATTAAGACCGTTTCAGAGAACACTGATAGGTTTAGCTGCTAAATGGTATATTGAATTACTGTGTGGCTCATTCAACAATTTCAATGCTTTAGCAACTGCATTCTTAACACAATTTCAGTTGCCAATCAAATACGACAATGGCACAGAATTATTAACTTCATTAAAACAATCTATGTCTACGTACATATCCGATCACATACATGAATGGAGACGTAGAAGACGTTTGGTGAATTTTTTTATTCCAGATCATATTTTGGCAGAATGGTTCATCAAATAATTACTTCCAAAGATCATTGAAGATCTGGCTAAGGGAGGAGTTTTTACTGAGGAAATCGTGATTGCTTAAGCTCAGTACTTAGACCTTGTTTATACACAGTCTGGTACTTCGTATGAAAACATTCCTGATTTACCACGCCATGGTCAAATAATTGCAACTCCTTCAAGATCTCATGCTACAGATGGTGTAATTGGTTTAGTTAACACAAATAAAAGTAAGAATAAATCATCTAATATTACTTCTCCTATAATAACTTTATCTGATTCACCAAAAGGAGATTCTTCCCTTGAAACTTCTACCGGCATTCATGTTGTAGATTCGTCTACAGCTAAATCCAAAACCGGTAATAAGAAGAAAGGTAAGAATAAAAGCAAGAAAAATTCATCACCCAAACAGAAAACTAAAAAAACTAAACTGTCTGACGATAAATGAAAACCTCATTATCCTTGTCTTATCTGTGACAAGGATCACTTTACTAAAGAGTGCCCGAATCGATCTGAGGTCTCTAAATTCATTAAAGTTTTGCCAACACCCATTGTCTTGAAGGATCCTTTTCCTACTCAAGATAGAAAAATGATAGGATCTTCTTCAGACTCATCAACAGATATTTTAATGATGTCTGAGGTTATGGTTGCGACATGATCACAAGACTATGGAAATAAAAATCCTGTTACTGGTAAAGACTTAGAAAATTCTAATTCAACACATCCTTGTAACTCAACACATTCATCTCCCTTAGGTTTCTCATCCACTCCATATCGGGAAACCTAATCTGATCTAGTCATTAAACCACACACTTTAAAGGTGTACTTGATCGGCTTTCAATCCACATGCGAGGAGGCGCTTTCGGAAATACAACATTGTTGAAGACTTGGCAATTTCCCCTTCGACAATGTTGGCCCTTCGAAGTTCTACAATCATGTCCGGCCACAAAGGAAGTGCTTTGATCGAATATTGGATCTATAGACCCTCGGGATTCTAATCTTATGGTCTTTGATTTAGAAAATTTTTACAGAGACTACCGCATCGAGATGGCTTTTAGATTAGAGTGTTAGTTAAAAAAAAAGAAGCGATTTTTTTCTTAATGTAATTGATGAGGCATCTGCATGTATTATATTAATTCAGTTCATTTGGAAAAGTCTTGGTTCTCCAAAGAATTAACCAATCTACGACAATCCTTACTATGGGGTTCCTGTGATTTGGTAGATCTGGCAATACCAAATGACAAGACAACATCAAACCACTTTTGGATCTCAGGATCTAGCCCTCCTAGATCCAGAGAGGGATCTCTCTATAAAGGTAAAGAATAATATATCTTTAAAGGTCAATTTAAGGTATTAGGCTAGTTATAGAGCACAAGGGTTTTTGTTTTGTTTGTTTGGTTGGGAATATTGACAGAAGGGTTCAATGTAAGGTAAAGGAAAGAGTAGAGAAGGGATTTCAACAATGGGGAGATAATTCAAAGAGAATACAAGTCCAATGGGCAATGGGGTCATAAAAGGGTTTACTTGCAATTCAAATATCCAAGGGTTCCAAAGGGCTAGTCATCTAAAACAGAGGATCTCTTAAGATGATATTATGGGATGAAACAATAAGGAAATGAATGGGAATGACAAGGAAAACCTTCCAAGGTGACCACTTCAGAGTAAGTCAAGGGACAGGGCATACCTTATACTTCTAAGATCAAAAATCCTGATGAGGCTAACTCCGAAGACAACAATCTAGCAGTCCTCCTGACTACTTTCAGACAGTAGAAAACACTTAAGTTCAAACATAGAGTGAAGTCTAAGATCAGAGAAAGACTTTTAACCTTCTCTGCTTTTGGCATTCAACTCAAAGGGATCTTAGAAGGGCTAACTATTGGAAAGGGAACTTAGGGGATAGGGCTAATCACTAAATCTCCCTATTCTCCTATTATTTCAGTAGAACCAAACAAGAACATCTAAGAAACAAACTCTAAATTCATACATCAGTAAGTATGGGCAAACCAACTCTTTGACTGGTTAAATTATATTGAATTTGTTCTAAGATACATGAATAGCAGAAAACATAAAAATAAGAAAGTGCAGGAAGCATTAGGGTACTTGCAACAGTATATCCTAAGCTAAAATTACTGTTTCTTATCAGAGAAAATGAAACATGATGTAAAACAGAGGGAAAACAATAATAAAGAAGGAACACATCACCACTGATTTAGATCAGGATCCAATGAACATGCTTGTCACATTAGTAGAGCAAAACTAGTCACATACATTCTTGTCCAATAGCTTGATATCATCTAGAAATCATCTTCCATCCAATTTACAACTACTACTCACAGAACTCTAACTAAATAAACATCTTACAATCAGTTAATTTCCAACAACCAACCAACATTTTCAATGTAATTTTCATGGGTTCTTATAGGTGAATGAGTGATAACAGTGGTAGATAGGACTTAAAAGCTTCATTAAAACAGAGGGATAAATGTCTTCGAAGCCTATTCTGTTTAATATCTTTACATTAACTTTCAGTACCCTTTAGTCGATTTAGAAGTCTTTGTCAGGTTGACAATAACTTCAAGGGTATGTTCTTGGAGATAATTCCCTGGCTGTAGTACTCTGTTTATACTCTAAGACAAGAAACGTGGAGATTGGTCTTTCAGGTCTTCCATACTTTATAACTAATGCACTGACAGTTTTAAGGACTTTTGTCAGAGTAATAACTATTCTGGTGCTTGATGAGGAACGGAGTAGGTCATGTGAGTTAGTCCTGTCTTAGAAAAAGAACGTTTGCTAATCTTAAGTCACTGATATGACTTGATGTGTGCTTTAGGCTTCATTAAGCCTTCCTTGGTCATATTTTATGATCTTCGAACTGTATCCTTTGACTTAACTATGGATTAGGCATTAAGTCTTCAATATTATGCATTAATATTCTTAATATTTTCTGATAGACTTTTCTGCTTCTTCTGTACAGATGTCTAGGGTTTGGCTGAGCTGGAGGGTTGTGTTAGGGTAAATAACCCCGATCTTCGATAAAACAAGCTATTAAATATTCTTAGTGATGTCTTCCTCTGTGATCTTTGGCTCTGTGATATTCTTTCTGTGCTATGTGTCACCATGAATGTGACTGTGGAGACAGTATAAATTCATCACCCTTTGAAACCTACAAAAAATGATAACACATTATAAAAAACCTACGGGAGTGGGAATGACTGCTTTAGAGGCCTGTGAGGGTGGAGGAGCAGTGAGGAAAAATGTGGATGTAGCGGAAAAATGGGAGGAAAACCCTGGTAGAGCAGCTAACCAGGTCCAATGGGGGTTTGAGTGCGATGAGGGACGTGGATCGTTAGATTAGGACGATCTACGGTAGGGATCTCGATGGACCATTTGGGAGAATAGATGAATGGAAAACGAATGGGGTTGTGATATAATATGAGCCGTTCGATCTCAGAGATCAACGACTGGGATTAAAAGTGAAGGCAACGTTGTGGAGAGTAGCGGTAAGGTGGAAAACCGGTAATGGTTTTCGCCTAGAAAAATGGGGGGAGGTGGTAATTTGCATTTGGAACGTGATTCCATAGATCGATCGACACGTGGCTTTTGAAAACAACTTTTATCGCGCAGAAGTAGCGCACTGCGGGGGAGGCTCAAAAATTACATGAAATGATGCGCTGGCCGTCAGATCTTCAGGCCGAAGATCTACGGCTGTGGGAGAGCGTGACGGAGGATAAGGTGCACGGGCGGAACAAATGGTGGGGCCCAGTAGTGACGTAAGGTGGCTTGTCACGGGGTGAAGATGGGGGAGATCCTGACCGTTGGATTAGGGGGAATGAACGATTGGATCTCAATCGGAGGGGTGATGGCGAAGGGTTATGTGCGGAGCGCGACGCAATCTCGGCTGTTGGTTCTTGTGGATTCAAGGGCTAATATCAAATCAGCGGGTTGGGCCATTGGAGGATCCATGTTTTGGAGAGAAGGCTTATGTTTTTGCGATGCGACGGAGGGGTGTGGTCCCATGAAAAAGGTGAGGAGACCGGGGGTTAAAAAAGAACGGGCTTATCACATCGGGGATTTGAAGTAAAAGGTAACAAAGAAACAGGAAATCCGATTGCGATTGCGCTATGGGGTTAGCTCCTGGTTATGGCTCCGGGTCACTTGCGAGGAAAGGGGCTAGGGCTAAGGCTGAAGGGGCTTAAGGCCTTTATGCGAAAATGAAGATTTTTAAGGATTTTGAAGGGTTTTTTGAGGAATTTGGAGGTTCCGTTAGATGGAAGGAGGGATTTTTAAACCAAATAAAGGGAAATATAAGGTTTAAAAGGGTTTTAGGATGATTTAGAGGTTAAAATGAAGGTTTATAGAGGAATTTTTGTGGAGGGAATAAGGGTGAAAAATGGAATTCTTTGTGAGTGAAAAGAGAAGTGAAATGATGGAAAATGGAGCCTCATGAATAGTTTTTCTTTGATAAATAGCATGGTTCATTAATGGAAACAGCAGTGAAGATTCTCTAAAGGATAGAAGACACATGAAGGCTTCAAGAATGATAGATTTTCAAGGGAATTTATCGCTTGAAGGCTTGATAACAAATTTAGCCACCTGTTTGCTTTGAAAAATTATTATATAGGTGGCTAACAATGGCTCCACATGGGGATGGCATCTTCTTGAAGGTGTCGAATCTCGGATATAATCTTTGGAAGTAGGCTAGAGCCACGGTGTAAACCATATTTTCTTCTTTGATGAATTTGCTACATAAGTAGAAACCATTATATCAGCGACAATACTTTCCCAAACAAACTACCTACCCATCCCTCTGTCCTAACATTTTTTTTCTTCAAAGGTGCCCTTAGACTTGAGACCTTCCTCATCATATTTTTTAGTGAAAGAAAAAACTAATATAATCCTACCCTTATTCCTCCATGAGACTAGATTAAGCAATTGGACTCATAGCTTCTCTACCTAAACTAATATATACGCAGGGATTAAGTATACAAGCGGATTTTCATTCTCTATATTTCTAAAAACGAAATTGAAACACGGCCAAACATGGGGGATTATCTTTATCGATTAGTGTGGGTCCATGGCATAAAGAAAAGCTACACATGGACTGAACTTTGTAGAAAATTGAAACAAAATTTTGAAGGCTTGAAATTCTGAAAATTAAGAGCATCCTTCCTTCTTCTTGTGACTCGGATTTTGAGCTTTTTAGAGTCACATTTCTTTCTTCATTTCAGCTCTGATTCTGACCCTATTAGAATTGTTTTCTTCTTATTTTCTAGTTCAAGTTTTGAGCATGTTAGAACCAGCCTTTCCCTTTTCTCTGGCTCAGGTTTTGAAATAATTTGAGCCATTCTTTTTAGAACTTCACAGGTTAAATATTTGAGCTTGTCTGAACCTTTCCTTTATATATATATATATATATATATATATATATATATATATATATATATATATATATTTTAATATTTTTTCTTTTCAAAACCAAAACAAAGCAATGATATTTACAATGGAAGTGAAAACTTAAACTGAAATTTAGCAGAAATAATGCTTGAGCATCCTGCCATTGACAGGACCCCCAAACAGATCTATACCATCCAATTCTTGTAGAAAAAATGCATTGGTACCAATGGCAGATTGAATGATGTAAGGGCCTTGCCATAAATTGTCAAACTTTCCATGCTTACCCTTATCCTCTCTCCTAGAGTCCCATTTGAGTACCTTGTCCCCAATTTTGAAATCACAGGCCTTAGTCCTTTTATTAAACAACTTTTTGATGTTCTCTTGCACTTTCTGAGCTTTGTTGTAGACTTATTCCCTTGTTTGCTGAAGATGTATGGTCTGATTGATCCTCCTTACCATGCTATCTTCCTCTGATTGTATTTCTTGGACCAATTTTATCACTGGTACTCCCAAACTGGTAGGGAATACTACGTCTGCTCCATAAACTGAGAGGGAGACATTCCAATGGATTTCTTTGTTGTCAATCTGTCTGCCCATAAAGCAGGCACCATCTTATTATGCCATGATTTTTTATTTTCTTCCAGCAGCTTCTTGATGATGTTCACCAAACTCTTATTTGATGATTCTTCCAGCCCATTACCTTGAGGATAATAAGTAGTAGAATGACCAAGTGTGATCCGATACCTGTGGCAAAAATCAATCATATTTTTGGAACCAAATGTAGCAGCACTGTCAATGATAATCTTCCTGGGGCAGCAAAATCTAGATAGGATATGGTCTTCAAGGAATTTTATGATAACTGAGTCTGTGGCATTCCTATAATGGATGGCTTCTATCCAGTTGGTGAAATAGTCAGTGGCTGTGAGAATCCATCTATGTTGGGCAGATGAAGCAGGGTGGATTTCCCCTATGAAGTCTAGGCCCCACTATTGAAAAGGAGCTTCAACAGTGATTGGTTGTAAAGGTAAAGGAAGGAGTTTTATTTTGCCCTCAAAGATTTGGCATTTGTGGCAGGCAACTATCATTTTGTGGACATCTTGGAAGAGGGTGGGCCAGTAATAGCCAGCTCTAAGGATTTTATTGGTAGTGGTTTTCCAATAGAGATGGCCTCCACACTCTCCTTCATGAAACTCATGCTTGATCCTATCTGCATCAACTTCAAGAAAAAATTTAAGTAATAAGCCATTGGAATTTTTCCAATATAAAAAATCATCTAAAATGCAATAATTTCTAGCTTTCAACTTCAAAAACCTTGCCTTTGTCTTAGATAAATCAGGAGGGGCATTGAGATTTTTAAGCACATACAAAATATTAGCATACCAGGGTGAGTTTTGGAAATGATCTTCCACCATGGGAGCTGGTAACCCTTCATGTTCATCTGATGCATCTACCATATTTATGTCAAGGGCTTGTAAGTTAGATTCAGCCATTAATTGTGCTAAGCCTTGACCCTTGATGAGTTTAGTGGGTCTGATTTCTAAATCATATTCTAGTATCACAGCAATCCACTTTCCTCTTTTGCCATTTGGATCTTGTGACAAAATGTCTTTTACCACTATATTAGGCACAAAGGAAATAATATGAGAATGTAAGATATAAACCCTGAATTCCTTCAAGGCCTTTACCAAAGCATAGGCCTGTTTTTCCATGATATTATATTTCAGAGGTGCATCTCTTAATGCCTTGCTGAAAAATGCAATTGGCTGCTCTTGTCCTTCTGGGTTTTTCTACAATAGGACAATAGCCACAGTATGTTCTGATGCAAATGAAAATATGAGGAAATCTTTAGTAAAATCAGGACTGATAAGAACTGGTGCTTGGGTGACTGCATGTTTTATCAGTTCAAAAGACTTCTTGGCTTCTAGAGTCCATTTAACTCCTACTTCTTTCTTTAGCATGTTTGTCATGTTTCTAAGGAGTTCTGCTAGGTTGGGTATAAACCTCCTCAAGAAATTAATCTTCCCAATGAAAGACTGCAGTTCCTTGATATTTCTTGGGTGGCTAATCTGCAATATACCCTCAACCCTTTTTGGGTCTATTTTAATCCCCTTTTCAGATATGATATGACCAAGAAGTTTACCTTCTTGGAGACCGAACAATGTCTTTTTGGGATTTAAAGATAGCCCATACCTCCTGCAGTTTTCAAAGACCTTTCTCAAATGTTTAAGGTGTTCTTCATCAGTTTTGGAATACACTGTGATGTCATCAAGGTAAATTACAATGAAGTACCCTATTTATTCTGAGAATGTAATGTCCATGGCTCTTTGAAAGGTGGCACCAGCATTCATTAACCTGAAAGGAATTTTCACATACATGAAAGTGCCCCAAGGAGTTGTGAAGGCTGCTTTCAGTTGATCTTATGGGAGTACCAATACCTGGTTGTATCCTGAAAAACCATCTAGCAGTGAAATCCTCTTGGAACCAACCACCTTTGGTAGGATGTGTTCCATTTTGGGTAAAGGGTAATTATCTTTTAGTGAGGCTCTGTTTAAGTTCCTGAAATTGATACACAACCTAATGTCTCCTGTCTTTTTCCTTACAGCCACAAGGCTAGATACCCAATCTGAAAACCTCACAGGGACTATGATTCTAGCCTCATACATTTTCTTAATTTCTTTTTCTACCAGAGGTAACTGTACAAGGTTTATTCTGGGCAGCTTTTGCCTAAAAGGTTTATGGTTTTCTTTCAATGGAATCTTATGCTAGATGATCTCTATGTCATAGGCCTTCAAATCTTCATAGCTCCAAGCGAAAACATAAACAAACTCTTTAAATAAATCAATGTATTTTAGTTTGATATGTGCTGGTAATGTTTTAGATAATTTGATCATCTTAGGCTGGTCCTTGCTGCCTATATTGCATTCTTCAACATCAGATTCAGTGGGTTCTATAGTGGGCTTCTTTGCCACATCATTGAAATCAAAGAGGTCTTCTAGAGGGGCTAGCCCTCGAGGTATACCTTTGTCTTTGGACTGCAGTACCTCTGCGTTCATGTATTCCTCTATTTGATTTTCAAATTCTCTGGTTAGCATGTTTATTTCTGCAATAGGGAATTACTCTTCTTCATCAAGAGGCTTTTCATCCAAACAGTTTTCATCGGACTTAGAGTTTGAATTTGGCAATTCAAACTCGTTCCTGGAAAGCAGGAAATCCTCTATCTGTTTATCACCCTCAAAGACCTTCCAATATTTTTCATTGTCTGGTACTGTTGGTATGTATTTTGTTTGAATAGTGAACTGTTTGTCCTTATGTGATCTCTGATATGAACTAGCAGCACAAGCCAATCCATTGGCAAGTATGTTTTGACTTCTAGGGACAAACACAAGCTCATATTCTACAATTTTTTTCAACAGATCCATGGCATCATTCCTATAAGCCCTCAACCTAGGATGTTTGGCAGTGTACTCTCCATTTATTTGTTTGATGACCAGTTCTGAGTCTCCATGAATTACTATCCTCTCGGCTCCTAGTTTTTTCAATAGATGTAGCCCTAAGAGGAGAGATTCATACTCTGCTATGTTGTTGGTGCATTTTAAGTTTAGCTTGAAGGCATGACTCTCAGCATAATTTTTTTCAGTATTGTGCAACCATACCCCAGCTCCTACACTCTTCCTAGTGCAAGACCCATCAAAGCTCATACTCCATAAGGGATTGTTTGCAGATTTGTTATCAGTTTCATCCTTATTGTCATCTTGTTTTCTGAGATCAGCGTGTTGATGGGTGCCCTGCTCTCTAAGGTCTTGGTTTTGATCATTCTGATTTTCCAACTCAGCAGACTTTTCGAGCATTTCTCCTTTTTTCTCCTCTGTTTCCAGAGTTGCAATTATGTTTTGATTTGGATCTTCTACTCTGCTGTTTAAATTTTTATCTTCTAGCTCTTGATCATTAGTAAACTCATCATTGTAAAGGATAAACGAGTCTAGTTCTGTATGAACAGAGTAAAGAGGGGAATGTTCTGGTTTCTTTGGGCTACTCACCATGAAGTTCATGTGTGCTTCCCTGTAAAGTCTTCGGGGTTGGCTAAAAACAGGGATAGTGGCGTATGTCATGTCCATTTGCGTTGTACCCTATAGCTTAGCACCCCATGATCTTAATAGCAACATGCCATACTTGGGAGGTACATCAGCCACTACAACATCCATTGCCATGCACTTGGCTAGGATTTGGGTCAAATTTACACAGAGATCTTTGATCAGACCTAAACACTTCACTCTGCTAGAGTCAAAAGAATATAAATCCTTATATGGTCTGGTTATCTCTAGGCCTAATTTTTCCATGATCACTTTTGGCATGAGGTTGTGTGAAGCCCCTGAGTCATGCATAGCATTATTTAGGATTTTGTCATGGATATTTAGACTGACATAGAAAGGAGGCACTACTCCTTCCTGAAATTTCCCTTCAATTTTTGGGCCAAACAAGAGAGCTGGTTGATCATCATTCAAGTTAACAGAGTCATTGTTTTCTCCTAAGTTTAAAGCTTTCAAAACTTGACATTTATATAAATCTTGGGTGACCAACTCAGTGAGAGGAACATAAATCTTGATTTTGGCAATTTCACTCTCCTGATTGAAAGGAAACTGACTCTTTGAAAGGTTAAGATCTTCTTTGTTGGTCACTATTTTATTAGCAAAATCAGCTTGCTGATTCTCACTATGTACATTATTTGACATTGTTTTTTCAGGGGCACCAGCTGAAATGCTAATGCTACTGGTTTCTAGTCTTGGGTTATCAATGGTTTGGATGTCTTTGTCCTTGTTTTTGCCAAAACTCTCAGCTGTTGTTTTGTTTCTTTCAACAGTCCCTTTAGGAGTCTTTTCAGGTCTTTTCTTAATAGTGATTTCATAGGTTTTTGGTTTGGGGGCTTCTGGGTTCTTTTTGCTTCTGAGATCATATTGTTCTCGGACCTGCATGATGGCATTCTCGAATCCTAACCTATAGTCTTCAGATTCCAACCCTTCCTCATCCCAATGTGTGTATGAGGTCTGGTTGTCTTCTGTGAAAAAGGTGTGATCTTAGTTATCCACTTCCATCATGTTTATAATAGTTCCCTCTGATTCTTCTATTATTCCCTCATCCTCATCAAGGAAATTTTCTTGGAATGGAGGTATGATTTGTTGATCAGAATCCCTTTGTCTATTGGGAGGAGTGTTTCTGCTAAAGTTTTGGTTCTAGTTTTGAGACTGATTTCTATTCTGATTATTGGCTTGGACAACCATTTTCTCCATCATTCTTTCTAGCCTATCCATGTTTTTGGCTAGATTATCTAATTTTGAATCAGATGTAGAAGCTGTGGTGTCTTCCCTATAGGTTACCTTCTTTTCAGCTCTCATCCTGGCTCTTTTGGCAATCAAGTTTGCCTCCACACTCACTGCCCCTTTCTGCATATCCTCTAATGTGTTATAGTCTCTTTCCCTTAGTTGGTAAGCCATCTTAGGGTTGAACCCATCAGGGAACTTCATGAGGGCTAACCCTTGAGGAGGTTTCATGTGGGCTGGTAAAGCGTTGTAAATACTATTGTACCTAGCACAATATTCCTGGACCCCTTCTCCCACATTTCTCTTAATGTTCTCATATTCAGACAAGGTTTGGAGAGGGTTTTTCCTGACTTCCCACTTGTTTAGAAATGATTGATGAAAAGCAGGAGGTCCTGGATACTATGTGGAGCTATATTTTTAAACCATTTCCTGGCTTCTCCCCTAAGACTTTGAGCAAATAGCTTGAGCTTAATGGTCTCATCAACTATCTCATTTCTATCACAGTAGTCATTCATTTTGTCTATGTGTTATGAGGCAATGATTGAGCTCGTGGCTTGATAAAATGGAATAGAGGTCTGATATCCTTGGGGTAAAGCAACTAATTGAGCAGGTAGGACTAGGGGGTCGTACCAGGTTGCCATGGCAGGACTTTGTGGGAGTAAAGGAGTAGCTCGAGCATCAGGTATATGGATGGTATAACTGCTTGGACCAACAAAAGACTGTTGAGCAGACTTAGGGTAAGAGAGACCCAAGTTATGAATGAGGTGGATATCAGGAGGTGTTGATGGAGGGGTTTCTCCGTTACTAATATGTTGACCACTATGTGGTGGTGAGCTTGGAGGTTCAAAGTCTGTCTGATCTATACCACTGAATGACTTAGTTCTTGGTAAATTACTTGTTAAATCTAAGTCAACTTGAGTATCTGATAGAGCTGCAAGGTTTTCAGGTGTTGAGTTAGCTTTATGAATGGGTTTGACAATAGTTGGATCCTTAGATGTGAGAGACTTCTAAAGAATGCTTTCTAGATTGTCAACTATTTCAGGAGGGTTTGGATCAGGATAAGCTCTGGTATGGATTCTTCTTGAAGCTAGTATGTTAATTTTTCATACTCAACGAAGAAATTTAGCTAGGTATAACAATCTTTAAGAGGCAAACTATCCTTAAACAAAGAAGCTTAATCCCATGTGTTTCCTTTAGTATGGATGATGTTGTGATGAAACTGGTCTCCCAGTGGAGTCTTGTGAAAACAGAGATAATCAGCAGGCCTACTGATCACCAGTGGAGTCTTTTGGTCATTTAGGAGCTGTGGAGTTGCCAGGTGGAGGGTTAAAAATGTTTTGAAGCAGGCCGCTGTCCACCATCAGCAATCTAAACCAAATCGAGGCTAATTGGTCTTTTTTGAGTTCTTAGAGATGTTTTAAGGAGTGTTTTACTTAAAGTCCCCAGTGGAGTCGCCATTATGTTGGTGACTCAACTAGCTAGCACACCAAATATTTTTGAATCAAGGGAATTTCTGAGGTCCCAAGAGTGTATCAGGTATAATCTACTCAAAAATTCCCCAGTGGAGTCACCATTATGTTGGGGTTCCTGTGATTTGGCAGATCTGGCAATACCAAATGACAAGACAACATCAAACCACTTTGGGATCTCAGGATCTAGCCCTACTGGATCCAGAGAGGGATCTCTCTATAAAGGTAAATAATAATATATCTTTAAAGGTCAATTTAAGGTATTAGGATAGTTATAGAGCACAAGGGTTTTTTTTTTGTTCGTTTGGTTGGGAATATTGACGGAAGGGTTCAATGTAAGGTAAAGGAATGAGTAGAGAAGGGTTTTCGGCAATGGGGAGATAATTCAAAGAGAATACAAGTCCATTGGGCAATGGGGTCATAAAAGGGTTTACTTGCAATTAAAATATCCAAGGGTTCCAAAGAGCTAGTCATCTAAAACAAAGGATCTCTTAAGATGATAGTATGGGATGAAACAATAAGGAAATGAATGGGAATGACAAGGAAAACCTTCCAAGGTGACCACTTCGGAGTAAGTCAAGGGACGGGGTATACCTTATACCTGTATGATCAAAACTCCTGATGAGGCTAACTCTGAAGACAACAATCCAGCAGTCCTCCTAACTACTTTCAGACAGTAGAAAACACTTAAGTTCAAACACATAGTGAAGTCTAAGATCAGAGAAACACTTTTAACCTTCTCTGTTTTTGGCATTCAACTCAAAGGGATCTTAGAAGGGCTAACTGTTGGAAAGGGAACTTAGGGGACAGGGCTAATCACTAAATCTCCCTATTCTCCTATTATTTCAGCAGAACCAAACAAGAACATCTAAGAAACAAACTCTAAATTCATACATCAATAAGTATGGGCAAACCAACTCTTTGACTGGTTAAATTATATTGAATTTGTTATAAGATACATGAATAGCAGAAAACATAAAAATAAGAAAGTGTAGGAAGCATTAGGGTACTTGCAGCAGTATATCCTAAGCTAAAATTACTGTTTCTTATCAGAGAAAATGAAACATGATGTAAAACAGAGGGAAAACAATAACAAAGAAGGAACACATCACCACTGATTTAGATCAGGATCCAATGAACATGCTTGTCATATTAGTAGAGCAAAACCAATCACATACATTCTTGTACAATAGCTTGATATCATCCAAAAATTATCTCCCAGCCTATTTACAACTACTACTCACAAAACTCTAACTCAATAAACAACTTACAATCAGTTAATTTCCAACAACCAACCAAAATTTTCAATGTAATTTTTATGGGTTCTTATAGGTGAATGAGTGATAAAAGTGGTATATAGGACTTAAAAGCTTCCTTAAAATAGAGGGAGAAATGTCTTCGAAGCCTATTTTGTTTAATATCTTTACATTAACTTTCAGTACCCTTTAGTTTATTTAGAAGTCTTTGTCAGGTTGACAATAACTTCAAGGGTATGTTCTTGGAAATACTTTCCTGGCTGTAGTACTCTGTTTATACTCTAAGACAAGAAACATGAAGATTGGTCTTTCAGTTCTTCCATACTTTATAACTAATGCACTGACAGTTTTAAGGACTTCTGTCAGAGTAATAACTGTTATGGTGCTTGATGAGGAATGGAGTAGGTCATGTGAGTTTGCTGATCTTAAGAACGTTTGCTGATCTTAAGTCACTGATCTGGCTTGATGTGTGCTTTAGGCTTCATTAAGCCTTCCTTGGTCATATTTTATGATCTTCGAACTGTATCCTTTGACTTAACTATGGATTAGGCATTAATTCTTCAATATTATGCTTTAATCTTCTTAATCTTTTCTGATACACTTTGCTGCTTCTTCTGTACAGATGTCTGGGGTTTGGCTGAGCTGGAGGGTTGTGTTAGGGTCAATAACCTCGATCTTCGATAAAACAAGCTATTAAATCTTCTTAGTGATGTCTTCTTCTGCGATCTTTGGCTCTGTGATAGTCTTTTTGTGCTATGTGTTACCATGACTATGACTGTGGAATTCATCACCCTTTGAAACCTACAAAAAATGATAACACGTTATAAAAAACCTGCAGAGTGGGAATGACTTCTTCAGAGGCCCGTGAGGGTGGAGGAGCAATGAGGAAAAATGTGGATGCAGCGGAAAAATGGGAGGAAAACCCTAGCAGAGCAGCTAACCAGGTCCGATGGGGGTTTGAGTGCGATGATGGACGTGGACCGTTAGATTAGGACGATCTACGATGGGGATATCTCGATGGACCATTTGGGAGAATATATGAATGGAAAATGAATGGGGTTGCGATATAATACGAGCCGTTCAATCTCAGAGATCGACGACTGGGATTAAAAGCGAAGGCAACGTTGTGGAAAGCAGCGATAAGGTGGAAAACCGGTAATGGTTTTCGCGCAGCAAAATGGGGGGAGGTGGTAATTTTCATTTGGAACGCGATTCCATAGAGCGATCGACACGTGGCTTTTGAAAACCACTTTTATCGCGCAGAAGTAGCGCACTGCAGGGGAGGCTTAAAAATTACGCGAAATGATGCGTTAGCTGTCAGATCTTTAGGCCGAAGATCTACGGCTGTGGGAGAGCGCGACGGAGGATAAGGTGTGCGGGCGGAAAAAATGGTGGGGCTCGGTAGTGACTTAAGGTGGCTTGTCACGGGGTGAAGACAGGGGAGATCCTGACCGTTGGATTAGGGGGAATGAACGGTTGGATCTCAGTCAGAGGGGTGATGGCGAAGGGTTATGGGCGGAGCGTGACGCAATCTCGGCTGTTTGTTCTCGTGGATTCAATGGCTGAGATCAAATCGGTGGGTTGGGCCATTGAAAGATCCATGCTTTAGAGAGAAGGCGTATGTTTTTGCGATGCAACAGAGGGGTGTGGTCCCATGAAAAAGGTGAGGAGACTGGGGGTTAAAAAAGAAGAGGCTTATCACATCGGGGATTTGAAGTAAAAGGTAACAAAGAAATGGGAAACCTGATTGTGATTGCGCGATGGGGTTAGCTCCTGGATATGGCTCTGGGTCACTTGTGGGGAAAGGAGCTAGGGCTAAGGCCGAAGGGGCTTAAGGCCTTAATGCGAAAATGAAGATTTTTAAGGATTTTGAAGGGTTTTTTGAGGAATTTGGAGGTTCCGCTAGATGGAAGGAGGGATTTTTAAACCAATAAAGGGAAATATAAGGTTTAAAAGGGTTTTAAGATGATTTAGAGGTTAAAATGAAGGTTTATAGAGGAATTTTTGTGGAGGGAATAAGGGTGAAAAATGGAATTCTTTGTGAGTGAAAAGAGAAGTGAAATGATGGAAAATGGAGCCTCATGAACCGTTTTTCTTTGATAAACATCTAGGTTCATTAATGGAAACAATAGTGAAGATTATCTAAAGGATAGAAGACACATGAAGGCTTTAGGAATGATAGATTTTCAAGGGAATTTATCGCTTGAAGGCTTGATGACAAATTTAGCCACCTATTTGCTTTGACAAATTATTATAGGTGGCTAACACTTACAGCTTTTGATGGAAGAGGATTCCATCCATATGGAATTTTACAGGATTTACCTATAGAGGTCGAAGGTAAAACTGTTAATCTAGATGTGGAAGTAGTTGATGCCCCTTTGGATTACAACCTTCTTCTGGGTCGAAGTTGGTCTTATGCTATGACTACTGTCTTGTCTTCCATCTTTTGGTTAATCATGTTTCCTCATAAAGGAAAGATTGTGAAAATTGACCAACTATCATATTATTTGTTTGATCCATCCTCTACAGATAGTATTCAGCATGTTGGAAAATCGACTATTCCTTATGAAGATGTTGGAGTAGGTTTAGTCAAAGATTCTATTTTGATTTCTATGCCTCCACCCAACGTACCGCGTACCATTGCTAATATCAATATGATTTCATCAAGCACTATTCCATTTGATGATCCTTGGATAGTGCCTTCAGAGTCATAAATGGATTCTTTGAATGGCGAGATGCCTTTGAGTCCTTTTGAGATAGCATATATAGTGGTATAGTCATTTTATAACACACCTTCATCTAATCCTGATCCAATGAATGTGGTCACTGAAGAATCTTCTTCACTATCAAGATCAACCTTGACATGTATTTCCAATACTTTTCAACAGGTGTTTTCTACTGATGAAAGTATTCGTGAAATTCTGTCTATGGATGAACCACCATGGGATGATCTACACCATAGATCTTTGTTTTTACGTGAACTTGATAGATTTGAAAATGATTTTTCGTCAATTTTTACAATTGATTATGTCAAGGAACATCAGAATCTAATCATGATTACAAATTCGGATTCTGAGATTAATTTGGGAAACATTTATACAACTGTTTCTATTGACATATCAGTTAAACCGGGAGTTTTTGAAAAATTTCATATAGGAGCTTCTTGTACGATTGATGAAATTAATACATATAAAGCCCTATTTCAAGAATTCTGCGACATATTTTCCTGGTCCTAGAAATAAATGCCAGGAATTGATCCAAAAATTTTCATTCATGAAATAAAGACATACCCGGATGTAAATCCTATAAGACAACGTTTACGTCTGATACATCCAAGGAAAGTTGCTACTATCAAAGCTGAAGTTGAGAAATTACTAAGAGTAGGATTTATTTATCCAATCCCACTAACAGATTGGGTATCTAATATAGTTCTCGTTACCAAGAAGCAAGGGACTATACGAGTATATGTCGATTATAGGGACATTAATAAAGCCTGTCCAAAAGACAATTATCCTACCCCTTATATTGACCAAATCATTAATTATTGTGCTGGAAATGAGATGTTTTCATTCATGGATGGATTTTCCGGATATAATCAAATAAACATACTCCCTGCTGATCAACCAAAGACAACATTCATTTGTCGTTGGGGAACATTTGCTTACTGTAAATTACCTTTCGGATTAAAGAATGCTGGTGCAAATTTTCAAAGGGCCATGTCTTACGCTTTTATGACATCAAACACATTATGTAGCCTTATCTGGATGATTTACTTGCTCACTCATTACACAACGAAGATCATCCTACTCATCTAAGAGCAATTTTTATGAGTTGTAGGCATTATAAGATTCGTTTGAATCCACACAAGTGTGTTTTTTGTGTGCAATCTGGACGATTATTGGGATTTTTTGTCTCCAAAGTCAGCATTCGTGTCGATCCCTCGAAGGTTGAGGTCATCATAAATCTACCTCCTCCTTCCACACTTCACCAACTCCAAAGTTTGCAAGGGAAAGCAAAATTTTTGCGTAGATTTATCCCGAACTATGCTGAGTTAACAAAAGGTTTTACCAGGTTGTTGAAACAGAATGTTCCTTTTATTTGGGATGAGATTGCTGATCGATCTTTTGATGCTCTAAAACACGTATTAACCCATGCACCGTTATTGCATCCACCCAATTACAACCAGGATTACTTTTTATACCTAGCAACCTCTGATTCCACCGTTGGAATGGTTTTAGTTCAAGAGGATGAATTTCAAAATGAGCATGTGATTTATTATCTAAGTAGGAATTTGAATCCAACCGAAATTAAATATTCACATGTGGAGAAATTGGCCTTGGTAGCTGTTCAAGCTGTCCAAATATTTTGTCATTACATACTGTTACGCAAGACAACGATAATTTCTAATTGCAACCTAATGATGTATATTTTGACAAAACAATTACTTGGGGGAAAATACTCTAAATGTATTGTTATCCTACAAGAGTTTGATTTGGAATTTGAAAAATATAAATCAAAGAAATCACTGGTGTTTGCAGAACTTACGTGTGATTTTCCCAATACTGAGACAAAAACTGTGGTAGATAATCACATTGTAGATGAATCTCTGTTTCTTATCAATACACTAGATCCCTGGTATGGAGATATCATCATTTATCTTCAAACAAAAACCTTTCTTCCTGAGCTTTCACGTTCAAATTGATGAAAGATCCATTACCAATCCCAAAAATACAATATTATTGGGGACACACTTTATCGTCGTGGTCCAGATTTTGTTTTTTGACGTTGCATAACTCATGAGGAGGCTGAAAGGGTTATGAATGACTACCACTCTGGAGCATGTGGTGGTCATATGTCTGGGTACGCCACATCCCAAAAGATATTGCGTGCTGGGTATTTTTGGCCCTCATTATTCAAATATTTCATTCTTACAGTCTGAAAATGCCACAACTGTCAAATTTTTTATCAAAAGATGCGTGCACCACCAGCTCCTCTTCACCCCATAATTGCTGTTAGTCCCTTTGCGAAATGGGTCATTGATTTCATTACATGTATTCCTCACTCGGCCAAGGGGCATGGGTATATTGTTCTCGCAATAGATTTCTTTACCAAATGGGCCGAGGCGATGTCTACATTCGCAGCTGATGGCAAGACTATAGCTACGTTCGTATTCAATCATGTGATTTCTCGTTTCGGTGTACCCCAAGCTATTATCACTGACCATGGGAGTCATTTTCGAAATATAATGATGACCGAACTGTCTGATAAACTTGGCCTGTGCCATGATAATTCTACTCCATATTACCTGCAGGTTAATGGTTAGGTTGAAGCCGTTAATAAAGTTTTAACCACCATGATCAAATGGATTATCGAAATTCACAAATTGAATTGGAATACCATGATTTTTTTGGCATTATGGGCATATCGAACCTCAGCAAAAACTGCAACAGGGTTCACTCCTTTTCAACTGGTTTACAGTTTGGAAGTTGTGTTACCCATTGAATGAAAAATACCATCACTCCAATTAGCCATAGAGTTACTACCGGCAACCTCTGAAGAGGAAAAATGCTTTTTGTACTTAACACAATTAGATGAGACTCGGCGCATCGCTGCATTAGTAGCCGAAGCTCGTAAAAATGCGCTAAAGCTCAGTATGATCGAAGTGTTACACCTCATGTTTTTTCAGAAGGTGACCTAGTATTAGTATATGATCAAGCTAATGATAAGCTAGGAGCTGGGAAATTTGAACCAATGTGGCATGGTCCTTACATTGTCAAGCGAGTGCTTGCAAAAATGGCCTATGAATTGACTGACTATGACGGGGTCTCTTTAGATAAACCCAGAAATGGTCTTTATCTGAAGAGATATTATGCTTGATTCTTGTGTGGAGATATTACTTGTATATTAGTTATTTTCCTAGTTAGTGTGCCTTAGATTAAAAAAGTGTGCCTAGTTTTAGTTACTATCACTGCTTATCTTGATTACTCTTGATATTGCAGATGTCGACGTCCCTTCAAACATACATTGGTTTTTCCAATGGTGCATGTCATAGTACATGGAATATTTCTTCTGTAGCTTGGGTTATATATTCACCCACTGATGAGTTAGTTTCTATGCATGGGGTAAACCTTGGTCAAACAACGAATAATATTGCATAATATAGCACAGTGATTGAGTTGTTATCTAATGCCATTTCATTTTGTATTTGACATTTTCTTATAAGGTTAGATTCATAACTCATTGTATTACATTTAAACAGAGTATACACAATTAAAAATCCAACGTTATTAAGATTATTTTTGAAGGTTTGTCTCTTGGAAAGACAATTTGATTATATCGAATATTATCACATTTCAAGAAATTTAAACACATTGGCTGATGAATTAGCTAATCGTGTTTTAAATATACATTTGAAACATTAAATCATAAACCAAAACAACGTTCGATACATGTGAACAAGATAGTCAAAGAAAGTAGTAATATCATAGATAGAAGTTTTTGTTTTCAAAAATATTACATCGTCTATGATCATAGGTTTAAAACACCTTATGATCTGAAAGATAGTGATACAAAAAAAAAAATACAATAGTCCGCGAAGATCATCCACTATCCATGGTGATGATCATGGTAGTAAACTATCGCCCGTGCCACCTTGTGCAGGAATCTCCTGAATTGGCTTGGAACACCAGTAACGTGTCTCTGGAGACGGAGAGGAATTTCATCTATCGATGTCTTTGGGATATCTATAGTCAACCTCTCCAGGTTGTGTTCCATGTCAGTAAGGATTTCTTCCGCTTTATTTTGTGGCTGTGCAACAGGCTCTATTTGTCGTCTTTCAAAATGACGGAGTGTAGATGGCCTTCGTGGACCAACATCTGCATTTGAAATTTTGTCATCAATATTGGACGATTGAAAAAATGAGATAAAAAATTAGAGCTAAAACACATAAAAATGATTCATTTACCTGATTCGTCCCATTGTGCCCCTGGAGGTAAGGACATCTTGGGATCACCTCAGAAATCTATACCCGCATACGAAAAATCTTCAATAACAAAGATTTGGTTCTGCAGCCAACGAAAATATGCCAGAGTGAATCGAAATACCGCACAACTGTCGCCACCATGGTGGGCCATCAGTGCAACCCAACGTACCATACGAGGCTCTCTAAGTTCACCATGATCAACAGAGATAAGCTGAGGGGCAAGGAATGGAATCCTCTCCAAAGAAAAAGAAACCAAGATAGCACCATACCCAAAGTTTTTCAACTTTGAGTTTTTCACTCTGGTCAATTTTCCTTTCATATTGGCTAATACCCCTTCACACCAATTGAAAATGGTGCCTCTGAAACATTCGACTGCCGTTTGCATCTGAGACTTGGTAGCCACATGTGGAGCCGCGCTCCCACACAACCTAGTTACTGTGGACGCAATCACTTTAAGATCAAGACATAAGATAGTATTTATATCTATACGGTTATCTTTGGGATCAACTTCTTCACTGTAAAAATCTTGTTTATAGCTAGCAACAGTCAGGCCACCTAGCCTAGCTCCAAACAAAGAGATATGTTCCCCTCTTTTGGAAAAACTAGTGAGAAAGTAAATATCTTCCAGCTCAAGTTCTAGCCGGTGATCTCCAATGATAAAAATTGATCTTGGACATCCCATTTGTTCACCAACCATGCCATTAGTTCCACTTGTGCCCTCATTCCCTAAATTGCCTAGAATTTATACAATCCACAATCTCTTAACACACACATTGTGTGCAGATCATTCATAGCTGCCTCGTCTACACCTTCATGTCTGTGTTCTCTCCATTCTAACATTGTGAAATAGTCTGCAAATGGACGCATTTGAAGATTAGAAACTTTTAGAATGGGAAATTATAAGCACACGCTCCTCATGAAAACCGCGGTAGCCCGATAATTTTCCCTTAGGAAAATTATTAGGGTCCGTAGGTAACACATTTATGACCCGAGGACCCCCGAGGGCGGAATTTTGAGCATATTTTCTCCTCAAAAAATGATTTTAAGGCCTAAAAAGAGAATTTAATGGGATTAAAATGAAGAGACGAGTGTTGTGGATTACCTGGTTCTGACGATTTTCGATTTGAGCGGTCGATTATTTCGTTATCAACTTCAGAACGTTTTCTGCCAAAAGCTCTCAAATTACAAATCTGAAGACAAAAGGTGAAAATGACTTTGTTGAACTGCTTTTTATACGATTTTTTGAATGAATAAAATATTGTATTTTATTTATTTTCCACTTTAAAAAGTAAAATTTTAGATGTTTTTATTTTTTGGAAATAGGTATGTTTAATCTTTCGAGCTTTTGTGCAGAATACAGATTTTTGGTGATACGAATTATTTTGGTGATGAGTACACTTTTATCACTTTTTCGGGCTCTTAAAAAATTATGAAAAAGCGAAACCCTGGAGTTCTCTTTTAAGCCCTTTTCAGACTCTCTAAATATGAAAAGATCATCGAGTACTTGACTATTCAAACTTGAAACAGTCATCCTTTCAGTTTAAGTTTACCCCTTTTCCAGACTGAAATGGACTATTTACGAAAAAGGTATACGTTGACTAATCATGGTCAATAGAGTTCTCTCTTGTATTATTTTATCCTTTTTTGGGCTTTATAGACTAAATTTACAAAAAAGAACAACCACGAAGTTTTATTTAGTTTTTCTTCTGACTCCCTAAAATTGAAAAACACTGAGTTTCTCCTATACTGGACTCGTTAAAATTTAATAGTAAAGGACCTGTCGATTACAAACAGAAATGAACCACTCCTTCTTAGGGTTCGATTTTAATACTAAGTTGGAATCATCCAAAGGATGAGCTTACACAACAAGCAAATGTTATCCTCCTCAAGCTTGTAAAAAATAAAGAGGTACTTGCCAAAAATGGTGGGGGAAAAAGAGAGAAAATGAATCCAGTTGTCATACTTTGTTTTGAAAAGCAGTATACCACTCTTGAACACGACACTTTTTGTTACACTCATACCTAGGTTGGGAAAATCCTTTGTATAAAAGTTAATCAAACCACATTGAAAGTCTTCAGCCGGTTTCTGGGTATTAGCATTAGGTCATGTCACCAAACCATCTATAGTGTCGTTATGTGTTCAAGAGAACAATTTAAATAAACCATTCATTGCAAAAATTTGTCTCCATTCACGTTGACCATCCCTGAGTCAGTCCTTGCAAATATTTCTTCAAAACTTGATTTAATGGTTTCGTGTCGTAGGCTTTCCTATGACGGGTCACTTTCTATCGACGATGGCTCATTATCTAGAAAGTTGATCTAGAATCCTATCAGTACCTTGGGATCTGCATGCCCTAATGGCAGGTTTCTCGCCTTCAACGATAGGTTGCATCATTGACCTTCGATCGAATGACTCCGTGAAGTGTTCGACTGCAAATCATTCATTCACACTTCGTGGATTGTACTAAGTACTTTGAGATCCATTGTCATTATTGGTGGTTTCTATCACAGTTGTTAACAGTTCACATCATTGAATGGTAATCAAGTGGTTTCTACCATGTTCGACTTCAACACAATCAATCGCATGGATAGAATCATACTATTTCTGGAAGCGGAAATCAAGACCCTGGATCTAGTTTCCACCATCCAAGCTGCTAGGAGTTTTATTGTTCATGATATAGTAGACTAATTATGACAGATGGCTGCACCCATGCTGTGTCTACTATTGTTGTAATTTAAAATAATTTCCGTACTAGAACATGTAGTTAGTTTTGATCTGAGTATGTGAATTCCTACCTCAGCGATGATATACATATATATATGTTTGCATTGAATGTTTTTACAGGTTTCAACTAGTATGTCCGCAATCCAATCCTCGAAAAGATAAAGCACTTCACTCTTTGAAACTACCTCAGACTTTGCACTTTAGGGGGCAATCTGTTACACGTTATTTTGTCACCATGACATTTAACTATCTATATGGGTTCATCATCACCTATATTATGCTTCATTAGAAGTAAAAAACCTCAAACTTCCTAAACCAAGTCTTGGAATTGGAGAAAAGTTCATTTAAAACCCTAAAAGCCCAACTCCGCACTTTTCCTAGTCTTTACCTACGGACCAGTTTCTTTTTGCTCTATAATCTGCGACACATCCCACATGTTCTGCTTATTAAACCCGCAGACCCCCGTAAAAGGTAAAATAAAAGAAAAAGTAAGTTCTAGAAGCCCAGTTGGTCGAATATTCTCCCAGCTGGAGGCTTCTAGAAGCGTAATCCGGTCGAGCTTCATCCCTTCATTCATGGAATTCTATCCCTTCATTAATAGAGTTTATCCGTTGGTATTTGGAGCTCAAATCCCTTCATAAAAGGAATTTATTCCCCTCTTTATGGAACTGAAACCACTTCTATTTTCCTATAAATTGAACTCATGTTTCATTCTCAAGGGTACTTACTTAGAACTTAGTAGTTTTTGAGGAGAATTGCTGAAGAAATCATACTCTCTATACTTGGCATCATTGGTATGATAACGATCACATACTCATATCCATAGTTTCATGCTAGTTCAAAGAGGTGAAGGCTTGTCAAACTGAGAGAGAATGATTGTTCAGGACCCAAGAAGAACTTGTATGACATCAAGGCGACAAGGTTGTAAGGTTACTTCTTATTATACAAGATAATACAAATGGATTCTATTTTCTCATTATATTGTTCATGTATCTATTGAGTAATTTAATTATTGGATTCCTTGATCACTGAGATAGATTAGTGTTTTCTCAATTATTATATCTTGCAGGTGCTTTTAATCCTTTTATATGTCTTTGATCACAGGTTTCACATGTTAAAGTGATCTCTTTTGGAGCGAATGGATAGAAGATTTCAGCAAGCGTTGGACTTCAGGTAGGGGCATGTCCTCATACTTTGTTATTTAATAATTTTGAATCACAAATGATCTAGAGAAAATGGTTTGCATTTGGATGTTTGTTTCTAGATATCCTTAGGATACTAGGGAGATCGTTCTTTTCCACAAGAAGGATTTATCCGCATAACAATTACTTTCAATGATATGACAAGTCCTTTCAAATATTGAACCCTAGAAACAAATCATATTAATGCATCTAAAAATTTTCAGAATTCATATGTTAGACTTCCCACTAGGATTTCATGTAAACCCTATATTTCATACATGAGCTCCAACAATCAGAACCAAGCACAACTTAATCAACAACATGCATAACTTCTACTAGGGTTTGATGTAAACCCTAGAATTTTCATCTACAAATTCTTAGAAATCACTATATAGATTCATAAATTCCAGATGGTTATACATACTAGAGAATTTTACTACAACCAGGGTTTAGCTGCAAAACCCTAGATTTTCTAAGCAACATCATCCTAGAACTTCAAAATTTGACTAGGTATTGTTTCCAAACCCTAGGACTTATGACCATTAATAATTAGGTTAATACATATATCTAGTAATTCATCATCAAACATAAGCATAAGATATGTCAGGAAATATTAACATATTATACATATGCTGACCTAGAACAAGCTAGGGTTTAAACCAAATGAACACATACTTAGGGTTTCATTCCTATGATTTTAGATACATAACAAGGGTTTTTATTATATACCCAACCAAATCCTAAGGATCTAGTGTTTCAATTCATAACATAGCAAACCCCACTTTACCAGAAATTCAAAGGTTCGGGATTTCGGACAACACCATTTCAACCCTAACAAGTTAGGGTTTTCATGATCATACCAAAACCTCAAACATGACATCATCAATATATCAAACATAATAAATTTAGACTCCATCAATAAGCCTAAGTAGGTTATGGTTTCATTCATTGTCAACATACCCTTAGGTTAGGGTTTTCCATAGAACTTGACTAGGGTTCTATAAGAACAATCAAGGATGTAAGGAGGGTAGATTTATCAAAAGATGAATCAACCTAAACAAGAATCTTTATGATTAAAAACATCTAGACATAACTATTTTAGTAATATAACACAAATTTAAAAATAATATGAATGTAATTTTTGTATTAAGAGAATTTTATAAGATGTATAGTCTAAGACATACCTGGAGATGTTCCTTGGCAAACCTTGTAAGGAATTCCTTGAAGTGTAAGCCATGATCTTCTATACCTTGTGATTACATACTTTCAATAAAAACTTGTGATTAAATACCTCTGATTTTATATCTCATTAAACTTCCATGTGCATCTTGACAATACTTGCTTGATTTCCTCAAGGTTTGAATTTATTTTTCCATAGGAAAGACTTTAGATTCTTTATGTGATGGCGTAGCTCAGTCACATGCTTCATACTTAGGTACTATTCGATAACTTATGACAAGGTTATATCTCTGTAATAATATCCCTATATTGTCATCATTTCTTTGTTATAGTATTCACTATAATATATAGCAAGGTTACTATGATTTTATTGATTTCTACAATCATATTCATTGTGATTTCCACACTTGTCTTCTGAGATATCACGAGTTCATCATTCTGAATTTAATCCAAATTATTTCACTATGGTTTACTGAAACCATGTCACTTTATTCCATCAAAAACCTTCAAGTTATATCTCTTCTATAATGTGGATTTACCGATCCTTATTCTTTGAAAACTGATCTGAATTCCTTTTCTGTGGGATATTAAAATCCTACTTCTTCAAGGTGTCTTGAAATAGTGAATAGAGATAGAAATTGGTCACTCTAATATTAGTTATATTAGCCCATAAATTATCTTCAAGACAAATGCAAACAAAAAATTTCACAGAGATTACTTCAAAGATATATAAGTGGTCTTCAAACTGCCTTTGATCATGACCTTAGCTCTGAAACCATGTTGAGAAATCCAAAGTGTGGCAGCTAAATGATTTCTCTTATTATGACATTATCTTGTGATGTTTTTCATTATTATTATTTTATATTTCGGATTATATTTTGTTATCATCAAGACTAATGCCAAGAAAAAAATAGAAGAGAACACGAGATGTAGGCATGAAGCCAGGGAAAAACCCCTCTCTAGGGGAAAACTTGGTCAAAATCAGTCCTTCAGTAGATTCAAGATGAGACGACCAATACCCTCACAACCTAGACTAGGGACTCCCTTCATCAAGTCATCCTTGTTTGTTCTTCTTAATTTCTGTGTGTAGCATTTCATTCTTCAAAGTGTACTTAACACATCCTTCTTGCAAAAATTAGATACCCCTTGAAAAATTTCGGTGTGATGCAACATGCATACTTCTGTCCTCTAAGAATGATATAGTCTTATAATGATATCCACGTTCTTGAAGTGATAACCTTGTCTTTATATGTAGAAAAACAATCCTTCTTACTTCAGTCCTCTGTTGAAATGTGCAACAAGAAATAATGAAATTGGCAACTAGAAAGGACAAAAATTGCACCACATACTAGTGTATGATTCCAGTCACACATTGGTGAGGAATTCAGTTACACATTAGTGCTAAATGTGGGCATCTAATTTATTTTTCCCTTAAATAAATTGTAATTTCATCTCATAACAACTTTTATCAGTTAACTATGTCATGAAGACTGAGTTAGCTCAATAATTTCGAGTTGAGGCTCTAATATGAGGCATGTAGAGTGATCCTAATATTTTGGGGTTCCAGTTGCAGTTGTAGTACTAGTGTGGTGTGAGTGTCATCAGTTAACTCAAATTAATTAAGTTAAAATCAATATAACTAGTTCTAACTGAGAGAATAATTAGTGAGAGGTCCAATGAATTAAATTAGATTTAATTCACAAGTAGTGATCAATCAAATAACTGAAGATTCACTATTAATAGTTACATGCATGTCAGTTTTTATGAAGACCCAATTGATACAAAGGTTAAAGGGAACATAACTATCAATTGTATTATTATCAATCTGCCTGGGTACAATTATAAAGTCACATGAAGGCCATGATGGATTGCGCAATCAAGGAAGGCTGAATTTCCTATTTAAAAGGGGCCTATTTCCCTAGGGATTTCATGAGCAAGGTTGGGCTTAATAGAGGTTGAGAATTGGCTAATTGTTTGTCAATTTTTCCTAAGAATTGCAAGTAAGTTTTGAGTAGGATCAGAGTGAGACAGTCAGGAGAGTGCAAGATTTTCTCAATGTGAGAAAGCATTGTATTGTTTCATGATTCCTTGAATTTATACAATATATGATAGCAAGGATTTGATCAGTTTCTTTCCCCAAGGACATCTTGTGTTGTGTGATTGATTTACTTCTTTCTCTTACTTGCATGTGACTGAGCGATGGTGTTTTATATTCTGCAAATATTGTAGAAGGATTCAATATCTTGTTTTAGTACATCAAAAGCTCAAAGTTAACCCATTGGTATAGAGCTTCTATATAGTTTCTACATGGTATCAAAGCATCAGGAATCACAATAGAAGAGAAGAAAGTGAGTTTGTCTTGAACAGGTTGAAATTTGTAGATTTATTCTTCAGGATCCAACAACAAATTAAGATGTATTTCAATGGATTGAGACTTGAATATGCAATCGAGGGAAATTAAAATTATATTTCATGGAAGGACAGGATGGAGGCAGTGTTGGAGGACAACAGGTTGAATGAATTCATAGATTATGATATTCCCAAGCCCACAGAAGAATATGCCCAACTTCTTGATGCAGGGCAGAAGAAGGTAGAAAAGGCGAGAAGGTTCTTGTTAGAGGGAGTTTGAGATCATATTGTCTCGAGTATCGATGGGAAGGAAAATCCATATGCTATGTGGAAGACCTTGAAATATCTGTTTCAGAATAGCAGTGACCACAGGAAGTTGGCGCTGAAGGAAAAGCTCAGAAATATCAATATGGAGGAGGGCGATACGGTACCAACATACTTGGAAAAGTTCACTCAATGTCGAGATGAGCTTGGAAGTGTTGGTGTGATAGTAGCCCAGGATGATTTGGTGAGCCTAGCACTTCTAGGCCTTCCCAAGAGTTGACATAATTACCAGGACTCATTGAATGGGAGGGAGAAGTTACCAGACTGGGAGCGTTTGTGGTCTGACTTGGTAATAAAAGAGATAAGGTGGAGCACCAGAGAAGGGACATCGAACACCAACAAAGAATAATATTGTGCATTAGTTAGAAAAGGAAATAAAGCCAAGGGAAAGAAGTCCCAAGGTGAATAGGGCAAGAGAGACTTGTCCAAGATCAAGTGTTTTCACTGTCACGAGCATGGGCACTATGCCTCGAATTGTCCATAGAAGAAGGAAAGCAAGAAGGAGCCTTCAGTTGCAATGGGTGAAGCGTTAGCTTCATAGTTCGAGATTTATTTTACTCCCATTGCATGCATGGATAGCACTGTAATGGGATGCATATGGTATCTAGACAAAAATGCCTCATTCCATATGATGAGGAATAAAGATGTCTTCAGTTACTTGGAGGAGAAGGACCTCCAGCAGAACATAGAGTTTGGAGATGAAGGGAGGTATAGCACGACCGAAATAGGTAAAATTAACTTTCAGAGGGAGTCTAGCTCCCCTCTTAGACTAACAGAGTTTTTTGTATGTTCTAGGCCTAAGGAAGAATCTTGTCTCCGTAGTGGTATTGGAAGACCGTGGTTATGATGTGATGTTTAGAAAAGGAAAGGTTTTCCTTAAACACATAGCCACGGGATAGGTGAAAAATATCGGTGTAAGAGTCAAGAACCTATATGCTTTCGAGGTCAAGGATGCATGCAAATATTTGAGGAGCAAAGCAATAGTTAATGACTTGGTGGTTGAGAGGGAGAATTTATCTCTTAACATGTAGCCTTGGAAGCAGTGTCAGAAGGTTGTGGAGCAGCCAAAATTGGAGAAGTAGAGAGGAGACTGAGTGGAAGAGTCCACTCAAGAAAAGACCTCCAGGAGGGGGGAATTTCAAGCCAAATGGGCAGAGGGAGTACATGCAACTATACCTCCAGGTGTGAGGTGGGGTTTGTGTAGATATAACCCAAGAATAAATTTCGGCAAGGTCCATTGAGATGGTGTGTCTCATGGATCGAACATGGCTACGAGGAGCCCATAATACAACAGTAGAAGGAAGGATCAGTTAGATTGATGCAATCAGATTTTAGGAAGACATAAATCTGAGTGATAGATGTCGGGTACTAGAGCGCAGATCAGAGTTGGCAAGGGCATGGATGCAGATGTCAGTAGCAGCGCAGAGAGTCCAGTAGACAGGTGTAGTAGGATCCAGTAGTCATAAGACTTTGATGACATATGCATTATACTGATTTAGTTGTTTGGAGGCTATTCAATTTCAGGATTTGTAGGTGAAAACAACACTAGATAAGTGTTGCATGTAGAACATTCCAAAGGTACCAGATCGGGATAAATTGAATTCCTTTCTTGTTGAGAGGGAGTGTTGAAATTTGCAACAAGAAACAATGAAATTGGCAATGAGAAAGGACAAAAATTGCACCACATACTAGTGTGGGATTCCAGTCACACATTGGTGAGGTTATTTAGTTACACATTAGTGCTAAATGTGGGCATCTAATTTATTTTTCCCTTATATAAATTGGAAAATAAATTGTAATTTCATCTCATAAAAAATTGTATCAGTTAACTAAGCCATGAAGACTGAGTTAGCTCAAGAATTTCAAGTTGAGGGTCTAAGATGAGGCATGTAGAGTGATCCTATTATTTTCGGGGTCCAGTTGTAGTTGTAGCACTAGTGAGTGTAACCAGTTAACTCAAATTAATTGAGTTAAATCAATTTAACTAGTTCTAAATATGAGAAGAATTAGTGAGAGGTTCAATGAATTAAATTATATTTAATTCACAAGTAGTGATCAATTAGACAACTAATGATTCACTATTAATAGTAGCATGCATGTCAGTTCTGATGAAGTCCCAATTAAGACAAAGGTTAAAGGGAACATAACTATCCGTTGTATTATTAGCAAATTTCCCGAGTGCAATTATAAAGTCACAGGAAGGCCTATTTCCCTAGGGATTGCGTGAGAAACGTTGGGCTTAGTAGAAGCTGAGAATTGGCTAAGTGTTTTTCAATTTAGCTTGAGCATTGCAAGTTAGTTTTGAGCACAATCAAAGTGAGACAGTCAGGAGAGTGAAGGATTTTCTTGGTGTGAGAAAGCATTGTATCGTTTCATGATTCCTTGACTTTATAAAATATATGATAGCAGGGTTTTGAGCAGTTGATTTCCCCAAGAATATCTTGTGTTGTGTGATTGATTTAATTCTTTCTCTTACTTGCATGTGATCGAGAGATGGTGTTTTATATTCCGAAAATATTGTATAAGGATTCAGTATCTTGTTTTAGTACATCACAAGATCGAATTGAATCCATTGGTATATAACTTCTATATAATTTCTACATTCTCGACCTTGAGATAGCACTGAGACCTTGTCGTTGTAGTAGCGTCGAGACCTTTTCCATTGTGGTAGCACTGAGATCTTATCTCTATGGTGGCATTGAGACCTTTGTCACTGTGGTAGCACTGAAACCTTATCTTTGTGGTAGCACCGAACCCTTATCTCTTGTGGTAGCACCGAACCCTTATCAATATGGTAGCACCAAAACTTTATCACTGTAATAGCACCGAAACCTGTGATAGCATAGAAATTCCTTCTCTGAGTTTCGCTTGAACTTCCTTATTGCAGTCACATGAAATCATCTTTGTAATTTTGGTCGAAGGTGCACATGCCTATATATAGTTGATTCCCATAGCAAATAAGTCGACGTGACTTCTTGAAGAGATGTGTCCTTATATTAGGTTGACATATTTCCTTTGAGGGAAGCTGACTTGATGGAGACTTTGATGAAGAGGCTGACTTGATGGAGGATTATTTGACCAAAAATTAATTGTCTTTGACAACAACCTAAAGCCTACAATGGAGGCTTGACCTATAACAATTGACCCAAGCATGAAACCTATTAAAAAGTCAATTTAGTAGTAACGGTGATTGTTTTTTTCTTTTCTATTGACAAATATATTACATTTTGACTCAAGTACAATTTATGAAGACTGAACCTAGTTACATTTTTCAACACGAGGAAGAATTTTTGTGCGGGATAATGAGTGTGTGGAGTGAGGAACACAAGATTTATTCTACAATAGTCTGCATCTTCATATAAATCCCATTCCATACACTTCTTCCACAGAACTCCTCACACAAAATTACATATTAATCAATTAATTAGCAGTTTTGGCTTATTAAAGTTTGGGGCATGAAAATTTTGGCTTACGTGTATATCGGGTGCGAAATAAAGGTGGACGATAAACTAACCTGAGATCATTTTATTTGATATCGAAATTCAAAAGTGGTGTGGGCCAAAACATGTACATTTCAATTTGTGCTATTTCATTATAACTATAGTCTCTTTTAATTGTTTGTATCGATTCGAAAATTTATTGTCCAATGGCTCTAATTATTATGTTGTAATCAATGGCTAATATTGAGTGTAAGGTCCCTTCCCTTCTTTATCTAAATAAGGATATGCAAAAGAAGGGTATGTGCGAAAGACCCTTTATTTCCCCATTTCCACAATTCCACACACATTCCTCCTCCACACACTTCTCTCGTACACTTCTATCTCACACAACACTTCTAAATGTTAATTTTCATGTTATATTACACGGATATTGTGATCACTATATATGAGTAGTCATAATAGCATAGATAGAAGTTAACATAATTTTAAAAATTAATGTGTTTGTAGTTGCATTGGAAAGGTGTTCATCATGCACTTCTTTGCATGCACGTTGCCAATGCATATTTGATTAGTTCTCATGGGGTATTCTTACAAATGGTTTTCTCCAAAGTTATTTGCTAGGTTATTGTTGTTCTAGTTATTATAGTGATTTGTAAGAGGTGTTATACTAAGTGTTGTGTGCTTTGGTAATTAGTGTAAGGAGTATCCAAAGAATATGCTTTCAAAGGTAGGGATAAATTCCATGATATCTTTATCAGTTACTTTTTGATTCATTTGTTATGTATGCGAGTGCTTAAGAATTTAGATAGTATACGTGGAAGTAAGTGGGGTTAACAAGATCCACAACTTAATTTGTTACAATTAACTTCCAAATATGGTTGTCGGTTATGTAAAGACTAAAATAAAATTGTGCATGTACATAATGGATGGAAATTCCTTTTGAATGAATTGAAAAGTTGTATTGAGCAATGCAGGTTTATAGGGAATATGAGTAAATATAGTAATTGATAATTCATTTACCATGTGAGAAGATAGAGTCAAGTAAATTTAATCGGATTAGAACGAAATAACAAAATAATTTCTCTGGTATTTTCAAATAAATTTATTTGGATATATGCGTATGTTATTAATTTATATATTCTCTATTATATTGTGGTTGTATCATCTACAACTATTTTGTGTTGTTCGTCTCCGTGACTGTTCTTTATTCCAACTTTTTGCCTCGTAGATATTGGAGTTGCATAGACAATTTGTAATATAGATAAATTGGTAAATTTGAAAAGCATTAAATTTTTTGATATTGATTACTAAATTAATAGTGGAGTAATCAATAGTTACATGAGAAAATATCCAAAATTTTCAGTTTATAAGTACTAGTTATGTTGTGATTATCGTGGAGCAATATGTCATAGTGAATTTAGAACATCTTTGAAGCATGATTTCTAAGGGATAAATGGAGAATAATATGTTTTCTATAAAAAGGGAACGTACATATGCAATTATATACTACCATAATCTATTTTTTTAAAACAATTTTGCATATGTTGTTGGAGATTTCCTATTTGATGCTATGCAAATTCTATTGCATTTTAAATACACCTTAATATAATTACAAGAAGGAATAAGAGAACATTTCAGAAATTGTTTAGAGCAACATAATGTTGAATTTTTATTTTCTTATGAATATGAATTGAACATAGATGCATCGTATAAATAATCGAAATGATTATTTGGAAAAGATGACAAAATCAACTTCAACTTTTATAATTCCGGAAGAACGAGGACTATGGGGGGACATATTTTGTATACATTGGTTATTGAATTGGCTGAAAATCATGATAAGGATTTTATAAAAGACAATAATGAATTTTTTTTTTCTTTTATTCACATAAATTTAAATTCAAATTTATGTGAATATAGTTACAACATATTGTAATGTAACCAGATCACAAAAAAGATAGATCAACGACTTCAAAATTATCCTCTCTGAGGGGGCAACCTCCTTTACATCACATAAATGAACAATTATTGAATGATACAAATGAATAGACCTCCTTGCTATATATAGGAGTCTAAGGGGTCACAATATAATTAGAGCTTACATAACAATAATAATGTAAGGACACAACAATAACAATAGTTAGATTCTATGGGGAATAGCAATAACAATATGGGGGCTACATGGGCACAAAAATAACAATAGGGTGCTAAACTAACATTAACAATAAAGGGGATACACTAGTATTGTAGGGACCTAACATGCCCCTCTCCTTCAAAAAAGTGTTTTCCTTAACACTTGAGTAGTTCTGGATGCTTCTGTATAAAATTATCATCCTCCCACATGGAATTTTCAGCAGGTAAGTTTTTCCACTTAATGAGATACTCTGAAATTGATTGATTTTGTAGCTATTAGGTTCTTGTTTCCATGAATAATTAAGTCTCCAATATGATTTTTCCTTCTTCATCAAGTTCTGGCAATATTCCCAAATGGGAATGCCATAAATGATAGACAGATGGTGGAGGAGGCGAGGGAGGAGCTTGTCCAGCCTTGACGCGTGCCCTCACCCCATGTTAATGTGATGTGATATTGAGGGGTAGCGTGGGACGTTGCTTATCGAGGAGACAACTATTAAACCTCACATCCAGAGCTTGACTAGTATCTGTTGGTCACGGTGGGAGATGGTTTTGGTTTGCAGTGAGGATAGGGTCACACAGATCCTACATGCCTCACTGAGGCCTAGGCCTTGGGGGAGAGGAAGAGAAGCTAATAGCAGTTGTGTAGTCTGGTGGGTGGTGGCAACCCTGGCCAACCATTGGGATCCTGGAGCACCCAGGGAGAATGAAATATTCTCGTTGGTCCTCTTCATCTTTGTGGCGTGGTGCTGGTGAGAGGGGAGGTGCCATAGCTTGCAGGCCTTGGAAAATTTCTAGTGAATTTCCTTCTCTAGGCTTGTGTGGGTTAGGGAATTAAGCAGGGTGGTTTGTGGATTTGAAATATCATGGAATTGCAACAAGGCCTCTGGTGCTTTGGGTTCTTGAGAGAACTTGTTGTTGTGGAGGGCAAAACTAGCCAGTGGAAGCACACTGAGGAAATCAACAGGTGGCGGTCGAACCTTTCATGGTGGTTCAATGGCATCAAGAAAAAAACTTCTCGCCTCTCTCCTCCTAGGCGTGGGGAGAAGATTTTGGTCGTGGTGGGTGCTGGTTTGAACCCCATTTACCTTCATGGGAAGTGGTCAAGTGTTGCTTCGCATTCTAGTACAATGTTTCGGTGGGAGGTAATTCTCTTTGGAGTCGATACTGGAGGTTGGGGTTCGTTAGAATGTTGTGCCATAGAGGGTGGCCCCATCATGGGGGTGGAAATCAATGACACACCAAGTAGCCAGCTCAAGATTTTGGAGCTTCTTCAGATTCGTCTGGAAGTCGTGAGACAAAGGAGGTCATTGGAAGCTCCCCCGGTCATGTGGTTGCACCAGCTATGCTGGAGTTTATCACAGCCCAAGTGAGAAATGCCTAAGTGAATATGGACATCCTCAAGAAACATAGGTACGATGATCGTAACGAGATAGTTTCTTTCATCAAAGACATTCAATTCAGCCTGAGTGAAATCACAGAACAACTAGACAACCTACAACGCCAACAAAAGCGCACTAATGACCACCTTTGCAACCTAGAAACAAGGTTGAAGCATATTGATTTTCATATGCATGAATATGTTGGCCATTTTTCACCTCCCCCTGTAATTTCCCCCAACCCCCCTCCTTAAAATGTTACTCTTTGTTGTGTTTAATTTTTTTTTTACTGTATGTATGCCATGGCTTCTAGGACGTATGAGAATAATGCATGGATTCGGTTGCTCATGTTATCCTCCAAGTCCCAATATCAACAAGTCTGGTCAGAATAAGAGAAAGGGGCATGTCGATAAGAATTTTTTTCTTTTCACTTTGATGATAATCTCATGATTGAACTTTGAACGAAAAAAATAAGAAGAATTTTCGGGGTCTTAATTGTCTCAACTTTATTTTGTTGGCAAACTAAATATTCCACCACAACTTATGAATGTCATATTTAAGGCCATCCCAAAAATAATCCTTCTTGTCCCTGTGGTAAGTTTTTAAAAATCCTAAGTGCCCTCCTAAGGGGGAGGTGTGCAATTCCAAATGAATCTTTTGTTTGAGTTGGGAATTTTTATAGAGATATAAGTGATATTTGTACCATAATGAATCATTTTTCTAGATAAATGTATCAGATGTATTGGGATCTTGCTGAATGAGTGTCCATACCTCTTCACCATTCCTCCATTCATCCCTTACTTCAGTTATCCAGTTAGGATGGATAATAGAAATGGCACAAAGCAATGTTTCCATGTCCTCATCCTTTCTTGAGAGTGCATCTGCAACAACATTTCTCTTCCCTTTTTTGTAGATGATTTCAAAGTCATAACCCAACATCTTGGTGACCCATTTTTGCTACTCTTCTGAAGAAAATATTTGTTCCAAAAATTATTTAAGATTATCATTGATCCAAACTTAAAAAATAACACAACATAATACATATATAACCATAAATACAAAGATGAAGCAAAAATAACACTTCATTTCATTAATATCAAATAATTGGAATATGCTTACATATAGAATGGAAATAAACTAGCTCAGGTGATGGTAGCTTATCTCTGAGAAGAGATGTGGTGGCTACATGCCTCTAAACTATGTTACAATGAGGCTCAGTGGCCTTACCCTAAACGTCCAAAAACCTAACCCTAGGAGATGAAGCACCAAAATCTTGTGGGCCCCGTTGGGGTAAGTTGGAACGTCAACTTCCTAGTGTCGTAACTTTGAAAAACTATCTCTATTTGGCTATCTGATGCAACCATAAGGTTGCAATTAACCGAAATATCAACTCATGCAAGGGTAGCGGAATTAACCCCACATGTACCCACCTTAATCTTTCAGGTTTATCAATTTTAAATAAAACACATGCGAAAGTTTTTAACCATGATTGAGAACTCAAACATAATAAACTTTACCTTTATCCTTGAAGTCCGTTCACCTTAACCTTATATCATACACGGCTTCACATTATGCCAATACCTCGGACCTTGCGAAGTCTTTAACACTAAACTTTAAAACTACCGATGTGTGATGTTGCACAATGTCGACACATGGCACTTCCCTTTCACTGCATTGCAACTTTCGAACGTTCTCGAATCGCAAGTTATTCAATTTACCTTGCAAAATTCTTGAATTACAAACTAAGTCATCATCGATGCAAAATAGCGCCTAGCTGACACGCGTCCACTTTGTACATTCTGATTTATTTTATCTCTGTCGTTAATTACTAAACCCTCAATACTGTGATTTAATCCTTATCGTCGAATTCCCCTTTTGAGCTCTTCTCTGTGCTTCTGCCTTTAGTCGATTGTTGTTATTTCTGCTGTCGCTACCCTACGACTCTGTTACACTACTTCTCTTGAGCTTTCTTCAATCCTTTAAAGCACTGATCCATCCTGTTTTATTCTGTCTCCTTTACCGCTATTTCTCCTTTGCTTATTCAAATTTCCTTTAGCGTTGTCTCTAGCTTGAATACAAATCACTTTCTGTATTTCTCCTCTTCTTCTAGAATTTGTAATTTGTTCTTTATTTGACTTGTACACACATTTTCTAGCTTCCGATTGGAATCACACAGATTCTACCAAGCCTCTTAAGTCCTTTATCACTAAAAAATAATTATATATACAATTTGAATTCATTCAACATGGTTAATCACACATAAACCATAAATTCACAGTTACGGATCACTCAGCACGTAAAAGGAATAACACACACATTCACAATGAATTCAATTTTCTCATTCATTAAAAAAATGTACAGATACAAATAAAAACCTATTTTACAATCTAGCTTTGGCCTGATCTGCCTTTACATGGCCCTTTTTTCTTCCTCTCTCTCTCTATATGCCTGTAGGCTACAATTAAACCCCCTCTCTAAGAATCTATATCTATTTTTTCATTTTTTGTGCCTTTGAGGCTTTACAAATTTATACAAAAGGTTCTGTAACCAATTTTGGTTCAAATCCATACGTTACTCAACAAGATCCTAAGAATTCTCTAAGTCCTCAATTAATTCCTAAAATCTTCTTATCCCTTGAGGATCTCAACATTCAACTAAATCCTAAGGATCCTCCATAAATCGTGAACTACTTTCTAATCTATGATTTACAATATTTTAGAATATCTCAATCCACCCTAATCACTCATGAATTCCTATTGTTCTCCTACATTCGATAAAATTTACAAATATGCCTCTAAACATTTAATTAAACCCTTTTCTAAATGTCTCACATAAATCACTCAAAATATTAATTAAATAATTAGGAAAACCAATTGTTTTGAAAAACAAAAGACCCCCTAGATTCTACTAAATGTAAAATTTTTTGGAACCATGATGCTCCTACATCAGACTCCCAAGGTAGAAAATAATCATGATCTCTAGATCATGTGTCTTCAATGTTGATGGAATTCCTCCTGGATCCCAAACTTTAGTTTGTAATTTGTCTTTGGCTGCCTCTCTTTCTTTTTGTTGTTTTTTGTTCTCCAAGTCTCCATACTTTATGCTGCATTCCCTCACTGGATATGCTCTCATAGTCTGCTGTTATCTTTCTCTTGTTGCTACTGCTTTATTTTCTTGTTGTTGTATTCTTTTGAGACACCTTCATCATTAACCTTCTTATTCTTTCAATCTCTATGTCCAGTTTATCTTCTGAATGGTAATCACTCTGCCATTTGTTTCTTCTTCTTTTTCCAGCTCTTCTTTCTTCAATTTCTGCTTTTTCACTTCGAATTAATCCATTTAATGCTACAAATATTGTTTTAGACATTGCTACAAATTTTACTCCATACATTACTGCCTCCCAAACTTCCTGAATATCTCTTAAGATATCTCCCTTTGCAACATCCCTATTCTGCTCACTCCTTGCAATTTTACTTTCAAAAAATAAATTTTCCTCCAATTCCCTTTGTATTTTTTTCATCTCAAACACATCATCAATATGTTGTTAATCATTTCCAACATATTTTCCTTCCGCTTGCTTGACAACCCTCGGTGATTGTCCTTCACTTCCTTGAATGATTTTGACAGTCAATTTAGCTTCTTCAAGCATGATATCTTCGTGATTTACATCTTCCTCATCGTTATGTCTTACTTGGAAACTTCCAGTCTTCTTCAGTTCTAAAATTGACTCTCCTTCAACTTGAAACATGTATGTCTAATCTTCATTAGAACCTGTAATAATAAAACAATTATCAAAATTAAAAATATAAGCCCCCATTGCCTTTTCCTTCTCTGGTAACATCTCAATATGTTGCTTTGAGTTTTCCTCAAATTTCTCTGTCAGCACATCAGTATGCTGATTTAAATTCTCCAAAGAACTCACGAGACTGTCAACTAATCTCTCCTCCATATCATATGTTTCAAGGATGTCTCCCTGCTCTGGTTCACAATAATGAACTCCTTCCTCTGTAATGTCAATTTGTTGAACTCTTATTACCATTATCTCTTCTTTTCATTCACGATAATTTCTTTTTCTTCCTTCTTCAGTAATTTATCCTGAGCATATATCCTTTGCTTTTCCGACTTTCTTCTTTAAAGGTCTAACTTTCTATATAATTCAATAATTTCAATTGGAGTACAATTTGGAAACTTTACACAGTTTTCAGTACCTTCACTTGTTGTTGACCCATCATCAAATGGTCCTTCTTCCTATGCTAAATCTATACACATGTCTAAATCATCATGTTCAAGAATTACAAACTCATTAGGCACAATAAATACCTTTTCTTCGTCTTCATGTCTTAATTCATATTTTCTATTCCAATATTTACTGTTACCAACTCCAATATTTTGCTGCATATTTCCATGAGACCTCTCTGCCTCCTTTCGTTTCTGAGATCTTGTTATATCAGTCTTAATCTAAATAGATTTCAGATTCTGCTCCTTCTTTTTCACATACTCTAAAGTTCGTTCATCATCCTGTGATGTACCTGCAATCATACACAAATCATTAGTTTTAAAAATACAAGACCTTTTGTTCTTGTTTGATGCTTCAAGCACCAATATTTCACAATGTACTTTTTGGTTTTCAGCAGATCCTTTTTTCTGTGACTCAATTCCTTTGAGTCTCTCCTTCTCCAAAAAGTCAATATGTCTCTTCTCAAGTTCTTTGAACTCATTTATCAGTTTGACATTGCATATTTTTTGCAATAGGTTCCATCTAACCCGTTTCCTCATTCTCCATCCATGTCTTTGGTATTCATTCTCTTTCTCTTGTAGCCATCCCTGTAGTACTTCCAACTGTATTCTCATCACTGCAATATTTCTCTCTTGTTCCTCATTACTCATCTTACCTTTATGGAATTATCTAGAATCCCTTCTATGACCCTTCGTGGCCATCTTCCTCATCAGATCATCCATGCTTGATTGGTGATTTACAACGTAGCCTTCTCTTGTAGGAATATCCTCTTGCTACTCAATACCCTATCAAGCTTTCTCTCTGAGCTTGATCTCTCCCTAGGTATTATCTCTCTTGGTTCACTCTCTTGAACCTTTTAGAGCTTTGTTGTTCCTATGGCTTTTGCATTCAGTCACCTCTCTCCTTTCTTCCAACTTCTAGTTGGATAGGTGGTATGCTGATTAATCCCTCTTGTGGACAAGAGCGATCTTCCTAGTATTCAACGAATAGCTAGAAACAAACATCCATTTGGAAACCTTTTCCTCTAGATTAAATGAATTTCAGAATTATTATAAGAAATTAGAGAGGACATGCCCCTCCCTTGAAATCCAAATTTCTATGCAGTATTTTATCTAGTCGCTCCAAAGAGGCTTCTCCAATAAGTAGAATCGGCGATCAATGACAAGAAAAAAGAATCAAAGAATATGCAACATATAATAATCAAGAAAAGTTAACCCAAATTAGTGATCAAGGAGTCTAAGTATTGATGTTATTTCAATAAGCATAATAACAACTCAATGAGAAAAAGAGATCCATATGTATTATCTTGAATAAAAAGAGTAATCTTACAATCTGATGCCTTGATGTTGTGCAAATTTCTCTTGGGGTCCTGAATAATTGTTTCTCCTTCGATTTGACAAGCTTTCCTCTCTGAATACCAGCATGGAGTTATGGACATAAGGGTGTGATCATTCTCATGTCAACAATAGCTTACTAGTGTGGAAAGTATGTACTCTTGAGAATTCTCTTCAACAATTACAGTCTAATATGCATGTAGAATCTACACTTCAGCCTGAAACTTGAGCTCAATTTATAGGGAAATGGAGATAGTTTCAGTTCCATGAAGAGGGGGATGGATTCCTCTCATGAAGGGATTTTAGCTCCATAGACCAAGGGATAAGTTCCATGAGTGGAGAGATAAATCTCAAACTGATCGCGCCTCTAGAAGCTTCCAGTTGGGATAATATTCGACCAACTAGGCTTCTAGAATTTACTTTTTCTTTTATTTGGATTTTTACAGGGGTCCACAGGTAATAGTAGCAAAACGTGTGGGGGTTGCCATGGTTTATAGACCAAACTTTTGTGGGTCCGCAGAAAAAGTATAGAAAAAGTGCGGAGGTAGACTTGTAAGGGTTTTAAAGAGATTTTCTCCAATTCCAAGGCTTTATTCAGGAACATTAAGGTTTTGACTTCTAAGGGAACATGATATAGGTGGTGATAGACCTATACAGACAGCAAAATGTCATGGTGAAAAAATAACGTGTAACAGATTGCCCCCTAAAGTGCGAAGTTAGAGGTTATTCTGAAGAGTGAATTTCTTTATCATTTCGAGGATTGGATTGGAGACACCGGTCAAAAACCTGTAAAAACATTCAATGCAAACATATATATATATATATATATATATATATATATATATATATATATATATATATATATATATATAGAGAGATATCATTGCTGAGGTAGGCATTCCCATACTTAGATCAAAACTAACTAAATGTTCTGGTAGATCAAGTTTTGAAGAATTTTTTCAAGGACTGACTCAGGGATGGTCAACATGAATGGAGACAAATTTTTGCAATGAATGGTTTATTTGAACTCTCCCTTGAACACATAACAACACTGTAGATGGTTTAGCAACATTTGATCTAAAGCTAATACCCAGAAACTATCTGAAGACTTTCAATGTGGGTTGATTAACTGTGAGACAAAGGATTTCTCAACCCAGGTACAAGTGTGATAAAGTGTCGTGTTCAAGATTGGTATGTTGCTTTCTAAACAAGGGTGACAATTGGATTCTTTTTCTCTCTTTTCCCCACCATTACTAGCAAGTACCTCTTTATTTTTGACAAGCTTGAGGAGGATAACATTTTCTTGTTTGTATAAGCTCATCCTTCGGATGAGTCCATCTTAGTATTAAAATAGAACCCTAAGAAGGAGTGGTTCGGTCCTGTTTGTAATCGACAGGTCCTTCACTGTTAAATTTTAACGAGTCCAGTAGAGGAGAAACTCGACATTTTTCAGTTTTAGGGAGTCAAAATAAAAACACAAGTAAACTCCATGGTTGTTATTTTTCGTAAATTTAGTCTCTCAAGCCCGAAAAAGGATAAAATAATGTAGAAGAGAACTCTATTGACCATGATTAGTCAACGTATACCTTTTTCATAATTAGTCCATTTCAGTTCGGAAAAGGGGTAAACTTATAGTGAAAGGACGACTGTTCATTTACTTTAACGAGTTCGAATAGTCAAGTACTTGGGCGATATTTTCATATTTCGAGAGTCTGAAAAGGGCTTAAAAGAGAACTCCAAGGTTTCACTTTTTCGTAATTTTATAGAGCTCGAAAAAGTGATAAAAGTATACATAGTGTCAAAATAATTCCTTTCACCAAAAAGTCTTGTATCCTACACAAAAACTCAAAAGATTACACATACATTTTTCCAAGAAGTAAAAAATTTAAAAAGTGACCTTTTAAAGTGAAAAATAAATAAAATAAAATATTTTATTCATTTAAAAACTATAAAAAGGAGTTAAAACAAAATCATTTTCACATTTTGTGTTCAGAGCAGTGTATTGAGAGCTTTTGGCTAAAAATTTCTGGAGCAGATATCGGGAGGACTGATTGTCCATTCGTCGAATCGTCAGAACCAGGTAGTCCACATCATCTTTATCTTCATTTCTATCCATTTCATTTTTCTTTTTGAGTCTTAATTTAATATTTTAGGAGGATTTTGTGTTTAAAATTGTGCCCTCGGGGGTCCACAGGTAATTTATGCGATAACTGCGGACCTCGATAATTTTTTAAAGAAAAAATTATCGAGCTGCCGCGAGTTTTGTGTTGAGCACGTGCGGACGTCTACATTGTCTAAACACAAAACCTGCAGAGGCACCATGATGTTTTAAAATTCAAAATTTCTATTAAAAATGGTTCAAGTTTTGTATCTAAATGGTTTTTAACTGTTAAATGTGTTGATTTGTAGGTTGTTTTACAATGTTGGAGTGGTGAGAAATTGAACATGAACTCATAGAAAATGAAGCTATGGACGATCCTACAATAATGCGTGCACTGAAGAATTGTGGTTTATATAAATTCCGGGCTATCCAAGGAATGAAGGGACAAGTGGAGTTATTGACATGGCTGGTAAGGGCATGGGAGGTTCAAGATCAATGCTTAATAATTGGTGACCACCGGCTATAAATTAAGCTAGAGGACATTGATTTCCTTACTGGATTGTCCCGAAGAGGAGGAAGCATATCCTTACTTGGGGCCAGACAGGGAGGTATTCCTGTCACTAGCTAAAAAGAACAATATTGCAGTAATGATTTAGAATTAAAGGATAGTCGCATAGATATTAAAACTCTTGCAATTGGATCTCAAAGTGATAACATTTACAGTAACTAGATTATGTGGCAGTGCAGCTCCACATTTGGCCACTAAATCACAAATGCAGACCGCAATAGAGTATTTTGGAGGGACCATATTTAACTGGTGCGATGGAGCATTGGCCAATATGAAAGGCCAATTAACTAGAGCAAAGAATGCGAAGTTGAAAAACTTCAGATATGGCGCCATTCTTATTTCATTTGCTTTAGAGAGAATCTCGCTTCTCGCTCCTCAGTTGATTCCAGTAGATTGTGGGGAACCTTGGGAACCTCATATGGTACAGTGGGTGGCATTAATGGCTTGTCATGATGGTGATAGTAGTTCAGTGGTTTAGTTTACTTTGACATACTTTATGTGGCTTAGGAACCAAGTCTTCAACATTGAATACTTTCCTTATACAGGAATGGATTTCAAGGGTGATTCTGAAATATCCTTACCTCCAGGGGCACAGTGGGATGAGATAGGTAATTGAATCATTTTTATGTTTTTAATGTAATTTTTATTTGTTTTTTATCATCCAATACTGACAAAAATATTTAAATGCAGATGTCAGTCCACAATGACCAGCAACACTTCGCCGCTTTGATAGGCGGGAAGCACAACCTATAGCACCTCCACAAGACTAGGCAATAGAAATCCTAGTAGACATGGGGCACAACCTTGAGAGGTTGACCATAGACATTCCTGAGACAGGAACATATGATATCCCTCTTCAGCTTCAGAGACACGTAACAGGTGTTCCAATACCATTTAGGATATTTCTGGGCAAGGTGGCGTGTGCCATAGTCTATTACCATGATCATCATCACGGATAGTGGATGACCATTGTATATCAACATTTCTTTCTTTTTGTATCAATATATATTAGATCATAGGGTGTTTGAACCTATGATCATAGACGATGTAATATTTTTTTAACACAAACCTATCTATGCTAATGATATTACTACTTTCTCTAAGTATCTTTTTCAACATGGATCAAATGTTGTTTTGGTTTACTTTGTTAATGTTGCAAATGTATATTTAGAACACGATTAGCTAATCCATCGGCCAATGTGTTTAAATTTATTGAAATATTTTGATATTCAATATAATAAAATTGTCGTTCCTAGAGACGAACCTTCAAAAATAATCTCAATAACACTGGATTTATAATCGCATAAACCCTGTTTAAATGTAATAAAATGAGTTGTGAATCTAACCTAATGATCAAACTTCGAATAAAAAATGAAATGGTATCAGATAATAACTCAATGATTGCGCTATATTCTACAATATTGTTCGTTGTTTGACCAAGGCATATCCCATGAATAGAAACTAACTCATCAGTGGGTGAATAAATAACCCAAGCCGCGGAAGAGATATTCCATGCACTAAGACAGGCACCATCAACAAAACCAATGTATGTTTGAAGGGATGTCGACATATGCAATATTAAGAGTAATCAAGATAAGCAGCGATAGTAGTAACAAAAAAACTAATCTAGGCACACTTATCTAATCTAAGGCACACTTTCTAAAAAGTAACTATTGTACAAGAGAAATACTCACACGAAAGTCAAACATAATATCTCTTAAGATAAATACCATTTCTGGGTTTATCTAAAGAAACCCCATCATAATCAATTAATTCAGAGGCTCATTTTGTAAGCACATGCTTGAAAATGTAGGGACCATGCCACATCGGTTTGAATTTTCCAGCGCCTAGCTTGTCGTTAGCTTGATCGTATACTAAGACTAGGTCACCTTCTGAATAAACACGAGGAGTAACACTTTGATCATACTGAGATTTCACATGTTTCTTATGAGCTTCGCGGGTAGCCAATGCAATAGTGCGCCGATTCTCATCTAATTGTGCTAAGTATAAAAATCATTTTTCCTCTTCAGAGGTAGTGGGTAACAACTCAATGGCTAATTGGAGTGACGGTATTTCACATTCAATGGGTAACACAAATTCTAAAACATAGACAAGTTGAAAAGGAGTGAACCCTGTAGACGTTTTTGCAGAGGTTCGGTATGCCCATAATGCCGAAAAAATCATGGTATGCCAATTTGATTTGTGAATTCTGATAATTCATTTAATCATGGTGGTTAAAACCTTGTTGAAGGCTTCAACTTGACCATTAGCCTGTGGGTAATATGGAGTAGAATTATCATGGTGCAGGCCAAGTTGATCGGAAAGTTCAGTCATCATAATATTTCGAAAATGACTCCCATGGTCTGTGATAATAGCTTGAGGCACACCGAAACGAGAAATCACATGATTGAATATGAAAGTAGTTATAGTTTTTCCATCTACCACGAATGTAGGCATCACCTCGGCCCATTTGGTAAATTAATCTACAGTGAGAATAATATACCCATGCCCCCCAGCTGAGTGAGGGTTACATGTAATGAAATCAGTGCCCCATTTCGCAAAAGGTACAACAACAATGATTGGGTGAAGAGGAGCTGGGGATGCACGCATATTTCTATAAAAAATATAACAGTTGTGGCATTTTCGCACCACAATAATACAATCTTTGAATAACGATAGCCAAAAATAACCAGAGAGCAATATCTTTTGGGCTATGGAAAACCCAGACATATGACCACAACACTCTCTACAGTGGAAATCATTCAAAACCTTTTTAGCCTCTTCGTGAGTTATACAACGTCAAAAAACAAAATCCACACCACAAAGATAAAGAGTGTCCCCAATCATATTGTATTGCTGGGATTGATATCAGATTCTTCGTCGATGAGATCGTGAAAGCTCTGGGTGAAAAGTTTGGGTTTGAAGATATATAATGATATCTCCATACCATGGATCTAATGTACTAATGAGAAACATAGATTCATCCACGATAGGATGCTCTGCCATGATTTCTGTCTCAGTATTGGGAAAGTCACACATAAGTTCAGCAAACACTAGTGATTTACTTGACTTAGATTTCTCGAATTCAAAATCAAACTCTTGTAGGATGACAATCCATTTAGAGTATTTTCCCTTGAGTAATTGTTTTTTCAAGATATACATCATCAGGTTGCAATTAGATATCACAATTGTTTTAGGTAACAGTATATAGTGACGGTATCGTTGGACAACTTGGACTGTTGCTAAGGTCAATTTCTCCACATGCATATATTTTATTTCCATCTGGTTAAGATTCCGACTGAGATAATAGATCACATGTTCATTGTGAGATTCATCCTCCTGAACCAAAACCATTCCAATCGTGGAATCATAGGCAACTAAGTATAAAAAGTAGTCTTGGTGGTAATTGGGTGGATGCAATAATGGTGCATGGGTCAACGCGTGTTTTAATGCATCAAAAGATTTAGCGTCAATCTCATCCCAAATAAAAGGAACACTTTGTTTCAACAATCAGGTAAAACCTTTTCTTAACTCAACATAGCTCGAGATAAACCTACGTAAAAAAATTTGCTTTCCCTTTCAAAATTTTGAGTTGGCGAAGTGTGGAAGGAGGAGATAAGTTGATGATGGCCTCAACCTCCAAGGGGTTGACACAAATGCCATCTTTCGAAACGATGAATCCTAGTAATCTTCCTGATTGCACCAAAAAAACACATTTGTGGGGGTTCAAACAAATCTTGTAATGCCCACATCTCATGAAAATAGCTCTTAAATGTGTAGGATGATCGTCCCTACGTAAAGAATGAGTAGGTAAGTCATCCAGATAAGGCTGTACAATATTTTTGATATCATGAAAAGCATAAGACATAGCCCTTTGAAAAGTTGCACCAACATTTTTTAATCTGAAAGGTAATTTTCAATAAGAAAATGTCCCCCAAGGACATATAAACGTTGTTTTTGGTTGATGGGTAGGGAGTATGTTGATTTTATTATAACCAGAAAATCCATCCATAAATGAGAAAATTTCATTTCCAACATAATCATCGATAATTTAGTTGATATAGGGAGTATGATAGTTGCCTTTTGGACATGCTTTATTAATGTCCCTATAATCAACGCATACTCGTATAGTCCCTTGTTTCTTTGTAACGGGAACTATTTTAGATACCCAATATGTCAATGGAACCGGATAAATAAATCCTGCTCGTAATAACTTCTCAATTTCAACTTTAATAGTAATAACTTTTCGCAGATGTATTGGACGTAATATTTGTCTAATAGGTTTGGCATCTGGGTATGTATTAATTTCATGAATGACAATCTTAGGATCGATTCCTGGCATCTCTTCGTAAGACCAAGAAATTATGTCTCAGAATTCTTGAAATAGGGCTTTGTAAGTGTTAATCTCTTCCATCGTACAAGAAGCATCTATATGAATGTTTTCAATAATTCCAGGTTTAACTAATATGTCGATAGAAACTGTTGTAGAAATATTTCTCAAATTACAGAATCTGAATGTGTAATTGATATGGGATTTTGTGGTTCCTCGACATAATCAATTCTAAAAATAGATGAAAAATCATTTTCAAACCTATCAAGAGCAGGTAAAAATAAAGATCTATGATATAGATCATCCTAGGGTAATTCATCTGATGACAAAAATTCTTGAATACTTTCGTCAGTGTGAAACAAATGTTGAAAGGGACTAGAGAGTGGTGTCAAGGCTGAGCTTGATAGTGAAGAAGATTCTTTGGTGATCACATTCATTTGATCAAGAGTAGTTGAAAGTGTGTCAGAATACGACTGCACTACTACATATGTCGTTTCAAAAGGACTCAAAGTCATCTCGCCATCGAAAGAGTCTAGTTCTAATTATGAAGGCACTACCCAAGTGTCATCAAATGGTATAGTGCTTGATGAGATCATATTAATGTTGGAAATTGTGTGTGGTACATTGGGTGGAGGTATAGAGAAAGTTCCCATGAGAGAGGAATCCTTTACTAATCCTACACCAACATCTTCATATGGGATAGTCATTTTTCCAACATGTTGGATATTTTCTGTAGAAGCAGGGTCTGATGAATAATATGAAAACTAATCAATTTTCACAATATTTCCTTTATGAGGAAACATGATTACCTGAAAGACTGATGAAACAACAACAGTCATGGCATAAGACCAACTACGACCCAAAATAAGGTTGTAATCAAGAGGGGCATCAACAACTTCCACATCTAGATTAATGGTTTTGCCTTCTAGTTCTATAGGTAGATCCTGGAGTATTCTGTAAGGATGAAATCCTCTTCCATCAAAGGCTTTAAGGATTTTCAGGGATTGTTTGAGCGTTGGAGAATCGAGAGTTTTCCAATATTTTAACGACATTATACACGTGGATGCCCCTTCATCAATAACAGTACGAAAAACTCGTCTAGATTTGACTAATACTGGAATCTGAAAATCCATCTCATGAGGGAGTATCGGTGTAAAATTTTAGAGATCAAAGACCATGAGGTTAGAATCCTGAGGATCAATAGCTCCGATAGCTGATAAGATTAATTTCCTTTGCGATGGTTATGATTGTAGCACTTATAAGGCTGACATTGTTGAAGGGGATATCACCAAATATTCAACAATATTGTAATTATGAGCAGCTCTCACATGTGGATTGAAGGATGATTTTCGAAGTACACCTTTAGCAGGTGGTTTAATCACTAGATCAAGATTATATTTCTCGATTTGGAGTGGTTCAGAAACTGAAGGAGGTATAGCTGGTGTTTGAATAGAATTTTCTGTCTCTTTACCAGTTACAGGATTTTTAGTTCCATAGTCTTGAAATCGCATCGCAACCATAACTTGAGACATCATTAAAATATTTGCCAATGAATTTGAAGAAGATCCTATCATTTCACTATCTTGAGTAGGAAAAGGATCCTTCAAAACAGAAAGTGTGGGTGAACCTTTGAAAAACTTGGAGACCTCGAACCGAAGTGCACACTCTTTTGTATAGTGATCCTCGTCACAGATAAGACAAGGATAACGAGGTTTCTATTTTTCATCAGCTGGTTCATTCTATTCTATTTTCTCTTTGGGAGATGTAGTTTGTTTGTTTTTATTCTTTCCTTTTTTCTTATTACCGGTTTTAGATTTAGCTGTAGATGAGTCTACAACATGAATTTTGGCAGCAGTTTCAAGGGAAGAATCTCCTTTCAGTGAATCTGGTAAAGTTATAATGGGAGAAGTTGATTTTGATGACTTCTTCTTACTCTTGTTAGTGATAACTAAACCAATTACATTGTCTGCAACATCAGAACATGAAGGATTTGCAGTTATTTTACCTGGACGTGGCAAATCCGGAATTATTTCGGAAAAAGTACCAGATTGTGTATATATGAGGTCTAAGTACTGTGCTTGAGCTATGACCTATTATTCTGTAACAACTCCTCCCTTAGGCACATCTTCCGTGATTTTTGGAAGTAATGATTTGATAAACTATTCTGCCAAGATATGATCCAAGATAAAAACTTTCACTAAACATCGTCTACGTCTCCATTCATGTATGCGATCTGAAATGTATGTAGACGTAGATTGTTTTAATGAAGTTAAGAGTTCCATGCCATTGTCGTAACATAATGGAAACTAAAAATGTGTTAAGAAAGTTGTTGCTAACGCATTGAAATTGATAAATGAGCCACGTGGTAGTTCAATATACCATTTTGCAGCTAAGTCTATCAATGTTCTTTGAAATAGTCTTAATTGAATAGAATCATCGATTAATGAGTTGGATGCACACTAAAGGTGGTAAGTCATGACATGGTTTGAGGGGTCTTCTCCTAATATACCTTCGAACTTAGGAATATCATTGGGAAACTTATTCAAAATTGGCAGCAAAATGGAAGATAATAGATCAGATCGTTCGTTAGGTGGGACAAATATGGTAGATCCAAAGTTGCAATGAACGGTAACTAAGGATTAGGGTTCTGTTGAGAAAATTGATAACCTTGCGGAATGAGACCTGTACCAGGAGGAGGATATCCTAGAATAGCCTGTGCGGTTGGGATTGGAATGCCTCCCGGATAACTAGGGTTAGCTGTATTGTACTGAGGTTGAGCTGGTATCTGACATGTGTAACCAGGGTATGGTTGATGCTGGTATATTGGAGTTTATGCTACAGGTCCATATTGATTGCAGGTTTTACTTACTAGAGAAGCCTCTTTGGAGTGACTGGATAAAAGAATGCATCGAACGTTGGATTTCAAGGTGGGGGCATGTCCTCTTTCTTTGTTTATAATAATTCTAAATTGTAAATAATCTAGAGAAAACAAATTACAAATGGATGTTTGTTTCTAGCTATTCATAGAATACTAGGGAGATCGCTCTTGTCCGCAAGATGGATTAATCTGCATAAAAAAATGGTAACTCCACTAGGGAATAGAACTTAGTTTTCCTTTTTTATTTTTCAGTTTGAATTTTGAAAGTTTTCTAATTTTGATTTGTCTGAGATTAGGTTGGGTAGATAACTTTTAAGAATCCCTGAAAAGAAAAGATGAATATTTATTTTTTTTGTACTTTTCCTTGCCTCGGCAGTTTTCATTTGAACACAGTGCGGTAGCCTCTGTAACTTTTAGTTCAGAACAATGCGGTACCACTTTGTTCTCCATTAGAAACTAAGGACTTGTGGAAAATTTTTGAAAAAAATAAATTTCTCTTTTTAGAAGCCAGATTACCTGATTCTTTGTGTTTGCCCCAGTCTACCTCAGTTGCCAAATCTTATGTGTGAATTTCATTTCAGCAACTTTTGCGTTTGTGTGATTTTTCATCCGATTTGCATTTTATGAGTGAGTGTTTGCTCTACTTTTCTTGCTGCTCCATACAAGATACCTTCATATACCTCAACTTACTAGTATGATAATAATCTCTTTCCGAGCCTTTAAGATCATTGCAAACCTTATTTTTATGAAAATTGATTCCATTTTCATTTGCAAACTTGGAAGAGCTTTTTAGCTTACTAAAGCCTGATTTTCACACCAAACCATTTTTTGATGTTTTCATTTCTGCTGAGATAACTAGAAATTCTTCTTAGTTCAATCACAAACTAGGAGAAAACATCCTCAAACTTTTAGATAGACTTCAAAATTAGATTTTTCTTTGATTTTGAAATTTATGTTTTTAGGAGTTTTAGATATTGTTTTCTTTTTGGAAATAGTTTGTTTATTGATTTGTAGTTTCTGATCTGATTGATAAAGGAATTTCATTTCAAACGAGTAATAGATCATTTTTGCAAAATTGAGTTCTCAAATAAATCGTCTTCTTTTCAAATATTTTGTTTATGAATGAAAGAATTGGTGTTTTAAAAGTTGTTAAATCTCTCAATCTTTCCCTTAAATAAGATTCATTGAAAAGAAAAGAGTTGCACTTCTCATTTAGATGCATTTAGCGTATTTTTGAGTTGGGTCACAAACATCATTGAAGTTTCACTTCCATACCTTCTGTCTTAAGGAACAATCAAATTAAAAACAACGCTTTAATAAAATCAATCTAGATACTTTACATTTTATAGGGCTCTTTCGACCAAAATATCTTAGGGTAGTGTCTTGGAACAAGTTGTAATTAACATTCCAAGACAGTTCAAACAAAGAAGTAGTAATCTTGCGGTAGGAACATCCAATTGTAGCATTTGTGCTCTGGGAATCTCTTCTTAAAATATTCAAGCACGAGATCATGTCGGAACCAGTGAGGTAATCGTACCTATCTCATTGGGAAAGATAGCAGATGTGCACATACTAAAAACGGTAAACCTCAGATAGACCATTATCGAGGAGCTTGGGGTCACTTGTTGATAAACCTTGGATTATATCAAGGAGCCTTCAAGGGGATTGAGCTTGTTACTCTGCCCTTGCATGTATATCGGATCATAGACTGTTCCCCCAGGTACATTTGTTCCTATTGGTGACCTTAGTGACTATAAACTTTAGGATTTTTTCCCAAGGTGACGGTGGAGGGAAGGTCCCACTGTACATGGAGAAGACATCGACTAGACTCACTTGGAATTTCTGGAGGGTACTCTTCACTTTGAAATGGTATAAGTGGAGAGACTTGAACCAGACTGTTTCATTAAGCAGGTTGTTGGGGTAACTGTTCCAAACACCCTTTCCAAATTTAAAATTCTACGACATTGGATTTTATCACCAACTAGTGTTTTTGGTGTGGGAATATACTGTTTGTGTGTGGATTTATCTCCTAGATTTTGTAGGCGTGTGATAAATTTGATTGTTTCCTTAGAGACTTTAGGATATTTTGTTGAAATTTTATTTTATTTTGTGTGTTAAATTTTTAATCGTGGTTGAATTTCCTAGACAATCATGTAGAATGCAGGGGAAACCCCCTGAGTACACACCAAGCCAGTTATAAAAGCTTAAATCTGAGAAAGGAAAACCATCAGGCACTGGATCAACTGAACAAGAGGAAACATCAGTAATTATACATTCTGATTATGAAGTAGATCAACCTCAAACAAAAGAAATTTCTCAAAGGAAAATATCAATTTCTGAACTAGTTGAACTTGCTTCCACAACTAGTGAATTATCAGCTACTAAGCCTAAAATTTCTGAACTAGAAACTGAACCAGCTACATCTAAGCTTGATTTAGATTTCATCACTCCAACCCTTGGTCATCCTCATTCACCACGAGTGAAGTTTCACATAACTGAGAACCTTCCTCCTGGCCTCATTAGCATTGAAGAAATTACTGACACTGGAGAAGAAGTTATTCTTCTTGCACATCAAGAATATTTGGATCTTAGGCCAAGTGAATCGATTTACTATTATAGCCCTTTCAAACAGGATCCTTGGTATTCTCAATTAACCGAATTTCTACACAGTTCTAGTCTAAACTATTCACCACCCCGTATTCCTTTTTACGTCATACCAAGAGGTAATTAAGGACCTTCATTCAACATGTCTGGTGAGTCATCCATGCTTTCTGCATGGCCAGAATCATATTTTTATGGTGGTCCATCTGTTCCTCCAGGATACCAGTCGCTTTCTGGTACTTTCTCAAGAGCAACTCCCTCTCCCGAAAAAATTATACAATCACCTACTCCAAATGAATCACATAACAAAAATTTGAACTCGGAACAATTTTACATGATGTTTGGAAACATTCCTAACCCTGACTCTCAAAGTAGTAATTTACCACTTAGGGGGCATCCTCAAGGTAGTAATTTTACCACCTGGGGGCAACCTCAAAAACAGTACACACCTCAAGGACAGTACATACCTCAAGGACAATATCAACCTCAATGGAAGTACTCTATTCAGGGTCTCCAACCTCTTCAAGGACAGTACCCTATGCTAGGGAAATAGTCTTTCCAGGGACAACAACCTCCTTTAGGGCCGCAATTTTATCAGGAACATCAATTTTTTCAGGGAGGTCAATCTTTTAGTGGAAATTATCTAACCAACTATCAAGCTTACGTTCCAAATTATCAACCTGGTTATGGTCCATCTTACGCATCACAACCTTCAATGGGAGCTCCATATCCTGGAGTAAACACGGTGTGGAATCCATCTTTGAATCAACAGAATTTTCCACCTAACGTTCAAGTACATTATAATAAACCTAGTCAGCCAATTGGTTACAATGAAATGTAACAACCTGTCCAACCTATGCTTCAAGTTATACCACAGGTATCTGCACCTAGTAATGTTCGACAGCCTGGTCCGAGTACACCTAGAACTCCACCTCAAACTTCTGCACCAACTTCTGTTCAACCTACCACACCTGTCCCTGTAATTTCTGCAGCCCCTATTTCTACAGCCCCTCAAGTATCACAACAAATCCCTCAAGTCACTGTTCCTCAATCTAGACCCACAATTCAGACTAGTATTCAGATGCCTGTGGGACAACCTGGTACAAGCACAATTGTAACAAGCCAACCTCAGATTTTTTATCAACCATATCAAGGGAAGTATCAATATGGACCTCTAGCACACAATCCAATATACCAACATCAATCGTACCTTGGTTACACTTATCAAATACTAGCTCAACCTCAGTATGGTCCAACCAACCTTGGTTATCCGGGAGGCATTCCAATCCCAAATGCATAGACTATTACAGGTTATCCTGGATATCCTCCTCTTGGTACTGGTATAGTTCCACAAGGTTATGAATTTTCTCAGCAAGACCCTAACCATCGGTTACCATTCATAGAAACTTTGGATTTACTCGATTTTACGCGCCTAACGAATGATTCAATTTACTATATTCCGTATTGGCCGCCAATGCCAAATAAGTTGCCCAGTGATATTCCTAAGTTCCAAGGTAAATCAGGAGAGGACCTCTCAAACCATGTCATGACTTACCACCTCTAGTGCACATCCAACTCTTTAATCGATGATTCCATTTGATTAAGACTGTTTCGGAGAAAACTGATAGGCTTAGCTACAAAATGGTATATTGAACTACCATGTGGCTCATTAAAAAATTTCAACGCGTTACAACAATTTCAGTTGCCAATCTGATACGATAATGGCACAGAACTCTTGACTTCATTAAAACAATCTATGTCAACATACATTTCAGATCACATACATGAATGGAGACGTAGAAGATGTTTAGTGAAAGTTTTTATTTCGGATCAGATCTTGGAAAAATGGTTTATAAAATCATTTCTTCCAAACATCATTAAAGATGTGGCTAAGGGAGGGGTTGTTATAGAAGAACAGGTCATTTCTCAATCTCAGTACTTAGACCTTGTATATACACAGTCTGGTACTTTATACAAAAAAATTCCTGACTTACCACGTCTCGGTCAAATAACTGCAACTCCTTCAGGTTCTCATGCTGCAGACGGTGTTATTGGTTTAGTTAGCGCTACTAAGAGTAAGAATATGTCCTCCAAAACTAATTCTCCTATCATAACTTTACCAGATTCACCGAAATGAGATTCTTCCCTTTAAACTTTTGCCGACATTCATGTTGTAGACTCATCTACAGCTAAATCTAAAATCGGTAATAAGAAGAAAGGAAGGAATAAAAAAAAACAAACAACATCTACCAAAGAGAAAACCAAAAAGAATGAACCGGATGATGATAAACTGAAACCTTGTTATCCTTGTCTTATCTGTGATGAGGACCACTTTACCAAAGAGTGCCCACATTGGTCCAAGATCTCTAAAGTCGTCAAAGGTTCACCCACACTCGTTGTCTTGAAGGATCCTTTTCCTACTCAAGATAGAAAATTGATAGGATCTTCTTCAAATTCATCGACATACATTTTAATGATGTCTGAGGTTATGGTTGCGACGCGATCACAAGACTATGGAAGTAAAAATCCTATAACTGGTAAAGAGACAAAAAATTCTAGACAAACACTAGATGTATCTCCTTCGGTTTCTGATCCGCTTCACATCGAGAAACCTAATCCTGATCTAGTGATTAAACTGCCTGCTAAAGGTGTACTTCAAAAATCAACTTTCAATCTACATGCGAGATCTGCTCAGAATTACAACATTGTTGAATACTTGGCGATATCCCCTTCTACAATGTCAGCCTTAGAAGTGCTACAATCATGTCCAGCACAAAGGAAATTACTTTTACTAGCTATCAGAGCTATTGATCCTCATGATTCTAACCTTATGGTCTTTTATCTAGAAAATTTTACATCGAGACTCCCTCATCAGATGGCTTTTCAGATTCCAGTATTAGTAAAAAACAGACAAGTCTTTCGTACTATAATTGATGAGGGGGCATCCACGTGCATAATGTCGTTAAATTGTTGGAAAACTCTTGGTTCTCCAAAACTCAACCAATCACTGACAATCCTTAAAGCCTTTGATGGAAGAGGATTTCATCCTTACGAAATACTCCAGGATCTACTTATAGAAGTAGAAGGTAAAGCCGTTAAACTAGATGTGGAAGTTGTTGATGCCCCTCTAGATTAAAACCTTCTTTTGGGTCGTAGTTGGTCTTATGCCATGACTGTTGTCATTTCATCCATCTTTCGATTAATCATGTTCCTCATAAAGGAAATATTGTGAAAATCAATCAATAGTCATATTATTCGTCCAACCCTGCTTCTACAAACAGTATCCAACATGTTGGAAAATCGACTATCCCATATGAAGATGTTGGTGTAGGTTTAGTAAAGGACTCCGCTTTGATGGGAGATTTCTCTATGCCTCCACCCAACATACCGCGTACAATTTCCAACATCAATATGATTTCATCAAGCACTATACCATTCGATGACACTTGGGTAGTGCCTTCAGAGTCAGAACTAGACTCTTTCAATGGTGAGATGCCTTTGAATCCTCTTGAAATGGCATATGTAGCAGTACAGTAATTTTCTGACACACTTTCAACTACTCCTGATCAAATGAATGTGATCACTGAATAATATTCTTCACAATAAAGCTCAGCCTTGACATCACTTTTCGATCCCTTTCACCAAGTTTTTCACATTGATGAAAGTATTTGAGAATTTTTGTCTTTGGATGAATTATCGTGGGATGATCTACATCATAGATCTTCGTTTTTACCTGAAATTGATAGGTTTTAAAATGATTTTTCATCTATTTTTATGATTTATTATGTCGAGGAACCACATAATCCCATATTGATTACAAATTCGGATTCTGAGATTAATTTGGGAAAAATTTCTACAATTCTTCCTATCAACATATCAGTTAAACCTGGAATTATTGAAAACATTCATATATGCGCTTCTTGTACGACTGAAGAGATTAATACATATAAAGCCCTATTTCAAGAATTCTGAGACATATTTACCTGGTCTTACGAAGAGATGCCAGGAATCGATCCAAAGATTGTCATTCATGAAATTAAGACATACCCGGATGCCATGCCTATTAGACAAAGATTACGTCCAATACATCCATGAAAAGCTGTAGCTATTAAAGCTAAAGTTGAAAATCTATTGCAAGCGGGATTTATTTATCCAATTCCATTGACAAATTGGGTATCTAATATAGTTCCCATTACCAAAAAACAAGGGACTATATGAGTATGCGTCGATTATAGGGATATTAATAAATCATGTCCAAAAGACAATTATCCTACACCGTATATCGACCAAATTATTGATGATTGTGTCGGAAATGAAATTTTTTCATTTATGGTTGGATTTTCTGGATATAATCAAATAAACATGCTCCCTGCAGATCAACCAAAAACAACGTTTATATGTCCTCGGGGGACATTTTCTTATTGCAAATTACCTTTCGGATTAAAGAATGTTGGTGCAACTTTTCAAAGGGCCATGTCTTATGATTTTCATGATATCAAACATATTGTACAGCCTTATCTAGATGATTTAATTACTCAATCTTTACATAGGGATGATCATTCTACTCACTTACGAGCTATTTTCAGGAGATGTGGGCATTACAAGATTCGTTTGAACCTAAAAAAATGTGTTTTTTGTGTGCAATCAGGACGATTGCTAGGATTCATCGTTTCGAAAGCCAACATTCGTGTTGACCCCTTGAAGGTTGAGGCCATCATCAATTTACCTCCTTCTTCCACACTTCGCCAACTCCAAAGTTTGCAAGGGAAAGAAAATTTTCTACGTAGGTTTATCCCGAACTATGCTGAGTTATCAAAAGGTTTTAACTGGTTGTTGAAACAAAGTGTTCCTTTTATTTGGGATGAGATTGCCGATCAATATTTTGATGCATTAAAACACGCGTTAACCCATGCACCATTATTGCATCCACCTAATTACCACCAGGACTACTTTTTATACTTAACAGCCTCTGATTCCACCATTGGAATGGTTCTGGTTCAAGAGGATGAATCTCACAATGAACATGTGATCTATTATCTAGGTCAGAATTTGAACTCAACGGAAATTAAATATTCGCATGTGGAAAAATTGGCCTTGGAAACAATGCAAGCTGTCCAACGATTCTGTCACTACATACTGTTATGTAAAAAAACTATGATATCTAATTGCAACCCGATGATGTATATTTTGATAAAACAATTATTTGGGGGAAAATACTCTAAATGGATTGTCATCCTACAAGAGTTTTATTTGGAATTCAAGAAATCTAAATCAAAGAAATCACTGGTGTTTGCAGAACTCATGTGTGACTTTCCCAATATTGAAACAAAAACCGTGGTATAGAATCCCATCGCAGATGAATCTCTGTTTTTTATCAGTACTTTAGATCCATGTTATGGAGATATCATCATATATCTTCAAACCCAAACCTTTCACCCACAACTTTCACATTCAAATCGATGGAGAATCCGATACAATCCCAACAATACAATATTGTTGGAGACACTCTTTATCGTCGTTGTGCATATTCTAGTTTTCGACGTTGTATAACTCATGAAGAGGATGAAAGGGTTTTGAATGATTTCCATTCTAGAGCGTGTGGTGGTCATATGTCTGGGTTTGCCACAACCCAAAATATATTGCGTGCTGGTTGTTTTTGGCTGTCATTGTTCAAAGATTGTATTATTGCAGTTCGAAAATGCCACAACTGCCAAATTTTTTATCGAAAGATGCGTGCTCCTCTAGCTTCTCTTAACCCATTCATTGTTGTCGGTCCTTTTGAGACATGGTGCATTGATTTCATTACATGTAACCCTCACTTGGCCGATGGGCATGGGTATATTATTCTCGCTGTAGATTATTTTACCAAATGGGCCGAGGCGATGCCTACACTCGTGACAGATGGAAAAACTGCAGATACATTCGTATTCAAACATGTAATTTCTCGTTTTGGTGTGCCTCAAGCTATTATCACAGACCATGGGAGTCATTTTTGAAATATAACGATGACCAAATTGTCTAATCAACTTGGCCTACGACATGATAACTCTACTCCATATCACCTGTAGGCTAATGGTCAAGTTGAAGTCATCAACAAGGTTTTAACCACCATGATTAAATGGATTATCAGAACTCACAAATCGAATTGGCATACCATGCTTTTTTCGGCACTATGGGCATACCGAACCTTAGCAAAAACTTCTATAGGGTTCACTCCTTTTCAACTGGTCTATGGTTTAGAAGTTGTGTTACCCATTGAATGCAAAATATTATCACTCCAATTAGCCATTGAGTTACTACCAGCTACCTCTGAAGAGGAAAAATTATTTTTTTACTTAACACAATTAGATGAGACTCAATGCACTGTTGCATTAGCTACTAAAGCTCATAATAAATGTGTGAAATCTCAGTATGATCGAAGTGTTACCCCTCATGTTTTTTCAGAAGGTGACCTAGTCTTAGTATACAATCAAGCTAACGATAAGCTAGGTGCTGGGAAATTCAAACTGATGTGGCATGGTCCCTACATTGTCAAGAATGTGCTTGGAAATGGAGCCTATGAATTGACTGATTATGATGGGGTCTCTTTAGATAAGCCCAGAAATGGTCTTTATCTTAAGAGATATTATGCTTGACTTTCGTGTGAAGATCTCACTTGTACATTAGTTACTTTTTAGATAGTGTGCCTTAGATTAGATAAGTGTGCCTATATTAAGTTTGCTGTTATTAATATCACTTCTTATCTTTATTACTCTTGATATTTCATATGTCGACATCCCTTCAAATGTACATTGGTTTTGTTGATGGTGCCTGTTGTAGTACATGGAATATTTCTTCCATGGCCTGGGTTATCTGTTCACCCACCGATGAGTTAGTTTCTATGCATGGGGTAAGCCTTGGTCAAACAACGAACAATATTGTAGAATATAGCGCATTCATTGAATTATTATCTGATGCCATTTCATTTAGTATTCAACGTTTGATCATTAGGTTGGGTTTAGAACTCATTGTATTACATTTAAACAGGGTATATGAAATTAAAAATCCAGTGTTATTGAGATTATTTTTGAAGGTTAGTCTCTTGGAATGATAGTTTGATTACATCGAATATCAACACATTTCAAGAAATTTAAAAATATTGGCCGATGCATTAGCTAATAATGTTCTAAATAGACATTTTCAACATTAAAATAGTAAACCAAAATTACATTCGATACATGTTGAACAAGATACTCAAATAAAGTAGTAATATCATAGATAGGTTTGCTTTCAAAAATATTACATCGTCTATGATCATAGGTTTAAAGACCTTATGATCTAATAGATACTGATAAAAAAAAAAAAACATGTCAATCCACGATGATCATCCATTATCTGTGATGATGATCATGGTAATAGACTGTGGCACGTGCCACCTTGTGCAAGAATATCATAAACGGTCCTGGAACATCGGTAACATGTCTCTGAAGCCGGAGAGGAATGTCATATGTCCCTGTCTCAGGAATGTCTATGGTTAACCTCTTCAGGTTGTGTTCCATATCAGCTAGGATCTCTGCTACCTGATCTTGTGGTGGTGCTATAGGTTGTTCTTTTTTCCTATCAAAGCGGCGGAGTGTAGCTGGTCGTTGTGGACCGACATATGCAATTAATATTTTTATCAGTATTGGATGATAAAAAAACAAATAAAAATTAGATTAAAAACATCAAAATAGTTCGCTTACCTGATTCGTCCCACTTTTCCCCTCAAGGAAAAGACATCTCAAGATCACCTCTAAAATATATACTTACATAAGGGAAGTCTTCAATTGTGAAGACTTGGTTCCTTAGCCACATAAAGTATGCCGGAGTGAATCGAACCACTGAACTGCCATCGCCACCATGGTGGGACATTAATGCAACCCAACGTACCATCTAAGGTTCTCGAGGTTCCCCACGATCTACTGGAATAAGCTGAGGGGCGAGAAGCGGGATTCTCTCTAAAGAAAAAGAAATAAAAATGGTGCCATAACCAAAGTTAATTGGACTTTCATGTTGGCCAATACCCCTTTGCACCAGTTAAATATGGTGCCTCTGAAACACTCTACTACAGTCTGCATTTGATATTTAGTGGCTACATGTGGAGCTACACTCCCACACAATATGGTTACCGTAAATGCAATCAATTTTAGATCTAATCACAAGATAGTTTTAAGGTCTATGCAATTATCCTTTGGATTTTCCTCATCACTGCAATACTATTGTTTGTAGCTAGCAACGGGTAGGCCACCCTATCTAGCCCCAAACAAGGATATTGTTTCTCCTCTCCGAGACAATCCAGTGAGGAAATAGATATCCTCGAGCTCAATTTCGAGTCGATGGTCACCAATGATAAAGCACTGATCTTGAACTTCCCATGTATTTACTAACCATGTCATCAGCTCTACTTGTGCTTTCATACCTTGGATCGCCTAGAACTTATATAAACCACAATTTTCTAGAACACACATTGTTGTAGGATCATTCAAATCTTCATTGTCTATAGCCTCATGCTCACCTTCTCTCCACTCTAACATGGTGGAATAGCCTACAAATAAAAAAATTTGAAAGTTAGAAACTATTGGAGTGTAAAACTTGAGTCATTTTTAAGAGAATTTGTAAATTTTGAAATGGTCACAGCACCTCTGTAGTTTTTGTGAGGAGATAGAACGGACGTCCGCATGGGCTCCACACAAAAACTGCAGTATCCCAATAATTTTATTTTTAGAAAATTATCAAGGTCCGTAGGTAGCACGCGCATGACCTGTGGACCCCTGAGAGTGCATTTTTAAACATAAATTCCTCCCAAAAAATGAAATTAAAGCTAAAAAAGAGAAATGAAACAGATAGAAATGAAGAGTAAGATGATGTGGATTACCTGGTTTTGATGATTCACAGAATGGACAGTCGGTTCTCTCGATATTAGCTCCGGAACTTTTTTCCAAAAGCTCTCAATTCATTGCTCTGAAGAAAAAAGGTGAAAATGATTTTATTTAACTCCTTTTTATAGTTTTTGAATGAATAAAATATTATATTTGATTTATTTTTCACTTTAAAAGGCTATTTTTCAATATTTTTACTTCTTCAAAAAAGGTATGTGTAATCTTTTGAGTTTTTGTGCAGGATACAAAATTTTTGGTGAAAAGAATTATTTTGAAGCTGAGTATACTTTTATCACTTTTTCGGGCTCTTGAAAATTACGAAAAAGTGAAACCGTTGAGTTCTATTTTAAGCCCTTTTCAGACTCTCTAAATATGAAAAGATCACTGAGTACTTGACTATTCAAACTCGTTAAAGGAAATGAACAGTCACCCCTTCAGTATAAGTTTACCCCTTTTTCAAACTGAAATGGACTATTTACGAAAAAGGTATAGGTTGACTAATCATAGTCAATAGAGTTCTCTCCTATATTATTTTATCCTTTTTCGGGCTTGAGAGACTAAATTTACGAAAAAGTACAACAACGAAGTTTACTTATGTTTTTCTTCTGACTCCCTAAAACTATAAAACGTCAAGTTTCTCCTATACTGGACTCATTAAAACTTAACAGGAAAGGACCTGTCAATTACAACAAGACCGAACCACTCCTTCTTAGGGTTCGATTTTAATACTCAGATGGACTCATCCGAAGGATGAGCTTATACAAACAAGAAAATGTTATCCTCCTCAAGCTTGTCAAAAATAAAGAGGTACTTGCCAGTAATGGTGCAGGAAAAAGACAGAAAAAGAATCCAATTGTCACCCTTGTTTAGAGAGAAGTATACCATTCTTGAACACGACACTTTGTCACACTTGTACCTAGGTTGGGAAATCCTTTGTCTAACAGTTAATAAAGCTACATTGAAAGTCTTCAGTCGGTTTCTAGGTATTAGCTTTAGGTCAAATGATGCCAAGCCATCTATAGTGTCGTTATGTGTTCAAGAGATAGTTCAAATAAACCATTCATTGAAAACATTTGTCTCCATTCGCATTGACCATCCCTAAGTCAGTCCTTGCAATTATTTCTTCAAAACTTGATCTAATGGTTTCATGTCATGGGCTTTCCTATGACGGGTCACTTTTTATTGACAACAGCTCATCATCTAGAAAGTTGATCTAGAATCCTATCATTACCTTAGGATCTGCATGCCCTAATGGTAGGTTTCTCACCTTCAACAACAGGTTGCATCATTGACCTTCGATCGAATGATTCCATGAAGTGTTCGACTGCAAATCATTCATTCACACTTCATGGATTGTATTAAGTACTTTGAGAGCCATTGTCATTATTGGTGGTTTCTCTCACACTTGTTAACAATTCACATCATTGACTGGTAATCAAGTGGTTTCTACCATGTTTGACGTCGACACAATCAATCGCATGGATAGAATCGTACTAGTTCGGGAAGCGGAAATCAAGACCTTGGATCTAGTTTCCACCATCCACGCTGCAAGGAGTTTTATTATTCATGATATAGTAAACTACTTATGACAGATGGTTGCGCCCATACTATGTCTAATATTGATGTAATATTAAAATCATATCTATACCAAAACATTTAGTTAGTTTTGATCTGAGTATGGGGATGCCTACCTCAGTGATGATATATATATATATATATATATATATATATATATATATATATATATATATATATATATATATATATATATATATATATATATATGCTTGAATTGAATGTTTTTAGAGGTTTTTGACCAGTGTGTCTGCAATCCAATCCTGGGAATGATAAAGCACTTCACTCTTCAGAACAACCTCAGACTTCACACTTTAGGGGGAAATTTGTTACATGTTATTTTGTCACCATGACATTTTACTGTTCATATAGGTTTATCACTACCTATAATGTGCTCCCTTAGAAGTCAAAAACCCTAATGTTCCTAAACCAAGTCTTGGAATTGGATAAAAGATCATTAAAACCCTTAAAAGTCTACCTCCACACTTTTTCTAGCCTTTTCCTTCGAGTTCACGGATACTTATTCTATAGCCTATGGCAGCTCCCGCACGTTCTGTTACTAAAACCCGCGGACCCCCATAAAAAGTCAAATAAAGGAAAAAGTAAGTTCTAGAAGCCCAACTGGTCGAATATTCTCCCAACTAGAAGCATCTAGAGGCACGATCAGTTCGAGATTTATCCCTCCACTCATGGAGCTTATCCCTTGGTCCATGGAGCTCAATTCCCTTCATGAGAGGAATCGATCCCCCTCTTCATGGAACTACAACTACCTCCATTTTCCTATAAATTGAGCTCATGTTTAAGTCTGAAGAGTAGATGTTGTAGCTTGTATATGATAATTACTGAAGAAATTCCCAAGAGTGCATACTCTCTACACTAGTTGTTGTTGGCATGAGAATGATCACACCCTTATGTCCATAACTCCATGCTGGTATTTAGAGAGGAAGGCTTGTCAAAATGAAGGAGAAATGATTGTTCAGGACCCAGGGAGAAACTTGTACGACATAAAGGCATCATGTTGTAAAGTTACTCTTTTTATTCAAGATAATACATATGGATATATTTTTCTCATTGAGTTGTTCTTGTGCTTTTTGAATAACATCAATACTTAGACTCCTTGATAACTAAGTTGGATTAGATTTTCTTAATTATTGTATGTTGCAGGTGCTTTTGTCCTTTTGTCTGTCTTTGATTGCAGGTTCTACTGATTGGAGAAGCCTCTTTGGAGCGAGTAGATAAAAGACTACATCGAACGTTGGATTTCAAGGTAGGGGCATGTCCTCTTTATTTGTTTATAATAATTCTGAATTGCAAATAATCCAGAGAAAAAGATTTACAAATGGATGTTTGTTTCTAGCTATTCGTATTATATTAGGGAGATCTCTCTTGTCCGCAAGAGGGATTAAACTGCATAACAGTAGGGGCTACAAAAATTCTAGGGATAGGTGTGGTAGCTGTTGAATAGAAGTTGATGCAGTAGTTTGGACAGGAGTTCTAGGTGTACTCAGACCAGGTTGATAAATACGACTAGGTGCATATACTTTAGGTATAACTTGAAGCGTAGGTTGGATGGGTTGCTGGATTTGAGTGTAAGCAACCAGCTGACTAGGCTGATTGTAATGTACTTGCATGGTAGTTTTCAAATTCTGTTGATTCAATGATGGATTCAAAACTGTTTTTACTCTAGGGTATGGAGCTCCCATTGAAGGTTATGCTGCGTAAGAAGGACCATAACCAAGTTGATAACTTGGAACATAAGTTTGATAGTTTGCTAGATAATTTACACTAAGAGATTGACCTCCTTGAAACAATTGTTGTTCTTGATAAAAATGCAACCCCAAAGGAGGTTGTTGTCCTTCGAAAGACTGTTTCCCTGGGATAGGGTATTGTCCTTGAAAAGGTTGTGGCCCTAGAATAGAGTATTTCCCTTGAGGTTGATATTGTCCTTGAGGTATGTACTACCCTTGCTGTATATATTGCCCTTGACATTTCCCCCCGGGCAGTAAATTATTGCTTTGAGGGTGCCCCGCAGGCGGTAAATTACTACCTTGAGGTTGCCCCAGGTGGTAAATTTCTACCTTGAGGGTCAGGGTTAGGAATATTTCCAGACATCATGTAGACTTGTTCCATGTTCAAATTTTCGGTATGAGATTCATTGGGACCAGATGATTGTATAAGTTTTTTGGGAGAGGGAGATGCTCCTGAGAAAGTACCAGAAAGCGACAGGTATCCTGAAGGAAGAGATGGACCACCATACAAAAAAATTTCTGGTGATGAAGAAAACATGGATGACTCACTAGACATTTTTAATGAAGGTATGTAATTACCTCTGGGTATGGCGTAAAAAGGAATGTGGGGTGGCGAATAGTTGAGACTAGAATTGTGCAGAAATTTGGTTAACTGAGTATACCAAGGATCTTGTTTGAAAGGGCTATAATAGTAAATCGATTCACTTTTCCTTAGATCTAAATATTCTTGATGTGAAGGGAGTATAACCTATTTTTCTTTGTCAGTAATTTCTTCGATATTAATGAGGTTGGGAGGAAGGTTCTCAATAATGCGAAGCTTCACTCGAGGTGAACGAGGACGACCAGGAGTTTGGGTTATGAACTCCGAAGCAGGCTCAGATGTAGAAGGTTCAGTTTCAGGTTCATAAATTTCGGGTTCAGTAGCTGATAATTCACTAGTTGTAGATGCAACTTCAACTAGTTCAGAAATTTCTGTTGGTCTTTGGTAACTTTCTGCTGTTTGAGGTTGATCTACTTCATAATCAGGATGTATTATTATTGATGTTTCCTCTTTTTTAATTTATACGGTCCCTGATAGTTGGCCTTTTTCAGATTTAAGCTTTTCTAACTGACTTGGTGTGTACTCAGGGGGTTTCCCCTGCATTCTACGGGAGTGTCTCAGTAATTCAGCCACGGTTAAAACTTTAACACATGAAATCAAACAAAATGTCAACAAATAGACCTAAATTTTCTAAGGAATCAATCAAATCGAACACACACCTACAAAATCTAAGATAAAATCCACACACAAACAATATGTTTCCACACCAAAAACACTAGTTGGTGATGAAATCCAACGTCGTAGAATTCTAATGTGGAAAACTGGCAGTTGGAATAGTTACCCCGACAACCTGCTTAATGAAACACTCCGGTGCAAGTCTCTCCACTTATTCCATCTTGAAGTGAAGAGTACCTTCCAGAAAGTCCAAGTGAGTCTAGCCGACGTATGTTCTAGGTATAGTGGGACCTTCCCTCCACTGTCACCTTGGGAAAAATGATGAAGATAATGGTCACTAAGGTCACCAACGGGAAAAAATGTACTTGGGGGAACAGTCTACGATTTTCTATGCACGCATGGGCATAGTATCAAGCTCAATCCCCTTGAAATCTCCTTGATATGGTTAATCCAAGGTTTTCCAACAAGTGACCCTAGGCTCCTCGACAATGGTCAATCTGAGGTTTACCATTTTTATTATGTACACATCTTTTATCTTTCCCAATGAGATAGGTATGATTGCCTCACTAGTTCCGACATGATCTCGTGCTTGACTCTTTTAAGAAGAGCTTCCCAGAGCACACATGCTACAATTGGATTTTCCTACCGCAAGATTCTACTTGTTTGTTTAAACTGTTTTGGAATGTTAATTACAAGTTGTTCCAAAACACTAGCCTAAGCTATGTTGGTGGAATGAGCCCTAGAAAATGTAAAATATCTAGATTTATTTTATTAACGCGTTGTTTTTAATTTGGATGTTGCTTAAGACAAAAGGTATGGAGTTGAAACTTTAATGATGCTTGTAACCCAACTCAAAAATATGCTAAATGCATCTAAATGAGAAGTGCAACTCTTTCTTTTCAATGAATCTTATTTAAGGGAAAGATTGAGAGATTTAACAATTTTTGAAGCAGCAATTATTTCTTTCATAAACAAAATCCTTGAAAATAAGACGATTTCATAGAGAACTCAATTTGAAAAAATGATAAATTACTCATTTTTGAAATTAAATTCCTTGAACAATCAGATAAAAAAATATCATTCAATAAACAAACCATTTCCAAAATAAAAAAATATCTAAAAACTATAAAAAAATAAAATTCAAAATCAAAGAAAAATCTAATTTTGAAGTCTCTCTAGAATATTTTAGGATGCTTTCTTCTAGTTTGTGATCAGACTAAAAAAAATTGGACTTATCTCAAAAGAAATGAAAACATCCAAAAATGCTTTGGTGTGATATCAGGCTTCAGTAAGCTAAAAGCTCTTCCAAATTTGCAAAATGAAAAAGAAATCAATTTTCATAAAAGTAAGGTGTGCAATAATCTTAAATGGCTCAGAAAGACCATGACATCATACCCGTAAGCTAGGGTAAATGAAAGTATCCTGTATAGAGCAACAATAAATTAAGGCAAACACTCACTTATAATATGCAAATAGGATGATAAATCACACAAACACAAAAAATTACTGAAAATAAATTCTCACATAAGATTTGATAGCTAAGATAGATTGGGGCAAACACAAAGAATTAGGTGATTTGGCCCTAAAAAGAGAAATTCAATTTTTTTTCAAAAAAAATTCCAGGGGTCCGCAGTTTCTAATGGAAAACAGAATGGATCTGCATTGTTTTGAACTAAAACCTGTGGAGATTGCCACACTGTTTCTTGCTGAAAATTGTGGAGGCAAGGAAAAAAATTTGAAAAAATTAAATAATCAGCTTTATTTTTAGGGATTCTTAAAATTTTTCTACCCAACCCTTTTTCAAAGAAGTTGTTAGCCCCCCATGAATTTTTTGACAAGCAAACAGGGGGCTAAATTGTTTTTGAGCCTTCGAGGAATGCATTTCCCCTGAAAACACATCATCGTTGAAGCCTCCTTGTGCCTTACCCTTTGATAAACCCTCACTGCTATTTTCATGAGAGAAGCCTCTCAGTTTGTGAAGAAGAAATGCCCAAAAGGCCTCCTTTTCCCTCTTATTTCATTCCCTCTAAGCCTCTGTTTTCATCATTCTTCCTCCCCTTCTAAATTCCCCACTTACCCTTTAAATCATCCCATGTGCCCTTGTAAGCCTTTTAAATTACCTTTGTTTGGCTTAAAACCCCTTATTCCCTTTACCGAATGCCTCCTTTGGCTTTAAAATGCACTAAAAATAGGCCAAAAAACCACTTTCCACTTTATGACAGGCTAAGCCCCTTTTAGGCCAGCCCCCTTAACCACTTCCCCATATGCCGCATGCTCGAGACAGAGCGCTTATAGCCTGGGCACTAATCGCATCAGAGAATCGGAGCGGAACGTTTTATTCCTTTGTAAACCATGAAAACTCTGATGCAATAGTGTTATTGTTCCATCGGTCCCGCTGCGATCTGAGCCGTTGATCTATATAGATCCAATGGCCTAGCGCTAATCGCATCGCGCCAGCCCGCACGTCCCCTCCTTCCTGTCCCCCCCCCGATCGCGATTCCCTGATCTGAGCGCAACCGTCGATCTTTTGAGATCCAATGATCTAGATCTTATTGCTCCCTCTCATCACGTCAACCTTTCTCCCCGCTGATTGAATCTCCGTCATCGATCTAGTTCCAGATCGGACGGCTGACACTCAATCGCACCATCACCAATCAGAAGTTTACAATGTGTCAACCCCGCTGCCTCCCGTGATTGCGATCCGCCGATCCAATCGTGACCGTCCATTCAACCCAGATCCAACGGCTCACGCCCTCCGCCCATGCCGGGTCCCACCATCAAACTCATTTCATATGTTTTTCATTGCATTTTCCCATTTCCTTTGTATTTCGCCCGACTTCCAAAGCTTTTCCATTGTTTAACCTTCACCGTTGATCATCGCCTCCATACCTGATCGGACAGCCCACGACGCACCATTACACCAAGCCTCCAGCGGTCTAGTCTTCCACCTTTTTGCAGTGCTTTTCCTATTTTTACCATTCCACCACATTCTTCATCATTCCTCCACAGTTGCACCACCACTCCATGGGCCTTCTAAGCATTTCTTCCACTGCCACCTAGGTTTTATAATTGATTTATTTTATGGTGCATGTTTTCACAGAATGATTAAATCACCCTGTATTCCATAATCACAGTTACTGTGGTTATGAGCACAGACAGGCCATTGCAGCCGCGGCCAGCGTAACAACAGTAGTGATTTAAAGATTGATTAAAGCCTGAAATTAAAGATTAAACACTCTAATCCTTATTCAAAAGGAAAGGACGCAGTTGGAAGACTAAAGAGCACACGTAACTACCATATATGTGTTTAAATATCAGCAGGACGTTTTTCTCCAGACAGTACATCTCCCCACTAAAGCCTCCATGCCTCCTCGAGCCCAGAAAAAGTTAATTACACTGACAGAAGCTTCTTAAAGACTGTCAGAACCAGCGGTTATGGAGTATGGAGGCCCGCGGACTTTCTATCCAGTTCACTAATTCTAGAAGGTAGTGCAGAGTTCCAAACAGCCTGAAAGGACTTCAAGAACACATCCGAGGTCAATCTCGACCTGAAAAAGACTCCCGAAGCAGCCTAAAGAGTACACACAACATGCAGAGTCATTAAGCAAAGTGGGCTAGGCCTTCTGCCTCCACTCCATCTTAATGAGTCCAATTAAATGTGCATCTACTCCTACTATTACTCATCCTCCTATAAGAATCCCAGAGAACAAATTGTAAAGGGTCGGTGGCATGGGGGTTGTTGCTGTTAGTTGTAGGGATTCATTCGACTGTTAGAATAGTTGTTGGGAGGAGTAGCAGAGTAGTTTGTAATGTAGTAGGCTAGGAGGAGAAAGTTTGGATTGTATTAGCCATTGAGCTCAGTGTATGTGACTGGTTTTGCACATCAATTAATCAAGCGATTTTCACAGGATCCTGGTCTATTACTATGGGTGATGTTATTCTCATTTCATTGTTATTTACATTTTCCATGATATTCATTGGTCTTCCGGTACGCATCAGAAAAAATAACATAGGATTTTCCCTCGCATGGCACCCTATGTTTCTGCTCTCCCTACCCTTAATGTTTTCTGCTGATAGTGAATCTAAGAGTAAATTCATGTAATTTAACCAGCGTAGTAGCTTTTTCACTGCTAGCTGATGTGTGAATTCGAGTTTGCTGCTTGGATGTTTCTTGCTAGTGTCGAAGTAGGGAAGGTTAAAAGTCCTTCTCCGATATGTAGACTCCAGCTTTGTGTCAACTCTTATCTCTGTTTTTCCCTTGGAGCATGCTAAAGCAGACCTAGAGTTAAATGACCTCTGGTCCGATCTATAAGCTGCCCTCTTTGTGACTTCATCAAAAGCTTCCTTTAAGTATGTCCAAGCAGGTCTAGAGTTAAATGACCTCTAACCTGATCTATAGACAGAAATTGGGTTTCTTTCCTTCTTTCACCTTCACTCTTAATGTTCCATTCCACCATCTATCTAAAAAATCCTTTAGTATAGATGACTTGCCCTTTGAAATCCTTGGCTAGTTGTTTGAAAGCAATCTCCTTTCATGACTCCATAGCCCAATGGATGGCACAGTCTTGACCCATTCTCTCTTACCGAAACGTCCTACTTCTCTGCTCCTTTCTTTCCATTACTTTCTTAGTCTATGGTCTTTTACTCAACCCAAAAACCAACCAACCAAATCATTTCAAACCCCCTGTGCTTCATAGCTAGCCTAATATCTCATTCCAAGCTTTCAAAGATATATTGTTCTTTGTTCTTTTGGAGATATCCCTCTCCGGATCCAGGAGGGCTAGATCCTAGGATCCCAAAGTGGTTTGATGTTGTCTTATCTTTGGGTATTGCCAAATCTGCCAAAACATAGGAACCCCAACATAATGGAAACTCCACTGGGGACAAAAGAGACCAAATAGCTTTGATTTGATAATCAATCACTGTGGTGGACAGTAAAATCTTAAATCCTCCACCTGGCGACTCCACTGGCGATCAGTAGGCTGCTGATTATCTTGGTTTCACAAGACTCCACTGAGAGACCAGTCGCATTACAACATCATCCACGTTGAAGACCAAGTCACTTCTCTAATGGAAGACTCTGAACAATTTGCAAAAATGCATCCAAGTTTCATAGCAGAGTGTCGAGATATAATGTCAAGTGACTTGGAAGAGCTGGAGGTGGAAAACCTTCCAAGGGCTATTCTTCTCAGCTCAAGTTTCAAACCCGTGCTTAAGAAAAAATTTCTAGAATTGGTGGTTGAAAGATATGAAGCTGAGATCGAATTTCTGAACTCACAAGAAAAATAATATCAGTTCAGAGACACAAGAGCCTTTTTGGAAAGTCTCCCTCCCCCTAAGAAAGAAGAAATTTCACTTCCTTTCGAAGTACAAGAAGAAGATGATCCGGTTCTCAATAGCCACATTGAAAACACAGTGGAAGATGCAGAAATCAAAGTGGCCCAGGATAAAGATAGCCTACCAGTCATGGAAGGCCTGAAAGAAAAAAGTGTACATCATGTGTTCATTGATCCTATGGTATAATATATGGAGGCCCTGATTAGCTCAAATTCTCCAGCATTGATCCTTCGCCAGGGCCATATTCATTAGGAAAGGTCACCACTGATGGTGACCACAGTTTTGAAAAACCACCTGCAGAGCACCCTATGGTGGTCTCTGATGAGCAGTCAGTGCTCCTATCCTTTTTTGTTGTTGCTTGACTAGCTGCACTGGCATTATTGTATCACCTAGAGCATCAGAGATTTCCAAGTAGAGTAGAGTAGGTAGGAAAGCTCAATAAAGCTCAGCCTGTAAGCCTGTAGTTAGTTGTTTTAATTTCTGCAAAGTCCAGCGAGCCAGACAGTCTAATCCTGGCTTGGCTATTTTTCAATTTTTGTCTTAGAATGTAGAGAAGAAATCTGCTAGAAAATTTAATCCTAGCAGATACTAGTTTAGGTAGAGAAACTATGAGGCCAACAATTTAATCTAGTCTCATGGAGAAATAAGGGTAGAAGCATACTAGGTTTTATTTTCCTACTTGTAAAAAATTGATGATGTAAAGGGGTCTGCAAGTCCAAATGCACCCAGAAGAAAAAATGCCAGGACTTAGTATGGGTAGGTAGTTGTTTGGGAGAATTTTACTGCTGATATGATGTCTTCATGATTTGTGGCAGCTGATCCAAGAAATAAAATGGATGGGTCAAGTACCAGACATCTGGCCTACACCAAAGATCATGTTCTGAATTCTTGACTCCTTCAAGAAGAAGCCATCCCCATGTGGAGCCACTATTAGCCCCCTATGAATTTTTTGACAGGCAAACAGGGGCTAAATTTTTTTTGAGCCTTCGAGGAATGAATTTCCCATAAAAACACATCATCCTTGAAGCCTCCTTGTGCCTTAGCCTTTGATAAACCCTCACTGTTGTTTTCATGAGAGAAGCCTCTCAGTTTGTGAAGAATAAATGCCCAAAAGGCCTCCTTTTCCCTCTTATTTCATTCCCTCTAAGCCTCTGTTTTCATCATTCTTCCTCACCTTCTAAATTCCCCACTTACCCTTTAAATCATCCCATATCCCCTTGTAAGCCTTTTAAATTACCTTTGTTTGGATTAAAACCCCTTATTCCCTTTACCGAATGCCTCCTTTGGCCTTAAAATGCACTAAAAACAGGCCAAAAACCCACTTTCCACTTTATGACAGGCTAAGCCCCTTTTAGGCCAGCCCCCTTAACCACTTCCCCATATGCTCCATGCCTGAGACCGAGCGCTTATAGCCTGGGCACTAATCGCATCAGAGAATCGAAGCGGAACATTTTATTCCTTTGTAAACCATGAAAACTCCAATGCGATAGTGTTATTGTTCCATCAGTCCCATTGCGATCTGAGTTGTTGATCTATATAGATCCAATGGCCCAGCGCTAATTGCATCATGCCAACCCGCACGTCCCCTCCTTCCTGTCCCCCCCCCGATCGCGATTCCCTGATCTGATCGCAACCGTCGATCTCTTGAGATCCAACGGTCCAAATCTTATCGCTCCCGCTCATCGCGTCAACCTTTCTCCCCACCGATTGAATCTCCGCTGTCGATCTAGTTCCAGATCAGATGGATGGCACTCAATCGCACTGTCGCCAATCAAAATTTTACAATGTGTCAACCCCGCTGCCTCCCCCGATTGCGATCCGCCGATCCAATCATGACCGTCCATTCAACCCAAATCCAACGGCTCATGCCCTTTGCCCATGCCGGGTCCCACCATCAAACTCATTTCATATGTTTTCCATTGCATTTTCCCATTTCCTTTGTATTTCACTCGACTTCCAAAGATTTTCCATTGTTTAACCTTCACCGTTGATCATCACCTCCAGACTTGATCGGACGGCCCACGACGCACCATTACACCAAGCCTCCATCGGTCTAGTCTTCCACCTTTTTGCAGTGCTTTGCCCGTTTTCACCGTTCCACCACATTCTTCATCATTCCTCCATAGTTGCGCCACCACTCCACATGCCTTCTAAGCATTTCTTCTGTCGCCACCTGGGTTTTATAATTGATTTATTTTATGGTGCAGGTTTTCACAGAATGATTAAATCACCCTGTATTCCATAATCACAGTTACTGTGGTTATGAGCACAGAGAGGCCATTGCAGCCGGGGCCAGCGTAACAGCAACAGTGATATAAAGATTGATTAAAGCCCGAAATTAAAGATTAAACGCTCTAATACTTATTCAAAAGGAAAGGACGCGATTGGAAGACTAAAGAGCACATGTAACTGCCATATCTGTGTTTAAATATCAGCAGGACGTTTTTCTCCAGACAGTACACCTCCCCACTAAAGCCTCCATGCCTCCTTGAGCCTAGAAATAGTTAATTACACTGATAGAAGCTTCTTAAAGACTATCAGAACCAGCAGTTATGGAGTATGGAGGCCCGCGGAATTTCTATCTAGTTCACTAATTCCAGAAGGCAGTGCAGAGTTCCAAACAGCCTGAAAGGACTTCAAGAACACATCTGAGGTCAATCTTGACCTGACAAAGACTCCCGAAGCAGCCTAAAGAGTACACACATCATGCAAAGTCATTAAGCAGAGTGGGCTTGGCCTTCTGCCTCCACTCCATCTTAATGAGTCCAATTAAATGTGCATCTACTCCTACTATTACTCATCCTCCTATAAGAATCCCAGAGAACAAATTGTAAAGGGTCGGTGGCATGGGGGTTTTTGCTGTTAGTTGTAGGGATTCATTCGACTGTTAGAACAGTTGTTGGGAGGAGTAGCAGAGTAGTTTGTAATGTAGTAGGCTGGGAGGAGAAAGTTTGGATTGTATTAGCCATTGAGCTCAGTGTATGTGACTGGTTTTGCACATCAATTAATCAAGCAATTTTCACAGGATCCTGGTCTATTACTACAGGTGATTTTATTCTCATTTCATTGTTATTTACATTTTCCATGTTGTTCATTGGTCTTCTGGTACGCATCAGAAATATAACATAGGATTTTCCCTCGCATGGCCCCCTATGTTTCTGCTCTCCCTACCCTTAATGTTTTCTGCTGATAGTGAATCTAAGAGTAAATTTATGTAATTTAACCAGCGTAGTAGTTGTTTTCACTGCTAGCTGATGTGTGAATTTGGGTTTGTTGCTTGGATGTTTCTTGCTAGTGTCAAAGCAAGGAAGGTTAAAATTCCTTCTCCGATCTATAGACTCCAACTTTGTGTCAACTCTTATCTCTGTTTTTCCCTTGCGGTATGCTAAAGCAGACCTGGAGTTAAATGACCTCTGGTCTGATCTATAAGCTGCCCTCTTTGTGACTTCATCGAAAGCTGCCTTTGAGTATGTCTAAGCAGGTCTGGAGTTAAATGACCTCTAACCTAATCTATAGACAGAAATTGGGTTTCTTTCCTTCTTTCACCTTCACTCTTAATGTTCCATTCCACCATCTATCTAAAAGATCCTTTAGTATAGATGACTTGCCCTCTGAAAGCCTTGGCTAGTTGTTTGCAAGTAATCTCTTTTCATGACTCCATAGCCCAATGGATGGCACAGTCTTGACCCATTCTCTCTCACCGAAATGTCCTACTGCTCTGCTCCTTTCTTTCCATTACTTTCTTAGTCTATGGTCTCTGACTCAACCCAAAAACCAACCAACCAAATCATTTCAAACCCCCTGTGCTTCATAACTAGCCTAATATCTCATTCTGATCTTTCAAAGATATATCATTCTTTGTTCTTTTGGATATATCCCTCTCTGGATACAGGAGGGCTAGATCCTAGGATCCCAAAGTGGTTTGATGTTGTCTTATCTTTTGGTATTTCCAAATCTTCCAAAACATAGGAACCCCAACAGAAGTCAAAACTAGAAAACTATAAAATTCAAACTAAAAATAAAAGAAACTAAGTTCTATTTCCCCAACGGAGTCACCATTTTGTTATGCGGATTAATCCCTCTTGCGGACAAGAGAAATCTCCCTAGTATTCAACGAATAGCTAGAAACAAACATCCATTTTGAAAAAAAATCCTCTAGATTAAATGCATTTCAGAATTATTATAAGAAAGTAGAGAGGACATGCCCCTACCTTGAAATCCAACGTTCAATGCAGTCTTTTATCCAGTCGCTCTAAAGAGGCTTCTCCAATAAGTAGAACCTACGATCAAAGACAATAAAAAAGAATCAAAGCATCTGCAACATATAATAATCAAGAAAAGTTAACCCAACTTAGTGATCAAGGAGTCTAAGTATTGATTTTATTTCAATAAGCATAAAAAAAAATCAATGAGAAAAAGAGATCCATATGTATTATCTTGAATAAAAAGAGTAACCTTACAACCTGATGCCTTGTTGTCATACAGATTTCTCCCGGGGTCCTGAACAATCGTTTCTCCTTTAGTTTGACAAGCCTTCCTCTTCGAATACCAGCATAAAGTTATGGAAATAAGGGTGTGATCATTCTCATGTCAACAACAACTTATTAGTGTGGAAAGTATGTACTCTTGAGAATTCTCTTCAGCGATTACAGTCTACTATGTATGTAGAATCTACCCTTCAACCTGAAACTTGAGCTCAATTTATAGGGAAATGGAGTTAGTTTCAGTTCCATGAAGAGGGGGATGGATTCCTCTCATGAAGGGATTTGAGGTCCATAGACCAAGGGATAAGCTCCAACAGTGGAGGGATAAAGCTTGAACTGATCATGCCTCTATAAACTTCCAATTGGGAGAATATTCGACCAGCTAGGCTTCTAGAATTTACTTTTTCTTTTATTTGGATTTTTACAGGGGTCCACAGGTAATAGTAGCAAAACGTGCGGGGTTGTCGCGGCTTATAGACCAAACTTCCGCGGGTCCGCAGAAAAAGGCTAGAAAAAGTGCGAAGGTAGACTTTTAAGGGTTTTAAAGAGCTTTTCTCCAATTCCAAGGCTTGATTTAGGAACATTAAGTTTTTTGAATTCTAAGGGAACATAATATATAGGTGGTGATAGACCTATATAGACAATCAAATGTCATGGTGAGAAAATAACGTGTAACAATAGGTTCATTGCCATTATCATAAAAAATATGTTTGTTCTTGGCTACAATCATCAAACATCTTAATAACATTTCTTTCAATCAATAATTCATCATTAATTAACTGAAGAAAAAACATGAAGGCCATACCTCACTGCCCAATTTTCTGAACACATGTTGCTGTTGCAGTTTTTATTTTCTATTTGCTTACTTTAACTTCACTGTTTTCATTTGTCACTATCTCTTCATAAACAATTTTCTCAATCCGTCCTTACAATAATCTGATCTACTTTCTGTTGAGAATTTGAAAGGCTATAGGTTAATAAAATTCTCGCCTTGATAATTACTTGTGAACATTCTTATGTATTCTCTTCTTTAAGTTATGTTAATATTTCATCAAGTCAATTATCAAGAACTAAGACGGGTATTTAGATAACTTGAACTGTGAGAAGTTAAATCAAGGATTTACCTTCCTCATTATTGCTCTTGCTTCTCTTTAAGATCACTGTCTTTTATCCACACTTAGTATATATATCTGCATTGAAGTCTGCTGTGGATTCTGTATGCAGTCTTTAATATGGTGTCCACAATTTCCTTTTGTTGTGGTGTCTGCAATTACTTAACACAATATCTACTATGGTGTCTTCAGTGTATTCATAACAATATAAACTTCGTCTGTGTTGTAGTAACCGCAAAATCTTCGTATACTTATCCTCCGTCTCTGTAGTGATAACTGCAAATACTTTGTATGTATATCCTCCGTCTTTTCTGTGGTAACCATAAGTCTGTAATCTGTGAAAGAGTCTGTATTCAATGGTGTGCTATATGCCTTGCTTATCCATTCAAATGATCCACAAACTTGGCTAATATATAGTGGGCAGTTCTCATCTTTTAGGACGACCATTAATTATGGTTTAAGCCGACTTCATCATGACATGTGGGCCGACCATGACTTGTAGTTACTTTCCAAGCGGTGTTACTCCAAAAGATTGACTTCTCTTGATTACAACATTATATGAGGGTTTTCAACGTCTTTGGAGTACAAAATGAATCCTTCATGAATATGACATCTAATAGTATTTATTCCTAGAAGACCTAAACCTAATATACATCAAGAAGAAGTCTATCTACGTAATAAAATATTTCTCATGAAACCCATGAGACAAGTATACCAAATACATTTTATTACCATTGAAATTTTCTATACATAAATACATAATTACATAGCCAACATGAAGACCAACCTAGTTACACTTTTCAACACTTTCTCCCAAAGTAGATTTTCCTTCTATTTCTTTACTCAATCAGATTTAGATCTGATTCTTCCCTTCGCTTCTGCTGCGCCACTCTGATTATCTGAAAATTCTTCCAATTCCGTTCTCTTCAAAGAACTCTTTTTGTCTTGATTTCAAAAAATTGTTTTCTATTCACAAACCTTTTATGCTGATTATGAAATAAAATAATTCCATAAGTTCTAAATTATCTTCAAAGTGAAAACCCACTCTGATTTCTCTTCTGTGGAGCATACCTACTCTAACTTTCTCCCAAAATAGATTTTTCTCACTTTGATACCAAATGATGCAACCATAAGGTCAGAATTAACCAAAACATCAACTCATGCAAGGTTAGTGGAATTAACCCCACATGTACCCACCTTAATATTTCAGGTTTATCAATTTTAAATCAAACGCATGCGGAAGTTTTTAACCATGATTGACAACTCAACATAATAAAATTTACCTTTATCCTTGAAGTCCCTTCACCTTAACCTTATATCATACACAGCTTCACATTATGCCAATACCTTGGACCTTGCGAAGTCTTTAACACTAAACTTTAAAACCGCCGATGCGCATTGTTACGCAGTGTCAACACATGGCACTTCCCTTTCACCGCATCGCAACTTTTGAACGCTATCGCATCGCAAGTTATTCAATTTACCTTGCAAAATTCTTGAATTATAAACTAATTCATCGCCAATGTGAAATAATGGCTAGCTGAAATGCATCCACTTTGTACGTTCTGCTTGCTTTGATCTTTACTGTTAATTACTAAACCCTCGATACTGTGATTTAATCCTTATCGTTAAATTCCCATTTTGAGCTCTTCTCCGTGCTTCTGCTTTTAGTCGATTGTTGTTATTTCTACTGTCGTTGCCCTACGACTCTGTTACACTACTTCTCTTGAGCTTTCTTCAATCCTTTAAAGCACTAATCCCTCTTGGTTTATTCTGTCTCCTTTACCGCTATTTCTCCTTTTCTTATTCAAATTTCCTTTAGTGTTGTCTCTAGCTTGAATATAGAGCACTTTCTGTATTTCTCCTCTTCTTCCAGAATTCATAATTTGTTCTTTATTTGACCTGTACACACATTTGCTAGCTCCTGATTGGAATCACACAGATTCTACCTAGTCGCTTAAGTCCTTTATCACTCAAAAAGACTTATATATACAATTTTAATTCATTCAGCATGGTTAATCACACAGAAACCATAAATTCATAGTTACAGATCACTCAGCATGTAAAAGGAATAACATTATTGGTAATATGATGCAGAGTGTTGTTCTTGATGGCAACCCACTTGATGAAGATGATGGCAACACTTTAAGAAGATGATGGCAACCTACTTGATGAAGTTGTACTTGATGGAAACTGACTTGATATACTAATTAATGATGAAAATCTGATGTTATACAAGTAGTACAGAAGTTGCAGAAGTAAGAAATATCAGTGTGTGCAAGATTAATGATGAAAAGTGTATGTGACAAGGCATACACGGGTTTGATTAATAGAAGTAGCGTATGCACGAGGGAAATAACGTGCCAAGTCGCGTATGGTCAAATGCGCTCTAAATATGTAAAACCAGGGGTTACTACCATGGTATTGACCCATTGTATTGAGCGCTGGTATGTCTATGTGATCCCGTCCAGGAATACCATTGGAAGTAATGTGGTTTTGGCTCATGGTATTGAAAAATGGTAAACCTATATAAGGAGAAGAAAATCATTGTGCAAGGGGAGTGCATGAGTCTGGGTTTGAATGAATACTTCACTCTAAAGTATGTCTGTATGGAAAGGGTAACAGTTTGATGATAGATCTGAATCTGTGATGCACCTATGAAGAAAATGATGAAGAAGGATATCTAGATCTGAAATGTATTTGTATCTTCTAGATCTGTTTATGGAATGTTTAGATATGAGATGAGGTGAACATCTGTCTGAAGTGAAGGGTTAAATCTGATCTGAATATCTGATCTGAAGAAGTATGCTACTCTTAATATCTGAAGATCTATACGCAAGTTTGTAACAGTGAAAGCGCGTATATACGCGTGTTTAATTCAGCGAAAGCGCGTATGGAATGTAAAACTAGTTCTGAAGTATGCGCAGAGGTATACACGGGTTTATATGCATGAAGGCGTGTATATACGCCGGATTAGTGAAAGGAAAGCGCGTATGCAAACTAGGGTTTACTGAAGTATGGGGCATGAAATTTCTAATCTGTTCTGCTGGTTTACTGCTATCTGTCAATGAGTTTCAATTTGATGTATGATTGAGCTTAAATGTGTGGAGTGGGTCCAGTCTGAAAATATGATGAAAAGTGGCCTGCAAGTTGTCCTCTAAAGAAATCTTTTGGATCCAGTGTGAAAATTGATGAAACGTGGTCCATGGTGGTGCTGAGGGTTGTAGCCTTCAGTCAGGGGGTTGTAGCTCCTTTCCAGGTGAGGCTGGTAAACGAGAGCAGGGGATCGTAGCTCCCTTCCAGGAGAGGTTGGTAAACGAGGAGCAGGGGGTTGTAGCTCCCTTCCAGGAGAGGCTGGTAAACGAGAGAAGGTTGTAGCCTTCTGCAGGTGGGTGCCTGCGTACTGATATGAGTCTGTGCCAGTACATGGTTGTAAGATGTTTTCTTTATAATAAAATATTGAAGGCTGAGACAATGGCAGCGGTGGTTTTCTCCCGACTTGGGTTTCCACCTAAAATCTTGGTGTTCATGTGTGATGGTTTATTCTGTTATTACTGCACATGATTACTATTATCTAATCATCAGAAGAAAGAATGTTGCATAGAACTAAGTGAAGAATTAATGGCATAATAAGATCTCTGTGTATACGCGAGTTTTATGAAGGATATCCGCGGGTATACGCGAGTCTGGTTTCACTCAGCATGTAAAAGGAATAACACACACATTCACAATGAATTCAATTTCATCCTTCATTAAACAAATGTACAGATACAAATAAAAACCTGTTTTACAATCTAGCTTTGGCCTGATCTGCCTTTACATGGCCCTTTTCTCTTCCTCTCTCTCTATATGCCCGTAATCTACAATTAAACTCCCTCTCTATGAATATATATCTCTTTTTTTCACTGTTTGTGCCTTTGAGGCTTTACAAATTTTTACAAAAGGTTCTATAACCAATTTTGGTTCAGATCCATAGGTTACTCAACAAAATCCTAAGAATCCTCTAAGTCCTCAATTAATTCCTAAAATCTCTTCTTTATCCCTTGAGGATCTCAACGTTCAAATAAATCCTAAGGATCCTCCATAAATCATGAACTACTTTCTAATCTAAGATTTAGAATATTTTAGAATATCTCAATTCACCCTAATCACTCATCAATCACTCATGTTATCCTACATTCGATAAATTTACAAATATGCCTCTCAATATTTAATTAAACCCTATTCTAAATGTCTCACATAAATCACTCTAAATATTAATTAAATACTTAGGAAAACCAACTCTTTTGAAAAACACAAGAGCCCCTAGATTCTACTAAATGTACAAATTTTTGGAACCATGATGCTCCTGCATCACTATCATAATACCTTGTTTTGAAGATATCGAAGAGGAGTTCGAACAAAAACTGGAAAAATAGTTAGGGACTTTTTCGATCTCTTTTTTTCCCTAAAAACATATTTTAGTCCTTCAAAAAGGCTCTGAAAGTTTAGGACCTGAAAAACTGCCAAAAATATTAAGTTGTGCTACAATTAAGGAAAATGAAAAGAAACAATGGTGGGGTTCTAAGTGGAATAGGAGGGTGGCCTCCAATATCCACTTAGATCAATCCTCCCCCCTTAGGAAGCAATGGTCCCCATTGCATTGAGTGCCTCCATGAGATGGGGAAACTTCTGTTGAACTTGATCCCTGGTGAGCCAGTTGCCTTGGTGCAAGAGTTGGACAATTTAGACAACATGATACAATTGGATCTTTTGTTGGCGAGTTTTATTGATCCGCATGTCCATGATTCGATTAGTTGTGTCTTGTTCCATGTAGTTTGGGTTTAGCTTTTTTGGTGTGAGTTCTTCTGCAATGTCTGATGTGTCCACTAATGGTGGAAAGTATGGTCGAAGTCTGTCCACATTGAACACTGGGTGCATGCCAAGGAATGGGGGAATGTTGAGCTTAAAATAATTGTCTCCCACAATATTATTTATGTTGTAAGGCCCATATCAGAGTGGGAAAATCTTTCGGTGGGCCCCAATGAGGTGCTCCTTATGAAAATGTAACCAAAATTTGTCGCTCACCTAGAACTTGTGTGGCACCTAATGTTGATCATGATGTTGTTTGTACTTAGCATTGGCTATGTCCAATATTTCATGGACATGCTAGCAGATGTGCTGAATGCACTCAATGAAGTTGTTAGCCCTGTCAGCTTCAGAATGGACATGAGCCGGATCTTCCTAAGTAGCTACAAGTGGTATGGCCACATCAAAGGGACATAGTGGCTGGAATCCCAACCCCACCTGAAAGGGGTTGTGGCTAGTTGAGCTATGGATAGCTCTGTTCATGTAGTTGTGATGGAAATAGGGGAGGATTTCATCCCACGTGCGTGGATTCTTCAAGTTTTACATGCGTAGAATGTGTACAATCATCTTGTTGATGACCTCTGTTTGGCCATCAATTTGGGTGTGCAAAGTCGTGGACTTAGTGAGCTTGGTATCGAGCATCGACCAGAGACTTGACCAAAATGTACTTAGGAACCTGCTGTCTTGATCTAAGATGATGGACTGTGGAATCCCAAAGTTTACCCACATTCATTCAAAGAATATCTTAGATGTGGCTTCTGCTGTGATACCCTTCTTGTAGGCCACCATAATGGCCATATTAGAGAATCCGTTGACGACAACAAAAACATAGTCATTACCATGCTTAATAGAAGGAAGGCCCGACATGTAATCCATGGAGAAGGATTCCCAAGGTCAACTAGGAGAAGGAAGAGGAGTATATATGCCTTGCTTCTTGATGGTCGGTTTGGAAATGACACAAGTATTACAAGATCTGATATACTTCCCAACATCTTGTCAAAGGTTCACGAAATAAAAATAATTTTTCAATACTACCATTGTTTTCTTTACCTCGAAATGTCTAGCGACCCAATTGTAGTGCGCTTCCCAAATCATCTTGGCACACTTTCTTGAAGGAACAAAAAGATGTCCCAGGTGGCATACTTGTGCATCCTGGAGGTGATAATTTGGAACTTTCTTGGCTTCTAGGGGTGTTTGGTATGTGTTAACAAATTCTTGATCACTCTTGTAAAGAGTCGGGCACCCTAAAATCGTGTGCCCACAAGAGTCAAGCACAGTGGTCAGTGCCACGATCGGCGATTGGCTGAGGCAATCTGCAACATTGTTGGTGCTTCCTTTCTTGTACCTAATGCTCAAGTGGAATTGTTGCAGGTATGTGGACCATTTATAATGGAAATTTTCCTAAAACTTCCCTTGTGTTTGTATGAACTGTAGGGGTTGGTCGTCTGTGTGGATGGCCATTTCCTTCCCCATAATGTAATGCTTCCATTGTCGGAAGACCTGCACAATGGAATACATCTCTTTGTCATAAGTGTGATACTTTCAGACTGTGTCTGAAAGTGTCTCACTGTGATATGCCAATGTATGCCCCTACTGAGTAAGAATTGCACCAATCGCATAGTCGGAGGCATTTATCTCAATCTAAAATTGGTTGTTACAAGTCTGGTAATGTGAACATTAGTGCAAAGGAGAGGCGATACTTAAAATAGAAAAGTGCCTTCTATTTGCATTTATACCAAAAGAACATTGCTTTCGCTCCTCCATCAATGAATTTAATCAAACTCCTAGTGATATGAGATAATCCCAACACAAACTTGCGGTAGAAGCTGGCAAGACCTAGAATGTTGCAGAGCTTTGTTAGAGTATTTTGGGTTGGCCAATCCTGAATGAATTGTATCTTGGCTGGTTCCACATGCACACCCCCACTCATCAATGATGTACCCGAGATATTGAACCTGGGTCATACCAAAATTTCATTTCTCCAAATTGGCACACAACTTGTGTTGCCACAGGGTTTGGAGGACCTATCAAATATGGTGTAGGTGCTCTTCCCAACTCCGACTAAAGTTTAGGATGTCATCTAAATACACCACCATGAATGAGTTGGTGAAGGTTCGCAAGATATCTTCCATCAGCCTCATGAAGGTTACGGGGGCATTCATCAACCCGCAAGGCATGACCAAAAATTCGAAAAGGCTCTCCTTATCTTTGAAGGCAATATTCCACACATCAAAAGGTTAAATTGGTACTTGGTGATAGCCGAACATTAAGTCAATCTTGCTGAAAATTTGGCCCCTTGAGCTGGTCCAGAAGGTCATTGATCCATGGGATTGGATACCCATTTTGGACAGTGATCTTGTGTAATGCCCGATAGTTAATACATAGTCTCCAGGTGTTGTCCTTATTATGTACTAACATGATCAGGCTCCCACAGGTTGATGAAATTGGCCTGATTTTCCCTTTATACAAAAACTCATGAATCTGCCTCTTTATTTCATCATTCTCCAAAACAAAGCGTCGAAATATTGTTCCATGGGTAGTGGCATGCCCAAGTTCACATTAATGGAGTGCTTACATGATAGTGTAGAGGTACCCCTAAGGGTGAGGTGAAGATGTCCCTGTTCTCCTCCACAACCTTATGCATCTGCTGCTGCTGCGCGAGGGAACCATGTATGGAGGTCATGGCCACAATATTCTTCTTTCCATGAGGAAGAATCAGAATAAAAACAATTTTCTCGGTCTGGGAAATGATTTTACTTCATTGCTTCATAGTGACCAAAGAGATGGTGGTAGGCAGTGCCAACTCTGGCATCTTGTACAACCTATTTCCCAAAGTAATAATAATAGTGCAAGGCATAGACACATACACAACATGTCGATTCCACAAGTATGGTTGGCCTAATAATACATCACAAACTTCAAGAGAAGAAACATCACACAATACCGCGTATGTGAAGGGTTTGATGTTGTAGGGAAGGAAACATTATTGGTTGACTCGAAGATCTCGTCCTTGGTGAAGCCACCCGATGGTGTATGACTGTGGGTGTGCTGTGGTCAGTAGGCCCAACCACTTCACGACCTTTTATGAAATGAGGTTATTTTGGCTCCCATTGTCGAAAATGAAATGCAATGAAGAACCGTTCACCCACATCTTGGAATGGAAGAGGCACTCCCTCTCGTCTATATCTTCAGGCTCATATTTCTGGACCTTGCTGGTGGAAATAATGGCACTAGGCTCTGCATTAATAATCTACTTCCCTTTTTCATTCCCCTTGTCGAGTTTTGACTCAGATTCAGAACATGCATATGATTTGGAATCCTTCATCTCAGTCACTAGTGACTGCTTGGCCCGACACTCACTTGTGTTGTGAGTGGGTATATTATGGAACTCACACCACTTTCCCATGCCTTCTTTGTCTTCATGGTTTTTTTCTTTTCTTTCGGCTTTGGTAGGTTTTTCTCAATCACCACACCTTGTATTTGTCCTTTATTCTGTGGTTTGTGAGCACCTTTACGTTGCTTCAGATTCACAGATCCAAAGTCTCGCTTCTTCTATTTAATTTTTTTATCGATATTGGCAGCATATCGGTATGTTGTAACATGCAAGTAGATGTCAAGGAACTCCATTTCCTCCTGAATGTATCTATGCAAAGAACTGCGGTGCTTGAGCACCAAATTTTTCTTCGAATATTTGATACCCAACTTTGTGTGCAGGATATGGAACAAATTCACCAGCTCATGCACATATTGATTCCTTTGTTGTCCTCATAGCTCCTCATGGGGTAATATTGTTCCTTGATGGCATCTCAGAAAAAATTAAAAGTGGGTGCGACTGAAAAACAGTGAGGTTTCTCCCTTCTCCCTCTATTTGCAGTATATTTCTCACTGGTCCTTGACATGGGGGGCAGATTTGAGGAGCACAAAAGTAATTTTTTCCCTATTGCAAAAATCATGAACTGAAAAATGTCCTTCCAATAGATTTAACCATTTATCTACGACGTTTGCATCTATCTAGCCTTCAAATGTGGGAATGTAAAATTTGACTTGTACCTTGAAGGGAGTGGCGCCTCTAGAGTGAAGGTCAAATGAAAATGTGTCACCTGTGGGCATTCGCCAAAACACCAGGGAAAAGTTGTCCATCATCGCGTTCCTCTGTCGCTCGAGGGATTCTTCAAGAAATTTTTGAAAGGATATCCTGCTCCCTTGTCTTTATTTTCTTCCTCCATGGGAGGTCGTCGGGGTTTGCATGGCTGGTCTTACAAAGGTCAACCAGTTCGATCCCTAACTCCTTATGCCCTGACCTTGTTGGGGGCATGCAAAGAAAAATAGAGAAAGAGTAAACCGCTCTAATACTACTGATCTAAACTTAAACATGAATGCAAAAAAATACATATATAACCATAAATATAGATATGGAGCATAAATAACACTTCATTTCATTAATATCAAAGAGCTGAAATATGCTTACATACAAAATGGAAATAAACTAGCTCAGGCGATGATAGCTTATCTCTGAGAAGAGATGTCGCGAATACATACCTATAAACTGTGTTACAATGAGTTTTAGTGGCATTTTTACCATTGAGAAACAATGAGAAACCCTAAACATCCAAAACCTAACCCTAGGGGATGAAGCACCAAAAGCTTGTGGGCCTTGTTGGGGAAAGTTGGAATGTCAACTTCCTAGGGTTGTAACTTTGGAATATGATCTTTGTTTGGCTACCATAATAGCTCGTTTCGAAGACCTCGAAAAGGAGTCTAAAAATAAATTATTAAAATAGTTTGGTACTTTTTTGGTTTCTCTGTTTTCCCTAAACATATATTTTATTCCTTCAAAACTGCTTCGGAAGTTTAAGACCCAAAAAAATGCCAAAAATAGTAAGTTGTACTACAATTACGGAAACTGAAAATAAACAATGGTGAGGGTCCAAGTGGATCAATCATGATCTATTTTTACCTTGAATTGTATTCCATTTAGGCAAGGTCGCCATTTCTTTAGTGCATGTAGTACAACGAACATTTCCTTCTCATAAATAGGCTTATCTAAATCCTTTCCCTTGATTGGATGACTTTCGAAAGCAATAGGTATTCCTTCTTGCATTAAAACAACACCAATTCCATTTCCCGAGGCATCAAATTCCACAGTAAAGGTTTTTGTAAAATATGGTATAGTTAAGACTAGTGCTCGACACATTTCCTCTTTAAGATGTTGAAAGGCCTTAGTTCTTTCTGGAGTCCAAGAAAATCCATATTTTTTTATTAATGTTGTTAGAGGCGTTTTTATTCTCCCATAACTCTTAAAAAACTTGTGATAATACCCTATCAACCCAAGAAAGCCTCTAATATGCTTTAGGGTTGTACATATTTTCCATTCCTTAATGGATTTAATTTTGTTAGGGTCTACCTTGACACCCTCATGAGATACAATATGACCAAAATATTCCACCTCATGTATTCCAAATAAGCATTTGGAGGTCTTTGCATATAATTTCTTCTCCTCCAATAGTTTGAGCACCCTTTCAACATATTGAACATGCTTTTTCCAAGACTTGCTATAGATTAGTATATCATCAAAAATACTGACACGAATTTTCTAAGAAAGAGTTTAAAAATGGAATTCATTAAACCTTGAAATGTGGAAGGTGCATTAGTAAGTCCAAAAGACATGAAAATAAGCATAATGACCTTCATGAGTTCTGAATATTGCTTTTAGAATGTCTTCAATTTTCATTCTAATTTGATGATATCCTAAACCAAGATCAAACTTGGTGAAGTGAATTGCTCCATGCAGTTCATCCAATAATTCATTAATGACTGGAATGATAAATTTCTCTTTAATAGTGAGCTTTTTGAGCTCCCTATAATCCAGACACATACGCCATCATTCACCCTTCAAACCTTCCACCTTAACATCTATTTCGTCCTTCAAATCTGTCATGTCTACTTTTATACCATTCTTCATAGCTTCCATTTCATTTTTGGTTACTCTTTGCGAGAGAGAAATTTGTTGCACTTGGTCTCGTAATTTTGATATATCATGTTTCATTTCTTCCTCTTCTTCATGCGTCATAGTATATCTTTCTGGTTTCTTACTAGGTGTGTCCATTGTTTTGCTCCGAGTCATTTGTTGCTTCAGTATTCCCTTTAAATCACTTCAAGCTGATTTTTCAAACAAAAGTTATGCAATTTTTTTAAAATACACAACTTTTTCTTGCTTTGTAGGAGCTCAATATTGGGACTTTTGTATCTTTGTAATTTTGGCTCTTCAGGGTCTAAAATTTTGTCACGTGGTATCCCTATGAATATTCTTTCCAACTCCTCAAGTCATACCAAAATGGATTCTTCAATATAAAGTTATTATAAATCTCCCACGATGTCCTGATTATGGATTGGTTCAGTAGAGTGAACATGTACATAATTTCCTGTTTCACTATTTCCGCTTTTGGCCCTAATATTGATCCAAGAGAAGCTACAGTTCATGCGATTTTTATTAATTTTTATGAAATTCAAATCTTATGCCTGAAGAGAAAGTTATGACAATTTTCCCCAGGTCACTTGTTTAAGACTGAATTATGGAGCATGCAAAAACCCCAACTTCTTCGTCTCATAACACCAAAAATGTAGCAAACCAAGATTTGATATTCCTACATGAAGTTTACCAAGATTTAGGCTCTAGGTTGTTGTAATTTCAACTTTTGAAGCTTTGTAAGAAAAGCATTATAGTGAAAATTCCAAGATGACCTGTTTGAAGCAGCGAAACCCAAGAATCCAAAGCCCTTATACCAAATTTTGTGTAACTTGATCACAAAAAAAGATAGATAAACTACTTCAAAATTAGCCTCTTCAAGGAGGAAGCCTCCTTTACATCACATAAATGAACAATTCTTGAATTACACAAATGACTAGACCTCCTTGCTATATATAGCAGTTTAAGGGGTCACAATATAATTAGATCCTACATAATGATAATAATGTAAGGAGACAACAATAACAATAGTGGGCTTCTATGGGAAATAACAATAAAAATATGGGGGCTACATGGGCACAACAATAACAATAAGGGGATACGCTAACAATAACGATAAAATGTATACACTATTATTATAGGGACCTAACACATATTAATCCATGATGAAAATCTAATTGCTAGACATTTTGAGCAAGAAAATAAGTTTAATATTAATTGAACATGAACATATGATGTATATAACAAAATATGAATAAACATAACATAAATGGATGAAAATAGAGGAAATCATTAGGAGACATAGATTTAAGAGAATGTTTGGGTTCAAGAGTATTTACAGTGAAACCTATTTTGAAACAATATGCTAATTGAGACAAAATCAATATGATGTTCCCTGTTTATGATGCATAATTGCAATGCAATTATGCATAATGATTCGTTTGCATCAAGGTGCATATAAAAATACATGAATAAAAATGTGATCATGGAATTCCCCAAAATAGTAGATTGTCAATGATATATTATACAATTGGTAGTGCCATATAAAAAATGGAATATAGATGGTGGAATTTTTGTTTATGGTTGGATATGATATATCTTAAATATAACTATATACATATGCCTGTTAATATGTTGACTATTGTAGCTGAAGTTTGACCATTCAATGAAGGCCCAACATATTGCATTTCATCCAATTTCGAACAAATATAAATCATTTGTATTTTGAACCTTTGAAAGAAATAGTACAAGAGATTTTTTTTTTGCTGATATGGAAGTATTTAATGACGAGAAATATATAGAAGAATCCTATAAAAAAAATTATGGGGATAGTGCCAATGGATTTAAAAACATGAACATAGATGAAGATATCGTGAACTTAATACAAAGCTTATCCATGCAAACAAGAGCTCATGATTATCATTGCATCATTTCAAAAAACATATAAGAAACAAGGATGTTGTTGAAACAAATGTAGTTAAAAAACCATCGAAGTGATCAAATTTTCAAATGAATATAAACCATTTGCATTTTGAACCTTTGAATAAATAGAAAGAGAGAAAAAAAAAATTGCGTGATATTGAAGGAGTTAACGAAGAGAAATATATAGAATAACCCTATAAAAAACATAATGGACATAATGCAAATGGAATTAAAAACATGAACATAGATTAAGATACCATGGAACTTAATATAGAGCTTATCAATGGAAACAAGAGATCATGCTTATCATTACATCAACTCAAAAAACATATAAAAAACAAGGATGTTGTCAAAAAAAATCTAATTAAAAAAACATTGAAGCGATCAAAATCAAGACAGAATATGATGTCTTCAAATAAACATAAGGAATATTTACAAATGTTTGATTATACATTCGAAATAGTAGTCGAACAACAATATTTAAAAAGAATGGAAGATGTACTAATTTATGATTGTTCAATATGCAATTAAAATTGGTTTAAAAAGTATTTCATTGAAAGACAATTAACTAATGTTTCCAAAAATAGGTGTGTGTGAAAAAAATACAAAAAAAAAATTAAATAATGACAAGACTATAAAATTTGCAGTTCTAGAGGGTATTAAGTGGAATAAAAAAAAAATATCCATAGTGAAAGAACCGTGTGAATTGGAAGAAAGACTAATATCACTAAGATTACCATTTTTGCAAATACGAGAATTTGGGATTTTTTTATAGAAAAACACAATTGGTATTGGCTAGTGGACTAATCAATATACTTGTTGACACACCTTGAATTCAAACCTCACTTCGTCACGACATAAATCAATCTAGTATAGTGGTTGTGGTAATTAAAATATGTTTAGTGTTTAAAAATGTGTTTTCTGTTGGGAAAATTCGTGTTCATAAAGTGATAAAAGCATTGAGACGATTATGTAAAAATATGCTTTATAAACTAGAGAATGTCAAAATAAACTAAGAAGTAACAAGTCTTTGATCAAAACAAGGATGCATATGCTCCTGAGAAAAATACAAAAAGAAACGATGATACTTGTGACTATGATGAAGAACTAGTCACAAAAACACCATTACATGGATTTAGTGATTTGTATAATATTTATGATCTTCATAATAATCAACTAAACATTGCTCCTCATGAATGATATAGGGCTTTGGACATATTCAAAGATAGATATTTAGAAGAGATGAGTTTTCTGAGATTTTTATACAAATAAAGTGATAAGACAATGTTACAAAAAACTTTACATACCACGATATTTCTTAATGGGAAGTTTTGCATTAAGATCATGATTTTGTGTATCATATTACGATTTTTTTTTAAAAATCAGTGTGAATTATCTTCAATCAAGTATTTAATTGCATTTGGATTTGAATAATAAAATGATATTTGAAAAGAAAAAAGCTAATAGCTAAAGACATTATAACAAAAGTAAACTTGAAATGCATTCTGCAATCAAACGTTTGGTATATGGATATTAAAAGAATAGAAACATCAGAAGACTATCTTTTGCAATTGTGCAAGAACTTATATGTAATGATTTGACAATTGGGTCCACCAAGTCTCTTTTTTTTGTTTAGCAGTGTCGAGCATCTCTAAGAGCATTTATTAAAGGAATTGCAACAAATAAAGCGAAATAAAAAACCCTCAACAGAAAATGAAGTAGAATAAGATGATATTGATACATTGATTAGAAATGACCCCTTTACTTGCGTTTGATATTATATAAGTAGAACGAATTCTCTATGACAATTAATTTTAAATGAAATCAAGTACTTTTGTGACGTCATTGTCTATTTCTTTGTAACAAAATTCCAAAATTGAGGAAGCTACCATGAACATGAATTTCTATGGATAAAAAATTCTTCTATCTATGGAACAAGTACAAACATTGAAATTGAAAATCTCATTGACAATTACTTATATTGTGATTCAAGCAATCTTCCTACAAATCTGAAAACTATTGAACATCATCCTCGTACAAAAACTTGTAGGAAAATAAAACAGATGCATTGTAGGTTCAATTTCCATTTCCACAAATGCAATAAACAAAAAAACTTGAGCTTATGGAATTCATCAATGAAAGTACAAAATAAAATGCAAGGACGATATTTGATGCACTAGAAAATATGGAGCATGATGAGATATATACATTTGATAGTTTCTAATTTATAAATTAAGTATAGGAAAACGTCACTACACCCATGCAATCCAATGACTCTGAAGTAAATAAACTTTCTATTGAAAAGAGAGCCAATAGACGTGTTAGTGTTAGAATATGTATTCTGCCATTAGTGAGAAACATCATTCCTTTAATTTTCATTTTAGGTGTCTCACTTTGAAATTTTTATATCATTCCATTAGGCCATGCTAAAAATTGTTTCACTGATGGTAGCCTTCCTCAATAAAAATTCACTCTCCCTCAGAAAATCACATTTCCTGACTCACCTTCATGTCTTCTTGAGCATAATAACACCTATGAAAATCTCATTTCACTATGTCTTGTCTCAGTTAAAGTCAACCATGGAAGTCAAGTTATTCAAAGTATCATTATCTCATTAGGGCTTTGTCTTTCAAGGTCCAAAAATGCATTATTCCATCCCAATAAATTCAGAAAACAAATGAGAGTGACTCAATGACATTCTATTTCCATCTACAAAAGATCATTGGTATGTAAATATTATTATTTTTAAGTTCTAATTTTTATTTCATATCAAAATGTCATTTTGATATGAAATCAAAGATGTAATTTATTTTTATTTCCTATGTAATTTTATGTTTTTTATATGTAATATTTCAATCCCTAGCTGCCAAATCAAGCATTCATGCCAAAATGAAGGAAAGAAAATACAAACTCCATCAACTGATCAACCTGCAAAACAAAAAGTCAGAAGTGAAAGAGAATTAGTGTGAAAATTTGAAAAGTGAAAAGTGAAACATAAGGAAAGTGGGTTTTCAAAAGCATAAATCAAATCCCCTAAAGTATAAAATCCCTCAACACTTCAAATAAAATTTATTTGTTTCATACAGCCTCAAGCAAACTCAACAAAGAATAAATTTTCAGGTTTCAGAGTGAAGTTGTGAAAAATAGGGTCAGAGGGCATGTTTTGCCTGGACAATGCACGTTTACCCTGGATGTTGCAAATTTGGTAGAAATTCCAGTTCATTTTCTAATGGTGTTGTGCATTTAGCATGGTCATTGCGCGTTTGCCTTAGACGCTGCGGGTTCACCCAAAAATCTTCAAAAAAGTCTCTGCCAGATTTCTACCTCATAGTTTCATTCCTAATCTTCACATAGTGATTCGTCATGCCTCCATATGCCAGTAAGTAACAAATTTTCGTCTCTCCATTTTATCAAATATCAATTTGATGTGTGATTGTGCTTAAGTGAATTTAATACCTCCTTATAAATTAAAAAACCCTAGTTTTCATTAAAATCTAGTTTACATTCTAAAACTGGTCACTAAGCCTTCATATACTCTTCCTCACATCCTAAAACACTTTCCCAACTCCCTACATTTATATTTCCATTCCCTAAAGTTACATATCATTTGAAAACCTAAGTCCTAGGGTTTCACTTGCCTCAGCTCCCTTACATATTTCCATCTCCTCTGTTTCCTCACATCACCCTTCACTTCATACACTTTCATTTCATTTCATCATATCCCTAGGGTTTTAACACCAAGAAACGTCATGGTTGAAGAGGAGAACAAAAGTCATAGTGAGGAGGAAGAAAGATAGGAGATAAAGTCATATAAAAAATGAGGGAGAGTCATTCGACATGAACCACCAAATACCAAAGAGCTTATGGGATCTCCCATCACTGTGGCATGCTTTAAGCATGTAAGTTGTTTTGAGTTCTGTGAAAAAGTGCAAAGAGTCCAGTACCATCCTATGTTGACAAGATTATTTATTTCCAACCTCCATGAAAACTAGGTCACCCTTGCTGGTGTCAATTTCACTCTTTCCACTGACATTATATCAGTTGCCACTGAAATCCCAAATGTTGGGGAAAAATGGTTCAAACAAGGAAATTTGAGTCACTATTATTATGAGCCATATCTTAAACCAAGGTACAAGAATGAGAGAAATAGGATTTTTCCTTTCTTTTACCTCCTAGACAGATATGTCCCCATGATGAAAATCATCATGAGATACTTCACCTGTGAGGGTAGGTTTTCTAGACTCTATTCCTATCATATTCGACTACTCATGCACTTCACAAGGTTCAAAATGCTCAATATACCTTACTATCTCTACAGGAGCATTGATAGGATGGAATTTGTTGCCCAAAAGAGATATTATGATCATCAAATGCAAAGTATATTTCACCACTCCCTTATCAAGATGATAGTCATACATCACCTTGATAAGTTAAACAATTCATGGAACACCTTCATATCCAATGAGATTTTCACTGTCCCACCTATTCAGCATGGCCAGGATGCACCTTCATCATCTCATCCTTCCACATCTATCCCTCCATCTCAGCCTACTATTCATACATCATCATCAGATCAACTCCCTCCACCTCATTCACCTCCATCTCACATTGAACCTTCTTCTTCACCTTATTATGGCCCTTCATCACCATCCCATCATGATTTTGAGTCAACTAGCAGGGATGAGAACATTGAGGAAAGATGGTCTAGTTTGGTTGAGGTTGAGCTATTGCCCAAAACCTACCAGAGAGGCTATACGCATGTGCTTTCTTCACCTAGAGTGAAAGGGGCCATGCCTTCTTCATCAAAACAACATGTGGATAAAGGTAAGCAAAAGGTGATTGAACCAACCATTCATGATGAGGAGGACAATCATCAAACATAGCATGAATTTCAGTTGGTTGACCTAGATGAGAAGGATGAAGACAAAATCATAAATGCAGTAATCAAAGGTAAAGAGGCTAAGAGTAGTGAGCTCCAAGCTAGTCTTGAGAGGGCTAAATATGTGATTCACATTCTTGAGCATGAAAACGAGCAGCTGAAGACCAAACACACCATTGACGAGGTGAGATGCATCAAAGCACAAAAAGAGGCAGAGAAGGCTAAAGCCTTGCTTGAAGAAACATTAGAGAAGTTTGGTGAACCTGATGATGATGAGGATCAGCCTCCAAGATAGAGACCTAACACTAGAGGGCTGAAAATAGCTCTAGCCCTAGAGAGACAAAGGGAAGCTGAGCTAGTAGACCAACTTACCCTAAATTTTTAGCTTTCCCTAGAAATCATTGAGAACAGGGAACCATGGCTTGATAGAGCCAATATACACTTGGGAAAGATGCTAGAGAAGGCCAACAAGGATAATGACTTGTTGAGGACAAAGGTCAGACTTCATTGCCAGAAAGAGAGAATTGCATTGGCCAAGCTCAAAAAATCCAATGCCAAACTTGAAGACTTGGCCAAACAAGAAGAGAAAATGAGGCTAGATATACTTGTTGAGGTGACACTCCATGCCTCAAAATTGATGGGAAATATCCCATCAATTTTGAATTTTTTTTGGCAAATCTAGCATGTTGGTACATTTATGTGTTTTTAAGGGTATTTTTTGCACAATAAAATTGCTAAAAGCGCAGCACCTTGGATGCTACGCTCTTTTTTGAGGCATATAATGGACAAATGGCCATACCCAGTAGATTCATAATGATGAGAACACAAACCCTGTTCATTTTCTAAGATTTTTAAGGAGAAATGGTCACCAAAAAAGACAAAAAACTATGTTTCTGTCTTAATTTTTGCTTGGTCGCTGCACGTTTACTAGTCTTGGGAGAAGTGATTTTTGACAAAGAAAATGGGCTTCATTTTTCAAACTGAAGGTACTTTTGGAAAGTAGACTTGAAGGGATTTCCAACAAGCCATATTTTAGAAAATTTGGACATTGGGAAGGCACCCAAATTCAGCCTTAAACATAGAGGATGCATTTGATAGGAAAAGGGCATGTTTGACAAGAAAATGGTGCATTTGGAAGTCTTCTGAAATTTTCTGAGTTTCACTCCAGTTTTGATTTTTATCTTGGGAAATGTTGAATTTACCTATGTAAATGATGAAGATGAATGTAACTATCATGTTTTTACTATTTACTAGGGTAAATAAATTAGGTAAATCAAGCAAATGAGGTGTAATGAATTAGTTCACTTGAGATAGGAATGAGTCACTTTGACCATCCTATACTCTAGCTATCAGTTCAAATTTTTTTGTAATATCTTCCTCACCTCATGGATTCGACCCTTGAGGATGAGTGAAGGTGTTTTTCATGTCTATTTAGCTGAGTTATTCACATTAATCAAAGGTTGGAATCAGTTTTATTTTGCTAGTTGATCAAGGGAACTTGTACTCAGTTTTGGCCAAGCTAATAAAGAGGAGTTGTAGAGACATTTATGGGATACCTGTGGTATTGAATTTATTTCATAGTTTCTTCTTCAGTATCATGTGTTTGAATGTATTTTTCATATTCAATTTAATTTCTATGTTATTATCTTTTACAAGTTAGAAATTCAGAATACATGTCTGCCATGCTCTTTTTTGGGTAATTGATCATATTTTGTTCATTATCTTCTGTCTGAGAGAAATACATCCCTTATGCTTTCTCAGCCTTCTTATAGTCCATTCCCTTCAAGTGATAGGCATTGTACCTACCTTGCCCCATTGATCCCTGCAACCCAAACTCATTTTCCCTAACCTATCTTTCCTTGACCTAATTCCTTCATCCAGTGATTTCCCAACCAAAACCTAATCAAAACAACCCTTGCACTCTACATCTAGCCTAAAAACCTTATTTTATCTAGCCCTTCTGGCTATCACCCTTTTGGAGAGAGCCCTCTCCGGCTTGATAAGGTTAGCTATCAAGTCAAAATATTGGTTTGTGGCTACCTCTGTTGGGATTCCTTCCTCAACTTTGGGAATCTGGTGGAGTGATAAAATTTTGGCATCATTACCGGGGAATGAAGAGACAAAATTTTCCTTGGGTGTACGACAAATATATATTGGAAACTGATCCTTTGGATGATAGGATCGAGTTTTGTAAGGCTGATTCAATAAGTGCAGTTCCTCACAACAGTTCTGGCTTCTACAAGATACACCAAAGCGAATCTAGACCCTAATCCTGTTGATACCGTTGATGATCCAGAGAAATTATTTCAAAGACACCGATATCAAACTCCGCATATTCAATCAAGACCAGCTCTATTGGTAAGATCAGTATCTCTACCTGCAAAATTTCTTTCTCTAGAAGATATAACTTATGACATAAAGTTTGAATTATCTTTATTCAAGTCCAAATATGAAACTTCCTTGTCTGATATAGTTTTTGATCCTCTGAGATTATCTAAAGTAAAATATTTGTCCAAATTAGATTTAAGTTTTTTGAAAGATTGGATTTTCGAAGAAATCAAGCCTGAATATAACCTAGACATTAAGGAGTGGATCAAATTTTATCATCCTGAAGAAATTTTTGTTACATCTAAACCTCAAACTCATTCAACTTCAGTATATTCATCTGCACCTTCGACTTCATCATACATACCTGCTACTTCAATACCAAAAAATTATGTTGAACCCTTAGTTAAACTGAGAGGGGGGGATGAATCAGTTTAACACATTCATGGAATTTTAAAAACTTTCTTTTAAACTTATTTACACCTTCATTTCATGATCAACTTAATATGTGGACAATCTTAAATTGTGAGCAGCAAGTATTAAGCAGATTAATTAATGTAACAGTAGTCTTAATATGTGAGCAGCAAGTATTAAGCAGAACAGATATACCATATCAACACATAGACATCATGCACATAGACAATAGATATAAGTAGAAACCCATAAGGGAGAAAACCACATCTTATTATTGTTGTGATGCAAAGGCAAGCTCCAACTCCCTCTCACCACTGATTTTCTGTAGGCACCAACCTACAGGAGGCTCCTACCTCAATTCTGCAAGCTACAACTTGCAAGGAAGCTTCAACTCCCATCAATTTTATGCAGGCACCAACCTACAAGAGGCTTCTACCTCAGTCAGCTACAACTGAAATTTATCAAGCTACAACTTGATGTGGAAGCACCAAATCCCATCTATTTTCTGCAGGCTACAACCTACAGGAGGCTCCTACCTCAGTCAGCTACAACGGACATCTATCAAGCTACAACTTGATAGGGAAGCTCCAACTTCCTTACTCTTTCAAAAGAAAACACTTGCTGATTTACCTTGGTTATCAGATATGTTCTGTTCCTTCTTTTCTGCTGTCCATCAGTCCTGATATCTACCCTGTATCATCTCTGCATCTTCTCAGATTCTCTATCAGCTCCTCCTTCTTCTCTACCTCACTGCTTCATTTCTGCATTCTCTAACCTCTCTATGCATATCTATGAGATATTATTTATAGATATTTCCTTATGACTGTTAGCATTCCTCAGGGAATTTGAAATGGACAGCCATGCCTCTTTGACTTCTGCCTTCTCATTTCTTTTACCAGCTCATTCAGAAAAAATATAACAATATGTACTAATTTCAATATTACAGTGGGATTTTTGTTTTCCTCCGGAGACTTGCCAATGCATCAAAAACAATATAAAATCAATTACAACATTTACATTCACATTTTTAGTTACATATATAAATTTCACTCAGCCCTTTGTCTGGCCCTTGGCTTGCTGATTTTGTCTTTTCTGCTGCTGTCATGTAACTGTTCTGCATACCTCTGTTGTTCACTGCCTTTTTTAGTTTCTGTACACTCTTCCACTTTCTGTGCATGTACACCTGTCAAACCCCCATTTTCATTCATGTGCATATTCACCTGTTCACTGCAATTGTGTATCTACTGTATATATAACTACTTTTCCAGTTTAGTCCCAAATAAATCTCGAAGTCTTGTGCATATTAAAATGCCTCTCCATTCATTTTCCCTGTGTTGGAAATTAAATGAATGTATGCAGAGGATTTTATTTTCACATCTGATGGTTATCAAAACCACATTCCCCAGTTTTTCTTCTTTCTATGCATATAACAATGCATCTCCAACTTTCGGGCCTCAATTTCTCTCAATCTGTGCAATTCAACATTCTACTGCTGAACTGGCAAATTCAATAAACATATCTGGAGGCTTTTTCTTCCAAGGTTCTATTATGGTTATTAACCCAAATAATCAACCCAGATTACAACCTATGTGCGGGAGCTCTAATGTCTCATATCCTATGGTTATGAACCATGCCTAACAAACTGCATATGCGGAAACTTTGTTCTTGCATCAATGGGATTAAACCTTATTATAAAACCCATAACACGCCTCCAATGTTCTCTACCTTTTTATACACCAACCAACCCTTCATATAATATATCGAATTATCATTTGAATATTAGAATTGGACCATTGTAAAACTTTAACTTTCAATATTCATATGCGGCGTTTCCTTTATGAAAACTATACAAACCCCAAATTTCATTTGCGAAGGCTTTCACTTTATAGAACTCTTAATGTATTTGGATTTTGGATTATAACCCAAAATTGTAATATGGTTCCACAACATATATTAATTCAATTAAAAAACTTCATCCCCACGGCTTTTAATCGAGGCTCCATACAATATTGAACATTGCACATGTGGAATTGTTATTCTCCTTAGATTGTATGATTACGATTATGGGCTAAACCCCCTTTAGGAATTATACCCGATCAATACTTGACTTTGCAATATAGTCCAAGTATGACGATCACCGCTTTCACAATTCCGCTCTCTAAGCAATTGTACTGCCTCCCATATTTGATTTAATCACCAGGTTGTATTTTTATAAGCCCTTTCCACGGCATATTAACATATACTCTCCTCATGGGAACTTTTATAAGCCTCGACCTTGATTTAAAACAAACCCAACTATAAACAATATTGGGCCCACAACATATTACCTTACCTCTGATAAATCTTCGACCTTGGTTTAAAACGTAACCTATCACGCCAACGCACATATGAAATAACAATCATCCGGCTGTATTTCTATCTACTCAACTTTATGATTAAAACCCCCAAGGCTTTACCATAGCATGTAATCATGTGCATATTTTAGTTCAACGGTTTGGATTTGATTTAATTTAATACCAATGCCATACGCCACTACCTTGGTTAATTGTCGAGAGGATCTGACGGTCCATTATTTATCACGTTCCAATCCCAAATCCGACGGATCTCGCGCAATTAAAATTCTCGAGGGTTAAAACTCAAAATTTGCTCAATATAAGTGGTAATCGAATACCACTTTAGAACACGTGGCAGGCGAAGGCTGATATCATGTTATTTTTTGTAATACCACTTACCATTCGCACTGTCGCGCGACACTGTCAGTTTGGATGAGGAAAACCGCCTTCATGGTTCCAACTCCTTCTTTGCTCGAGGTTCTGTTCCTTCACCTTTGTTTTATATCCAACGTTCAATACTTCCTCGTTCAACACAGTTCAACCGCTTCCACAATTTCTTGCTCATCAACCCATCCTCACGCTTCTGTTTTTGCTTCTTCGAGTTGTTGACTGATACTCTCGCCTCCGTTCTAATTAACCATTGGTTCATAGTACCGCTCCACCATTTTATTAAACGGCTCGCATTTACCTTCATCACAACATTTCTTCATATGATAAACTCTTCCGCAGTAACATGGAAACATACCAAGCGTAGAATCGAATGCTAATGAATAGAGACATATATGCATCAATGAACGAAGGCCACTATCGACCATCCAATCCGAGCATGGAACCTATGGTTCTTCCATTCCCTTCTGAGTTACTTCAAAGCTAATAAACATTAAATGGTATTCAATGCCAATGCAGAAGATATAAAAAATCTTCGAACCCATACACAGAAATCATGAATCAAAGGACCGAGTCCCTCGGGGCTTACCAATATGCCTATGAATAAAACAAATTTGTAATTCTCTTAAACAAAGGTTAGTTCTCTTAATCTAGTTTTCTGATTACAAAATCCCCTCTCGATTCTTTCAATTACACACAATTCATAACAAAACAGTCTCATAACCATATAGCTCAGTAGTAAAGCATGAATTCAGAATAATTCTCTGTATTAACACATACAGAGGAAAGTTAAACCCTAAATACCTCCATTTTGGTACTGATTCAAACTCACTGTTCGACCAGAATATTGTCCATCAACTTCAACTGTATTGTAGTTACATTAAAACCCCAACTTCTTGCTTTGAAATTTCCCAGTGCAGTTTCATTCAATTTCATCAACTGTATATGCCAACCTTACCACAAAGTTAAAATCTTGGCAATATTATCAACTCAGTGTTCCTTTCAATCAAAACAATTCTGTCTCTCATCAACTCAGTGGCCCTTTCAACCAAACAACTATGTCTCTCCAGATATCCAATCAATTGGTCCTTCTACTACTGCCTATGTCTCCTTTGTGCTCCTTTTATGCTTTCTTACTTCTGCCTTTCGGCTACTTTGCTTCTTTGCTGCCTCTGCTACCTGTCTTCTAATTTTCCTTATTGCTGGTTCAGGTGCTGCTCCTTTGCCATCTCCTTTTCCATCAATGACAACATTTCCAACAGTCTCCCCCTCTGGCATTGATGGCAATACTTTACTGCTCTCCTTTTGCTTGCTTTTCCTCCCCCTTTGACATCAATGGCAAAGGGTTGCACATTTCCTAGTGTGCTTTCTATCTCTTCATTTCCTCTCTCTGAGATGTGTTTAGGCCTTCTTCTTCTGAATTTGTACCCTGCTACTCCAAAGTAGTGTACAAGAGTTGTTGAGAGAACACTTTTGAGGATTATTGAACTTGAATACACACTGTAAGTTGATATAATTCCAAAGTTGAGAATGCTTCAAATATACTTCAGTCTCTAGTATTATCTTCATCAGAAATCCATATATGTTGAGGAAGATTGTAGATGTAATATTTCTTCTTTTGCAATACACATCTGCAGTACAACACATGTTCAATTATGATGATGATGCCAATATATCTCTTATAGTTGTGGTTCACCTTTCCTGCCTGTTTGTGATGATATGAGCTAGGATGTTGATAATGATATTACACTTAATAGCTGAAAGATCCTTGTTTCTGATGTGATCAATGAATCAACCCAGAGCTTACAACTTATTGCGAGATTAGACAATATCTTTCAATCTAAGAGACCAAATGACTTTACTGCTTGCACAATGCACTTTCAAAACAAACCCTTGAGGCTAGATACATTCAGTGTATTAGTCAGTCTCACTTATCAATCATGCAATTTCCCTTATGACATAAGGGGGTGTGTATGTCAATGATCAATCTCTCTTTACAGGTGAATTACCAGCAAATCCTTTATGTTGAAGTAGGATTTGGATGAATTAATAAGAGACTTTTGAACTTAAATGGTAGTCACAACTAGTCCTTCATGCTTTAGATATTTGAACTGTTCTATCATGGTGATCTTCCCACAAAAACATATTAAAGATGTTTAATTGAAATCTCAGCAGACAGACTTCACACAGTTTTATGAATGATCTTAAGAGAGAGGCCTTGAAGATATATATGTATTGACTTCTGGAAGGCATGCAATTATATATAGAAAAATATACTGCTTCAAAGCTCAATATAATGCTTCAAGTGTAAAAAAAAATACTGATCCTTTAGTGCTGCTACTGACCTTTTCATGCTGAATGTAGATAACGCTGGGAATACTACCTTGATGTTCTTTTGCCATAATCCTTTGATCTTGAGGAACTGTACCATACTGCTACTCCACTGATAACACCTGGTATTCTATTGATAGGCATGTTGCTTGTACCAAATACCAATTGATACTACTTTGATAAATTATGCAGAGATTTCACTTTAGCTTGCACATGAATCCATAGTTTCTACCATTGATCTTTCCACTGTTCACACCCACAATCATCAATATACTGAATCTGATCTTGTCATTATTAACCATTTTCTTATTCTTTCATTCTGGTTTAACAGAATGTCACTGCATTTTCCTTTCTAGGACTGCTCCAGAATCATTGCTGCTTTAAACATCAATTCAACAGATCTAATATAAAGATTTTTGGGAAGGCATCTTCAATTTCTTTTCTATGAGTCTTCATGGGTTGATTACTCAAATATTTATTACTCACTTAACTGCATTCCTCCAAGGGGACTTTTCATAGATGAAAGATGTAATGATATAATGATGATAGGCACTTTTCTCACTCATCCTTCTTAATGTGATTCATTGTTAATTCTAGCAGTATGATGCACAATGTGATTATCACTTAATGTGTTGATGTCTTCTTACCTTTCATGTTCATGGCTGAAGTTTTCTCTACTACCATGGTTGCTTGTTGCCTTCTCTTCTTCCATCAATCTGTCAGCTATTGAATACTTCAAATAATCTTCTTCCTCTATAGTTCTCTGTTAGAGGAATTTTATTTTCCCTTCCTGATCTTATAGTTGTTCTCATTTCATGGAGCTCTTCTTAGACTACTTTTGAGGGGACTATTTATGAACTGCTCTCCCCCTGGGATGTTGCTTCATATTTATCACTAGTTGGATATTTTCTTTGCTTCCTAGAGTAGCTCCCCCTGAGACTATGATGGATTCATTAAGTTATTGAGGTAACAGACTCCCCCTTTCTCTTTTCCTTCCATACTTTATTGGGGTTCTTCATAATGTCTACACTCCTTTTTGATTCATAGTTTTGTTTGATTGGATTTGATTTCATCATTTTTCTGGAGTTCTTTAATGTATATGGTAGTTTACAGTCCTTTTCTTTGTGACCAAGCTTGAGGCATACATAACATCTTACTTTGTCAAGGTATGTTTGAGCTTATCTATAATATTTTATTTCCCTTTTTAAACACAATTTACATTCAACAAATTTATGTCCAAAATTATTGCATGCATAACAGTAGCCATTGAAATGATTTGTGTACCTAGTGAAAGATTGTGTTTTCCATTTGCTTGCTTGAGGGGTTCTTCTCATTTGCTGCATCCTTTACTGGTTGGACTAGATTTTCTTTGTATTGCAATATGCTGCAATATGGCCAGGTTTGTGGCAGGAAAAACAAGTGATACTTCTCATAGGAGGAAAGAATCTTCTTTGACATCTTCCAAATTTGTTCAATTCATCTTCATGAGTGTATGAGCCTTTTTCAGCTGACTGTTTCATCCTCTCATTCTCTGTCCTTTCATGTTGCTGCTTGATTCTATTTGTTTCTTCACAAATCCTATTCTTGTTGGCTTCTTCTTTTGTAGGAATCTTCTGAGCTGCTTCATTATCCTTTACACCTTTTACAAAGGTGATATTCCTGTTATCTAATACTTTGGACTTACTTGTTTCTCCTTCATAGCCTATCCCAACCTTTATGAGAGGAGACCTTTGAGCATTTAGAATTTGGTCCAACTGTTCAGAGCTTTTCATTTGAGGAGTATTCATTAATAGTTATCTTTGGGCTTTTTCTAATTTCTTCCTTAGGCTCACTACTTCTTCTTCTAATATCTTACATTCCAGACTTTTCTCTCTCATTTGTTGCAGTAGAGTGTCTTCTACTTTCTTTGCTTCTTCAAGCTGTGTCTTCAGGCCAATAATTTCTTTCTTATCTTCATATTCTTTCTCATGACATATTTGCACCAATGTCTTTAGATCTTTGTTTTCATTCTTCAATCTTTCTATTTCAGTCAAGGTTGTGTCAAGTTTGGCTTTTTCCTCAACTGCAATTTCTTCATGGTTCTTACTTCCATTCACACTAGCAGGTACCTCATTTGATTGAACATTTTCTTGTTGACATGAATTTTTCTTCTTCTTAATTCTCTTCTCCTTCTTGATAGTGCAGTCCTTAGTGTCTACTCCATGCATGAAATGAAATCTATCCCAGATTTATTTTGCAAAGGTTAAATCCATTATTAACTCAAGATCCTTGTTATGTAGACTGTTATATATCACACTTTTTTCCTTGGAATTCCTATGTTGTTCTTGCACCGAGGGAGAGTCTGTGCAATAACCATCACTGTTGTAGAGGTAAATCCCCTCTACTGACAGAGGCGATCCCTACTAACCCAGACCAGGTCTAGCAACAATCGTATCACACTAAGGTGCAAGTTCCTAATTTCAATAGACCAGATTGCGAAGAAGGCCTACTTCAAGTCCAATGCTATCGTTTGTAGAGAGGATGATGCTCCCATTTCCTTGCTCTAGCAAATCACAATCCTTTCGTTCACTACGATCGAACACCTGTACACACAAGAAACACGAAAAACACAAGCTTAAAGCCCGATATATATGCAATTATGTATCAGTCAGAGAAGACACAACTCATGATCATAATGAACAATACGAGTGGAACCATAACCAATAGTCGCTTATCATTAATTCATACAAAGGAAAATACAACTTGGCCCTGACGTTGAACCTTCCTTCGGCGGGTCTCAACGGAATACGTCTCGGTAAAGCTTGTCGGGAATGGGGACAAGCCTCTCTCTTCGATCGTCAATCTCCTTGCTATGGATTTGGCACTATGAGGACTATCAAAGCTCTTGCAGCATTCTTTGGGCTATGAAGGCTCTTGGAGATTCTTGGAGATTAGCTTGCAAAGGGAAATAACAAGCTTATATAGATGGTGGAAGGGGAGTTGGGATCCCTACAATCATGGGATTGGCCCTATCCTCAAGGAAGCTTCCATGAGAGGTGGAAAACTACTTCCTCTACATGGAGATCCGGAGCCAAATGTCCCAACTCAATTTAGAGACCAGTTCAAGAGTTGGTTGGAGTCAATCTTCTGCCATTTATTTTTTTTAAACACCCTTTATTAAGCCTGGCACGAGTGCGACTCTAAGACAGAGCGCCAATTGGCGCACCCTCTTTGGAGGATTTTCCCCATTGGCGCGGGTATAACACTGGCTAGTCATGCCAAGGATGAAAAGGCTATTTTTAGGTTTTTTCACAAGGATATGTCTTTAGGGGAATGAAATTCCATGTCTAGGGGAATGCCATGAAAGTGTTTTCAGATCATGTCACTGCTCACAGGTCACGGAATAATCCCTCCAATGTGCGGGACAGGAAATTGCAGGGACGGTGACAAATTGCTATGTAACAAATGCCCCCTAAAGCATGAGGCCCGAAAGAGAGAGAGGGGTGAAATGCTTTATGAGAACGTGTCCAACTGAAAACACTGTCGTTGGAAAACCTGCATAGAGAAGTACAACTGATATCTCAAATACATGATATATGTGTGGTATGGGCGCAGCCATCCATAGCAGAGTATACAATAATCCAGATCCAAGGTATGGACACAGCCATCCAGTAAGGATCGATAAAGAGACTTGGGTATGGTCGCAGCCATCCAATCAGTGAGTCATGTAACTAATCATAATAATCCACAAAATTGCAACCTGGATTCCAACAAACAAAATCCAGGGTCTTGCGCTCCATATTGACTCGAACAAAGTACAAGTTCAAGCATGAAAATAAGTGAGCTGAAGTCAAACATGCAAGAACATCACCTGATTACCAGCCAATGATGAAAGCTATTAACAGACGTGAGAGGTACCACCAATCATGACAATGGCCCTCAAGGTACTATAGGTACAATCTACGGCATGTGAATCAGTGAGCTGGCGTCGAACACCCGTAGAATCACTCGATCGGACGCCAATGATGAAAACCTCACGTCGAACGCGAAGAACCTGCCATTGAGGCATGCAGGCTCCAAGGTACCAGAAGGGAGTCTTTAGATCATCTTCCTAGATAATGAGCTGAAGTCGACAGGAAGTGACCTTGATCGAAGGTGGGCTATAGTGTTTCCCACATCATCTACACGAGATAGAGGAACATAATGTCTTTGTGAATCAGGATTAGATGAGAATCAGAGGAAGGTTGAAATTTGCAGAGGTCAACTTCTCTTGAACATATGGCGGCACGACAGTGGATTTGGCAGTATGTGACATCAAAAGATTAGAGGTCATGACGACGAGGCAAAGTATAGATGAGAGGTCAAAAGGGATCACCCAAACCCACAGAGGTAAGTGAAAAACGAGATGAGATGTCCCCAACCCGACACGAATGCAGACAAGTGCCATGTTCAAGAGCGACATACTATCGACACGATAATGATGCTGGTTCCAATTTCCCCACCATTTCTGGCGAGTACCTCTTTATTTTTACACAAGCTTGAAGAGGATACCATATGCTTGTTATATAAGTCCATCCTAGTACATTTAACGAGCCCTAGGAAGGAGAAACTTGAATATCGTCATTACGACTGAATCCGATGTCATCAGGGTTTAACGAGTCTGGAAAAGGAAGAACTCGACGTCTTTTCATATTTAGAGAGTTTGAAAAGACAACGGAAAATTAAACTCCAACGGTCCCTTTTCGTAAATAGTTCCTCAGATCCAAAAAGGTAGAAAACTATGTCTGAGAAAACCTCCTAGTCGCGATAGGCTAGGGTATTCCTTTTTCGTAAATAATCTATCCCAGCCCGAAAAATGGTAAACGTATATCGGGTAGATGTTGTTTCGCAGCCACTTTAATGAGATCAAAACGACAAGCGACTCGGTAATCTTTTCATGTTTAGGGAGTCAGAAAAGAGCTGAAAGATGACTCCTCCTGGAGGAACGAGTGGTATAAAGGCAAGCAACTGGTTCCGGTAATGTTGGAACTGCTCAGAACAAGTAAATGTTAAGAGGCTGGCTAACAAGACCACTCATCGCATCTGTTCCTCAAGAACGGGTAAAACAACTAAGTGAAGGCATATGATCGGCCAAGCAGATAGTGACGATGGAGTGAGAAAACCAAGGCTCATCTGGCAAAAACAGGCTGATAAAATGGCAATCACAAGAGGTAAAATGGGAATGGTTTCCTTTTTACACAAGCTTGAAATCAGGAAACTCTGCTTGAAGTTGGTTTCATTTTTACACAAGCTTGAAACAAAGATAAACTATGCTTGAAACTGGTTTCATTTTTACACAAGCTTGAAATGGAAACAAACTATGCTTGAAAAAGTAAGCATGCCCCCTAGCATGGTGACTCAATTCGAGGTGCATGCCCCCCAAGCTTCAGTCCATATGAAAGGAAAATGGAGTGAAGGTTCAAATTCTGAGATCAAGAAAAGACTGTTTGATTTTTACGAGATCTTATCAAAAGACTCGAATTGAACGAGATGTGTTTCATTGTTTTGCGAGGTTGACACATTAAAAGAACTATCCTCGAGACATTCCTTTTGTGGAAGCTTCGACACAAGGCAAAGGAACTACGCTCAGGAGGAGCTTGTTTCATTTTTAAGGAGCCGGCCATGAGCAGGTGCTCGACCAGGACCTCATCATAATGAACAAGAAGTCATGGCGAGAGTTCTACCTTTGGATGGAGAACAACGTCCTGGAAATCAAGACCCAATGCCCCAACACGATTCACGTGGCACTATGGGCAGATAGTAGCAGGGTAGGTAGCCACATAGTTGACCTGTTGTGAGGCAGATACAACGGGTGGATAAAAACTAGGAAGGGATGACGGCGGGCCAGCTTCCACATCAGGACCAAAGAAGGAAAGCTGATCAATGGTCACGATCCGTCCTTCATGTGGAAAACAGACCACACGAAAAAGGGAGGAGACAAGCACTCCCATGGCATAGGTGTAATCGCGCCCCAAGAGCATATTGAAATCCAAGGGGCCTGGAACAACCATCATGTCCATATGGACAGTTTTACCTCCCAAAGTAACAGGTAACTTTGGAAGGATCCCCAACGGTTGACTAGTTCTTCTGTTAAATGCCAACAGATTCTGCGTAACAGGCACAAGCGGCGGCAAACCAAAAGCTTTCCAAGTAGTTGAGGATAGAACACTAACAGACGCGCCTTCGTCTATAATGGTGCTGGATACAACCAGACCAAAATCCTGTACTGTGATCTCGAAAGGCACATAAGACAGAAGGTGATATCCTGCAAATCGATTCCAATAAAAGGAAGCGACCAAACTACTCGGAGGGGCTACCATTGAATCGAGATGGTCTTCCCTTGGCGTTACGGAAGAAAAAGGAGAATCCTCCATGACCTCCATCTTGAAGGCAGGAGGAGTATCCTCCAGGACCTCCATCACAAGAGGCGGAGGAGCAGCTTCTTGAGATATGGGAACAGGAGAATCTTTCTCCAAATCCGAGGAATCTGAAGAAACAAGAAGAACCTGAGGGATGTGAGATCCACTCTCAACGGAAAAGACCTGGTGCAGCGCAGACGGGGCCAGCTCAACCGATCCCACGACCAATGGTTGGTCGGGAATGGATTCCTGAATTTGAATTTTCGAGGGAGAGAGATCGACCAAGGATGACTCTTGACCAATCATAGGATCAACTGGTGGAGGACTCAAAGAAAGATGTTTGTAACTAGCCGGAAGGAATGGTCCAGAAACAGATGAGCTGTCAAAAATCCTTTTGGCTTCATCCATATACGGACAAAGGTGAATGGCATGATGTCCTTCAAAAAACTTACAGGGATTGGTAATCTTACCCTGCTTCTTAGGAGCCTTACCAACACCAGTTGAAGACGTGCCCCCAACTTTACTCCTAGAAGCCAGAGGCAACGGCGGGTGACCGTTGGACCATACTTCGAGCACCCTGGGAATGTTAGGGCAGTGTCGAAGAAGATGGTCTCCCATGCACAACATGCAAGGGAACTTGACTTTCCGTTGAGGGTTGGGAGGTTTATTGATGGAAGGCTTCTTAGGCACAATAGCCGCAGAGCTAGCCTCTCCTTTATCGGACTTCTTCTTCTTTGTCTTCTTCTTCTTCTTCTTAGCCACCCGGTTACTCGAATCCAGACTTTCACTAGGCGAAGTAGAAGAGGAGGATGTAGAAACAGGCGAAGAAGGGGAGAGATCCACCTTAGAATCAACATGATGTTGTTCAGGTGGAGGAACTGATTGAACAGTAGTTGAGACATTTGGAACCATAGAGGTTGAGAACAACCAAACAGGCAACCCAACAGTTAACCCAAGAAGGGACAACGTTGCCATATAAGGAGCACCAATATTTCCAAAAGGAGGAAAATGACCAGGATTCCCATCCGAGGGGATTCCTTGGCTAGTGAACTCCGGAAAAGTTGCCATCAGAAACTCAAAACCACACATGGGCTAAAAACCAAGGCACACAATCAAACGGACAACAAGAAAACTCTAAAAAGGGCGTGTGATCGCAGGTAATTTATTTTACCGCATCAAAACTTAGAAACTTCACCATTTCATGTTTTAAGAGTTGAGAAACAGATAAAAGGTGACTCTATCTCTTTCAGTTTTGAAGCAAGCGTGAAAGGAAAAGCGCTTGATGATCTTTTCAAATTTAAGGAGTCAAATAAGATCAAAATGACTGCTTAGGAATGCTAGGCAAAGGGTGTACCAAATAACTGTGAACTGCAATATACACCTTGGTTTCAAAATGAAGGAGAAATCAACCAAGGACTTCATGTACGTGCAGGAAATCTCCCCGAATGCTGTGTCTAGTGTATCACGGATATAGGGCGGAAGACTCGGCTTCCTATGGATAAAGGATAGAAACCTAGTGGGGTCTCCCTTTATATACGTGACGGTACGAGGAGCACAAGTCCGTACTAGTGTTGTCTAAAGCCAAGAGGCGAACGACAACTACTAGGTTTAAAGATGCCGGAACACGTCTCTAGCCTAGACCTCTTAATATTTCGTTAATGTTTCAATGCTGCCTTAGTGTAAATTGAATAAATTTTAATGTTTATCTTCAATTATGTTTCAATTTTCAGGCCCTAGCGAGTGTTATGTCTCAAAATCTCCTATATGCAGCTATATGATAAAAGAAATCTTTCAATTCGATGAATGTTATCTAGCTAAGGGAAGATTTTCAAACAATGATGCAACAAAAAACAACACTGTAAACGAAATTTTTCCAAACTAGATGACTTTCACTATCCAAAAGTAATTTCAAACATTCAACGATGCGAATAATGCAATGTAATCTATGCAAAATCCTCTTTTTCGAAAACTATGCAATTGTAATGTATGCACAATTTCCTTTTCCTTTTCAAATTATAAGAATGCACTCAATGCATTTTTTGATGAAATGAGAATCTACTTAATGCATGCTTTTAATAAAAGAGAATGCAATCAAAGCGATTTCTAGTTTTCGATCATTAAACAATGTAATCTAAGTTCAATGATGGATCTCAAAAAATACTTTTCAATGCAATGTGATCTAATGCATTTTAACGAAAAGAAAACTATGAGACGAAAACTAAAAGAACGCAAATATCCTTAATGAAGGATGAATGCAAAAGATATGTAAACAAACACTAAGAATGCAATCGTTGTTTCAAAACACTTTGTAACGAAATTCCTCAAAATGTGACAAAACACAAAGAGGACTTCCAAAGCATGAGATCAAAACAAGGCATTCATTCCCTTTTACATCAAACAATCATGGAGAGAAGACATTTCAAACAATGAGCAATGTAATCTATGCTCATACAGTGAAAATACCGGAAGGGAAAGACACACTGGTGAAGGATTTAGGGAAAAAATCTCAATTTTCACACACCCTGAAATTGGCACGACTTTATCATTGACAACTAGCGCCAACTGGCGCGACTTGCTCATTGACAACTAGTGCCAATGCCCAATTGGCGCGGGTTGTTAACTGACAACAAGCACCAACGCCTGAAAATGAAAAAACAAAGAATTTCTCCCAACCAAGACCAGACTCACCACTTCAACCAGAATCTCCAAGACTCAAATGAACCATGTAATCTAGGCTCAAAGCGAGACAAAGGGGAATTCGAATGAAGAAGAAGCCAATCACTCAAATAACGCAATAAAATGATAGAAAACCACCAAACGAATGCAAAGAAGCAATCACAAAGCTGACTGAATAGACAAAAACCACATACTCCTAATGGAGGCTCGACGCACAATAGCACCTAGATGCCCTAGGGCTAAAATGTAAAATCGATAGAAACGGGCAAACAACCAAAGGAAGAAGGTCACAGTCAGTCAAAAAAGGCTCCAGAACACTCAATCAGTCGAAAAAATAAGACCAAACACCCAAATCAGTCTTAGAAGGCTCAAAACACAGTAAACCCTAGCACCTTATAGGATTGGCGCGACTGTAAGGCTAAAACTAGCGCCAGAGTAGAATTGGCGCAAGTAATACACTAACAACATGCGCCAGTGGGCGTGACTGTCACACTGAAAAGCGCGCCAGCCGAGTTTACTAAGGAAAAATGAAAAAAGAGCAATCTAAGATGCAGACCAATGATGTTGAAGCTCAAACCAAAAGCCAAAGACATGAAAAGAGCCAGCCAAAAGAGCTGATCAAGCAAGCAAAGTCAAGAATCGACCGAAAGACGAGACAATACTCCAAGTGTTCAGTTCATAAACTAGACCGGAGATTGACTGAAGCAAAATTGATCTACTTTCGCTAATGCAGAGCAAGAGCGTTTCGAAGGCTATCTAGCTAACTTCAGGCTCCGTCTGTAGTTTATAAAGAAAACAACAAGCTAACTCCCCAGGGGAGTCGCCAATTTGTTGTAGAGGTAAATCCCCTCTGCGGACAGAGGCGATCCCTACTAGCCCAAACCAGGTCTAGCAACAATCGTATCACGCTAAGGTGCAAGTTCCTAATTGCAATAGACCAGATTGCGAAGAAGGCCTACCTCAAGTCCAACGCTATAATTTGTAGAGAAGATGATGCTCATGTTTCCTTGCTCCAGCAGATCACAATCCTTTCGCTCATCGCGATCGAACACCTGTACACACAAGAAACATGACAAACACAAGCGTAAAATCCGATATATATGCAATTATGTTTCAGTCAGAGAAGACACAACTCATGATCATAATGAACAATACGAGTGGAACCATAACCAATAGTCGCTTATCATTAATTCATACAAAGGAAAATACAACCTGGCCCTGACACTGAACCTTCCTTCGGCGGATCGTTAGCAGAATACGTCTCGGTAAAGCTTGTTGGGAATGGGGACAAGCCTCTCTCTTTGATCGTCAATCTCCTTGCTATGGATTTGGCACTATGAGGACTATCAAAGCTCTTGCAGCATTCTTTAGGCTATGAAGATATTTGGATATTCTTACTTGTAGATTAGCTTACCGATAACTCATATTCGTGAAGTGAGTAAGGAAGGGCCTTTGGGGGATCCCTACAATCATGGGATTGGCCATTTCTCTATCGGGAAGCTTCCATGAGGTGGAGGCTTTCTAGTCCTCCCTACGTGGAGATCGAGCCAAGTGTCCCAACTCAATTCCAGGAACCAATTGAGGGATGATTTAGAAATTAATCTCTTACCATTTAGTTTTTTAAAACACCCTTTATTAAGCCTGGCCATAGGTGGCTGCGAGAGCAGGCGCGATTAAACGCCACTCTTTGGGAGATTTTCCCCATTGGCAGGTATAGCAGCTGAAATGGCGGATGAAAAGGATATTTTTAGGGTTTTCATGAGGAGATGTCTTGGGGGAATGAAGGGAGTCCATGTATGTAAGAGATGCCATGAAAGTGTTTCGGATCATGTCACTTCTGGTCATAGAATAAGCCTGTCATTGTGCCAGACGAAGGTGGGACGACAGTCTTGTGTAACAATCACATATGAGTTTCCATACCTCAGGTGCATTAGCCATTAACTCTGTTTTAACCTTATATCTCCATCTGGAAAGTTTGTTGTACTTAACACAGGTACATTTTGATAGTCCATGACTCAACCAGATCTCCTTCAAGCTATTAGGCTTACACCAAAGGAACTAGCTCTGATACCAATTGTTGAACCCTTAGTTAAACTGAGAGGGGGGGTGAATCAGTTTAACACATTCATGGAATTTTAAAAATTTTCTTTTAAACTTATTTACACCTTCATTTCATGATCAAAGTAATATGTGGACAATCTTAAATTGTGAGCAGCAACTATTAAGCATATTAATTAATGTAACAATAGGTCTTAATATGTGAGCAGCAAGTATTAAGCAGAATAGATATACCATATCAACACATAGACATCATGCACATAGACAACAGATATAAGTGGAAACCCATAAGGGAGAAAACCACATCTTATTATTGTTGTGATGCAAAGGCAAGCTCCAACTCCCTCTCACCACTAATTTTCTATAGGAACCAACCTACAGGAGGCTTCTACCTCAATTCTGCAAGCTACAACTTGCAAGGAAGCTCCAACTCCCATCAATTTTCTGCAGGCACCAACCTACAAGAGGCTTCTACCTCAGTCAGCTACAACTGACATTTATCAAGCTAAAACTTGATGTGGAAGCACCAACTCCCATCTATTTTCTGCAGGCTACAACCTACAGGAGGCTCCTACCTCAGTCAGCTACAATTGACATCTATCAAGCTACAACTTGATAGGGAATCTCCAACTTCCTTACTCTTTCAAAAGAAAACACTTGCTGATTTACCTTCGATATCAGCTCTGTTCTGTTCCTTCTTTTCTGTTTTCCATCAGTCCTCATATCTATCCTGTATCATCTCTGCATCTTCTCAGATTCTCTATCAACTCCTCTTTCTTCTCTGCCTCACTGTTTCATTTCTGCATTCTCTAACCTCTCTATGCATATCTATGAGATATTATTTATAGAGATTTCCTTATGACTGTTAGCATTCCTTAGGGAATTTTTAATGGACAGCCATGCCTCTTTGACTTCTTCCTTCTCATTTCTTTTACCAGCTCATTCAGAAAAAATATAACAATATGTACTAATTTCAATATTACAGTGGGATTTTTGTTTTCCTCCGGAGACTTTCCAATGCATCACAAACAATATAAAATCAATTACAACATTTAGATTCACATTTTCAGTTACATATATAAATTTCACTCAACACTTTGTCTGGCCCTTGGCTTGCTGATTTTGTCTTTTCTGCTGCTGTCATGTAACTATTCTGCATACCTCTGTTGTTCACTGCCTTTTTCAATTTCTGCACACTCTTTTTCTTTCTGTGCATGTACACCTGTCAAACCCCCATTTTCATTCCTGTGCATATTCACCTGTTCACTGCAATTGTGTATCTACTGTATATATAACTTCTTTTCCAGTTTAGTCCCAAATAAATCTCAAATTCTTGTGCATATTAAAATGCCTCTCCATTCGTTTTCCCTGCGCTGGCAATTAAATGAATGTATGCGGAGGCTTTTCTTTTCACATCTGATGGTTATCAAAACCACATTCCCCAGTTTTTCTTCTTTCTATGCATATAACAATGTATCTCCAACTTTCGGGCCTCAATTTCTCTCAATCTGTGCAATTCAACATTCTACTGCTGAACTGGAAAATTCAATAAACATATCTGGAGGATTTTTCTTCCAAGGTTCTCTTATGGTTATTAACCCAAATAATCAACCCAGATTACAGCCTATGTGCGGGAGCTCTAATGTCTCATATCCTATGGTTATGAACCATGCCTAACAAACTGCATATGCGGGAACTTTGTTCTTGCATCAATGGTATTAAACCTTATTATAAAACCCATAACGCGCCTCCAATGTTCTCTACCTTTTTATACACGAACCAAACCTTCATATAATATATCGAATTATCATTTGAATATTACAATTGGACCATTGTAAAACTTTAACTTTCAATCTTCATATGCGGTGTTTCCTTTATGAAAACTATACGAACCCCAGATTTCATTTGCAAAGGCTTTCACTTTATAGAAATATTAATGTATTTAGATTTTGGATTAAAACCCAAAATTGTAATATGGTTCCGCAACATATATTAATTCAATTAACAAACTTCATCCCCACAGCTTTTAATCAAGGCTCCATACAATACTGAACTTTGCATATGTGGAACTGTTATTCTCCTTAGACTGTATGATTACGATTATGGGCTAAACCCACTTTAGGAATTATACGCGGTCAATACTTGACTTTGCAATATATTCCAAGTATGACGATCAACGCTTTCACAATTCCGCTCTCTAAGCAATTGTACTGCCTCCAATATTTGATTTAATCACCAGGTTGTATTTGTATCAGCCCTTTCCATGGAATATTAGTATATACTCTCCTCATGGGAACTTTTATAAGCCTCGACCTTGATTTAAAACAAACCCAACTATAAACAACATTGGGCCCACAGCATATTACCTTACCTCTGATAAATCTTCGACCTTGGCTTAAAACGTAACCTATCGCACCAACGCACATATGAAATAACAATCATCCGACTTTATTTCTATTAACTCAACTTTATGATTAAAACCCCCAAGGCTTTACCATAGCATGTAATCACGTGCATATTTTAGTTCAATGATTTGGATTTGATTTAATTTAATACCAATGCCATACGCCACTACCTTGGTTAATTGTCGATAGGATCTGACAGTCCATTATTTATCGCGTTCCAATCCCAAATCTAACGGATCTCGCGCAATATCGCGCAATTAAAATGCTCGAGGGTTAAAACTCAAAATTTGCGCGATATAAGTGGTAATCGAATACCACTTTAGGACACGTGGCAGGAAAAGGCCGATATCGCGTTATTTTTCGTAATACCACTTACCATTCGCACTGTCACGCGATACTGTCAGTTTGGATGAGGAAAACCGCCTTCGTGGTTCCAACTCCTTCTTTGCTCGAGGTTCTGTTCCTTCGCCTTTGTTTTATATCCAACTTTCAATACTTCCTCGTTTAACACAGTTCAACCGCTTCCACAATTTCTTGCTCATCAACCCATCCTCACACTTCTGTTTTCGCTTCTTCGAGTTGCTGACTGATACTCTCGCCTCCATTCTAATTAAACATTGGTTCATAGTACCACTCCACCATTTTATTAAATGGCTCGCTTTTACCTTTATCACAGCGTTTCTTCATATGATAAACTTTGCCGCATTAACATGGCAACATACCAATCTTAGAATCGAATGTCAATGAACAGAGACATATATGCATCAATAATTAAGGCCACTATCGACCATCCAATCTGAGCATGGAACCTATGGTTCTCCCAATCCCTTCTGAGTTACTTCAGAGCTAATAGGCATTAAATGGTATTCAGTTCCAACACAGAAGATATAAAAACTCTTCAAACCCATACACAGAAATCATGAATCGAAGGATCGAGTCCCTCGGGGCTTACCAATATGCCTATGAATAAAACAACTCTGTAATTCTCTTAAACAGAGGTTAGTTCTCTTAATCCAGTTTTCTGATTACAAAATCCCCTCTCGATTCTTTCAATTACACACAATTCATAACACAACAGTCTCATAACCATATAGCTCAGTAGTAAAGCATGAATTCAAAATAATTCTCTGTATTAACACATACAGAGGATCGTTAAACCCTAAATACCTCCATTTTGGTACTGATTCGACCTCACTGTTTGACCAGAATATTGTCCATCAACTTCAAATGTATTGTAGTTACATTAAAACCCCAAATTATTTCTTTGAAATTTCCCAGTGCAATTTCATTCAATTGCATCAACTGTATATGCCAACCTTACCACAGAGTTAAAATCTTGCCAATATTATCAACTCAGTGGCCCTTTCAATCAAAAAAATTCTGTCTCTCATCAACTCAATGGCCCTTTCAACCAAAAAACTCTGTCTCTCTAGATCTCCAATCAATTGGTCCTTCTACTACTGCCTTTGTCTCCTTTGTGCTCCTTTTATGCTTTCTTACTTCTGCCTTTCTGCTACTTTGCTTCTTTGTTGCCTCTGCTACCTGTCTTCTACTTTGCCTTATTGCTAGTTCAGGTGCTACTCCTTTTCCATCTCCTTTGCAATCAATGACAACATTTCCAACAACTTCAACCCCTTTAGCTATTCAGCCCATCCCTTCGGTTGTTAACCCAATATTCCATCCAGCCATAATTATGGCTCATTTTGGACCTTTAGTTCTCCCTGGTAATATTGTTGATCTACCTCAAGGATATGGTCAAAGGCTTCCCATTTTTGATGAAAAATCTAAAATCACTACTCGTTAACACATAGCCAAAATCACAACCTTTATATATTTGGAGGATTTAGATGTAGATGATGCCAAGATGCGAATCATCACACAAAGTTTTTCAAGTGAAGTCAAAGTTTGGTTCTGTGCCCTAGAAAAAAATTCAATTAGGACTCCCGCTGAATTGACTAATGCTTTCTTAGTCAGGTGGGATGAGAAGAAAAATCCTTTACAAATCCTTTCCGAATATGATTCCTTGAAACGTAATCCCAATGAATCAGTGCTTGATTAGAATTCTCGATATCTCAGAATCTATAATTCCATTCCTAATGAAATGAAACTGCCTCCTAGTTTAGAAATTCTGCGTTATCCTGATGAATTTGACAGAGATATGGCCTACTCATTGAGAGAAATAAATCTTGCCTCCCTTGAAGATATGATAAAAAATTCAGTGAGTGTTGAAGAAAATCTATTAATTAAAAAGGCCAAACTTAAAAATGAACGCAAAGTGACTATCAAAGAGGAATCCTCCAATTCATCTGATACTAAATTTGATGCCTTATTGAAAACCATGGAGAGAATGGTCGATAGGATGTCAATTTTAGATAGACAGACTGAGTCTCAAATCAGAAATCCGAACTTTCGAGGCCAGTAGCATCAACCTCAGTTCTGGATAAAGCAAAGAGAGAAAATAGCTCCCTAAACACAGAAGCAACAACAAATCATAACACCACTTCAACAGAAATATGCTCAGAGGGATGAAGAGGAAGAACCAATGGTAGAGGAGAACCTTATTTTCGTAGCCGATGGTCAACCCATTTTTCTCACCGAGGATGAAGAATATGTGGAGAAAACAAGTTCACCTAATGAAAAAAATTTCATAATGGTGAATGACCATGAGTTAGAAGTAGAATATGATGACTATCAGAGAGGTTACCTAAATGCATTGAGTTATCAGCAAAGACAATATACCTTGAGAGGTCGGGATGTTCCAATAACTCCACCTCCGAAGAAAACAGTTCAGCAAAAATAAGCACCACCGAAACAAGTTCAGAATAAGGGTAAAGAAATTTTAGCTCCAAATCAGAACAGAAGTAATCAACCTACTACAAGTGCACCGGTCAAAGAAAGAGACATTCAGAGAAAATAATTTGCACTGAGAGATCATGTTGAGAAAAGGGATGTTATCATAAAAGAGCTAGACAAAACTACACCTTTTAATTTTGAATCTGAAATTTCTAAATTAAAAGTGTCTATTCCTCTTACCAAATTGGTCAAAATTGACAAGTACCAATCCCATGTCTCAAAAACCTTGAAATTTGACCCTTTATCCAACATGGTTAATGTAGAGGATGATTAGCCCGAGTTAATATTTGGTCCCGCCATTGATGGCCAGTCTAAATATAGTGAAGTCCCACCATTTTACCTGAGTCTTAAAGTCCATCAGTGCAATCTTCATAATACTATGTTAGACTCTAGGGCTTCCCATAACCTCATGCCCAAATCCATCATGGAGAATCTTGGCCTTGACATTACCCACCCATATCATGATCTATATTCTTGTGATTCTAGTCATGTCCGTTGTTTGGGTATAATCAAATATCTAGTTTTCTCCCTAGAGAAAATACCATCTAAAAATTCCCTCATGGACGTGGTAGTTGTTGGCATTCCACGACGTTTTGGTATGTTGTTGTGATCGAGATCCTGGGGGGGCCAAATTGAGAGGTACACTGCAGTTAGAATTTTCCCATGCCACTATCCTTATCTTCGGTCAAATGAGAAAACTATACTGTGAGACTAAAATGAAGTACATGATCCCAAATAAGGAAATGCCTAATAATCATCCTATCAACGACGTACATACAGAATTAGAGTCCTTTATATTATACTCCAGATTAAATGATGTAGATTGTTAATTAGTAGAAATAGAGTATGTTCTCAAAGTTTTAGATTGCATTAGAATAGTGTTAGAGAAAGAGAAAGAAAATCTTCCTACTATATCTGAATAGCCATCACAGAAGGCAGATTAAATTTCAGAGCATCATAAAGAATCAGATCGCCAAATAGTATCAAATCAGAATCAAGAGTTTCAGCACCTTGAAGAAGAAGAAGATGGTCTTTGGAGCATGGAATTTGATGGTTCTGTTGGCAAAGACAGAGATGGAATTATTTTATGAATCCACAACCTATGCCAAAATAATAACAAGGTCCCAAATAATGTAAGGTTGTGTTCCTAAAAACTAGCATTTGATTGTACGAATAATGAGGCTGAATTTGAAGTGCTCATTACCGGTTTGAAAATTCTGAAGAAATTTGGAGCTAGGAGAATTGTAGTCTACGGTGATTCAAAGTTGGTGATCAAACAAATAAAAGGTGAGCATCAAGCTAATCACCCAAGGATGAGGCAATATAGGAATGCAACACTTGACATTTTAAGAATGTTCCCAGAATATACACTTAAGGTAGTGCCTAGATTGTAGAACTTAATGGTTGATTCATTATCTACTGTTGTGAGAAATTTCAAATCTACGATGTTTTCTAATAAAAATTTTGAGATCCATATAAAGCACAGGCCTGCCATTCCGGATAACTTGAAAATTTGGTAAGTCTTCTTGGATGATAAACAAGTGAAAAATTTCCTTTAGAGTGAAGGAGAGTTTGAAATTTTTTCTATGGATGAAGTATATGACAAGGATGACCAAGTTATTGAAGCAGATCAGATTGACATTCTTCAGCTCAAGTACAATAACATTTCGAAAGGTCTCATACCTTTGGAAGAGTTATTTGATCAAGATGATGTGGCGAGAAAACCAACTTTGGTTCCAATGGAAAAAGGAGTAGAAGACATGAATACCGTAACAGTCGATCGGCCGAAGTTCATCAAGCTCTCAAAGTCCTTGCCATTAGAGGTAAAGCCTAAATATATTGATTTTTTTACTGAGTTTTATGACTTATTTTCTTGGGATTAATTAGATCTAAAGGTGTATAATGATGATATAATTCAACACACAATCCCAATCAAGCCAACTCAGAAGCCCTTTAGACAAAATCTCAGGAGAATAAAACCGAAGTTTTTGTCATCCATTGAGAAGGAGGTAAACAAGATTTATAAGGCAGGCATCATTGTTCCATTCATATTTTCAGATTACATCTCCAATTTGGTTCCAGTGCGGAAGAAGACCGGTGAGATTCGACTTTGTATAGATTTCAGAAATCTGAACAAAGTGTCGTTGAAAGACAATTACCCACTGCCCAAAATGGATCACATAATTCAACGAGTTGTAGGAGCTGGCAGGATGTCATTGTTGGATGGTCACTCAGTCTAAAATCAGATCCTTGTACATGAATATGATCAGGATAAGACACCATGGGGTAGCTTTAAATATGCCAAAATGTCATTTGGTTTGAAGAATGTCGGGGCCACTTTCCAACGTGTCATGGACATATATTTTGGTAATGATAAAAATGTCTTACTGGTAGTTTATTTAGATGATCTAACTGTTTATTCAAATTTAGATGAAGAGCATTTACACCATTTGAGAGTTGTATTCCAGCGATGTAGAAATTTTGGGATTTCCCTAAATCCTAAAAAGTGCCTATTTTCTATGGAAGAGGGTAATTTGTTGGGACACATCATCTCAAAATATGGAATCCGAATAGATGCCGCTAGATTTGAAGCAATACAATAAATATATTTCCCTAGAAACAAAAAGGAAATTCAAGCCTTCAACAGTAGGATGAATTTCCTACGCAGGTTCATTCCCAACCTAGCAGAACATCTTAGAGAATTAAATAATATGTTGAAGAAGGAAAATGATGTCAGATGGTCAGAAAATGCTCGTAAGTCATTCAACTCGGTAAAATTTGCTTTGACCACTGCTTCAGTGTTGACAAGTCCTAACTATTCATTATATTTCATCATATTTTCTTTTGCTTATGAGCATACCTTGGTAGCAGTGCTTATGTAGAAAAAATATGGGACAGAGCTGCCTATAGCATTTTTCAGTCGCACAATAAGGGATGCAGCTCTCCGATACAACCTAATTGAGAAACAGGCCTTGACCTTGGTCAAAGAACTCAAATATTTTCGTGTTTACATTCTGCACTCTCATATTTTAGCATATGTCCCAAATGCAACTGTTAGAGAAGTACTTATGCAAACAGATCCAGAAGGAAGAAGAGGTAGGTGGATATCAGCAATTTTAGAGTATGACCTTGAGATCAAGCTGACCTTGTTGATCAAAGGGAAAGGCTTAGCCAAGCTCATGGTTGAGTCTAATCTACACGTGCTTGATATCAATCTCATATCAACACTGTTCGATGACGAAGAAAGTGTAAGTTTAGTTCAGGTATCAGATCTCTTTTCATCGTCTCCATGGTATGCTGATATCATTTATGTTTTACAACATTTGAATCCTCCTCCGGGCATGTCAAAGAGTAATAGTAGATCCTTAAAGATTAAGGCTTATAAATACTACATACTTGATAGTGCACTCTATTGGAAGGATCCAGGAGGAATATTACTCAATTTTTTGGTGGAAGATGAATCCGGAGAAGTGATGAAATATTTCCACAAGGGAGATTGCGGAGGTCATTTTTACTGGAAAACTACGACCAAAAAAGTATTGAGAGCAGGTTACTATTGGCCTACTTTTTTTGAAGATCTGTACAAGACGGTCATGAGCTACCATGAGTCCCAACTTTTCCAAGGTAAACGTAAGCTCCTTCCTTTACCATTACAACCCATTTCAGTTGAAGCTCCCTTCCAGCAGTGGGGCTTAGATTTTATCGGTGAGATACACCCAACCTAATCTGCTCAACATGGATGGATACTTACCACCACATATTATTTCACAAAATGGATCGAAGTGATCCCAACCAGGAAAGCTACTGACTTAGTCATTATTCAGTTTCTTGAAGCTAACATTTTGTCCCGGTTTGGTTGTCCTAAAAAGATCATCATGGATAACGCTGCAGCTTTCAAATCAAAGAAGATGACAGAATTCTGCGATAAATATAACATTAAATTGGGTCATTATACAACATAATATCCACAGGGAAATGGATTGGCGAAGTCCTCCAACAAGTCTCTAATCAGTATAATAAAAAAGATGTTGTAGGCTAACAAAAATAATTGGCACAAGAAGTTGATAAACGCACTATGGGAAAATCGAGTAAGCATCAAAAGATCCATTGACATGTCTCCATTTAAGATAATTTACGTCATGGATACATTTTCCCCTACTTCATTGGCTATCCTAGTCATGAAACGTATACAAGAGGATGGAAGTGAAGAAAATGATATTCAATGAAGAATAAATCAAATGATTCACTTGCATAAAATAAGGGAAGAAGTGTTCCAGAACACTTCTAAGCTCCATGATAAGATCAAGCAGATTTATGACACAAAAACAAAACAATATGATTTCAATCTTGATGATGTGGTACTCTGCTGGGATGCTAGGAATGTGGACAAAGGTAAGCACGAGAATTTTGATAATCTATGGAAAGGTCCCTTTAAAGTTGTAGCTTCTTGTGGACAAAATCCATATCTCTTAGAAGAAATGGATGGGATAAGTTTCTTAGGAGGGCCAGTAAATGGTAGGTTCCTGAAGCACTACCTCTTTTTATCTGAAAATTATGAGAAATTTTCATCCTCATTGTATATATCGGTTTAATATTTCTGCAAGTGTGAAGTGGAAAAGCATTGGAGTTTGGAGCTTGAAGTGAAGGCCATGGAGCTTCATTGAGTTTCTACTTTTTCAAGTTAAGTTTGCATTAGGGTAATTTCAGTTTTTAAGTCTTTTTTTTAGTCAAGTTGAGTCAAATTTGAGTCAGTTTCATTAAGTTTGTGTCATTGAATTGTCAAATAGTCAGTCCTACATTTCAGTTTCAGCTATTTTTTGACCGTATTGGCCCAATGGAATAAAGCACTGATCTGTACAACTCTGAGATATGTAGTTCTTGACACCTCTTTCAGAGCTTCCATCCCCAATAAGGCCAATGTTAGTGTCAGAATATGCATTATGCCATCAGTTATCAATATCATTCCTTTCATTTTCGTTTTAGGTGTCTCACACCAAAAATTTTATATCATTCCATTAGGTCATGCTAAAAATTGTTTCACTGATGGTAGCCTTCCTCAATAAAACTTCACTCTCTCTCATAAAATCACATTTCCTGACTCACCTTCATGTTTTCTTGAGCATAATAACACCTATGAAAATCTCATTTCACCATGTCTTGTATCAGTTAAAGACAACCATGGAAGTCAGGTTATTCAAAGTCTCATTAGGTCATTAGGGTTTTGTCTTTCAACGTCCAAAAATGCATTATTCCATCCCAATAAAGTCAAAAAACAAATGAGAGTGTCTCAATCACATTATATTTCCATCTACAAAATATCATCGGTATGTAAATATTATACTTTTTAAGTTGTAATTTTGATTTCATATGTTTTTCATATCAAAATGTCATTTTGATATGAAATCAAAGATGTAATTTATTTTTATTTCTTATGTAATTTCATGTTTTTTATATGTAATATTTCACTCCTGATGCAGGAGAACCTTGCAAAACCCAGAATCTCTCCAATACTATGCATATAAAAATGCATCTCAACAACTGCCCAAATAAAACTCCAAATTAGGGCAATTTCACACACTATCATTTGCGGAAGCTTGTAACATATGTTCACAAATTTTTTTATGGTTTATGAAAATCATACTTAAAATCAACTCGTTCATTCAATCAAACCAAAAATTCAATACAATCCCACTTTAAAACTTCATACAGAAGCTCATCAAAACATATGATTTCAACACCACTCAACCCATAACCAAGGATTTCTATAAAACCCAACAAATCTCATTTCTTGATTTCCATTTAAATCCCAACAAGGTTATTTCACAAACACCACTTTAAAACCCCAATGGTTTTATTTAAATTCTCAACTTTTAATTAAGCCCCAAGCTTAATCCATCTCAACTCAAAAATTCGGATTAATTAAACCTCAAGACATATGAACATTATTCAAATTCAACAACCTCCATGCCTTACTCAAATTTGACCAACGCTCCCACACCTCAACTTTTGCTATGGAAATTATATAAATGCACATATTTTGATTAGAGTCAAGTGTCAACATAAACAACATTCGACCACACTCACTATTGATTCGGCCCACATCACATAAAAGCATATCATAATGTATTGGCCTTACCTTCTGCCATTGATGTATCAGTGTTCATTGTCCGTTGATGCTTGAGTTAACCGGTTGCTGTGGTGACGTTTGATACGCTGCTTGCTGCACCTTTACACAGGTTCTTTCCATATTCGATCAACACCTTTTGAGACTCCATTGAAAACTCAAAACTCCGTTCTTTCTCTGTGTTCAACGTTTCTCCATCACTGCACAAATTTTCTCTCAATTTTCCATGTTGTTCATCGCATTTCTGTTTAGAGTTTGACCCTGGATCAACATCGACCTTCTCTTGTTGTTAATAACCCCGCAAGTATGGATTAATTCCATCGATTTCAACAAAGGAGATAAAATTCCATGCTACGGCTTTTGCTCATGCGTTTTCTCAACGATACAGATTGCCCAATCACACAAAACATCTTATCAAAAACACTTCAATTTCTGATTACTTTGATGCTGGGTTTCAACAAAATTTTAATTCAATTCAGTTCTGAATTGGATCGCTCTTCTAAAGCACACCTCACCCTGTGCTAAAACTTGGAATCGACCTCCATTTATGCTGAAGTTGAATTTACTTCACCGCACAAACTCAAACAGATAAATACGATCCTAGCAAATAGATCCTGCAAACAGATAAAAATCGATGCCGCCACTTAAAACTCGTCTTTCTTTGCGCTACACTCTATGGTTCGATCACAACAATAACGTTCCACCAACATTCCCAACGCTTTTATGATTTGCCATCGACTGTTAAACCCGTCAAATTACCTTTTAACCATAGCATTTTTCAACATCATTGCGTCCTTGCTCTTCAGATTCCTCCACTGTATTTCGAGGCTCAGAACCTGTGCCTACAATGCTCAACAATACATTCAGATCCAAAACCAAACTAACATATAAATCGATTTCATCATTCTGGCAACCAGAGATTTCATCTCTACTTAATTCAAATCTTCACTCTATCGCTCCAATTTCACTGTATTATATGAAGTTTCAACCACTATACCCATTTATCCAATATCAAGTTCGAACTGAAAGTCGATTTCAGTGTTTGCCTTGAAGATCCACTATTAACTATTCCAGCATCGATTAATTTTTGCAAAAACTCTATTTTCATATAGAACTTGTGCTTTTCAAATGATTCCACTTTCAAATTATACAATCAATTCCAGCAATTGCGCCAACCTTTATTGCATTATTAACTTCCAGTCTTGTGTTAGAATGCGTTCTCAATTCATATGTGCATTCTCAATTCAACCCCCAATTATAGAAATTAAACACACAATTTCTAAATCAACCAATGTAGTTCTAAAAACACACTTTTCATATTAACAAATGGAAATACTTACAAACTTTGTCTTTGGCTAGATATTCAAAATTCATGGCCCTTTCAATTGCCCGGAGGCTTACAAACTTGGCTGTCCAAACCCCAGCTCTCAATCACTCTATTCTTCTTGATCTATTTGGCCTTTGAGGCTCATAAATTTATACAAATTGAACTGAACCAATTTAGGTTCAAATCCCTTTAATCACTCAACAAAGTCCTCAAATATCTCAACAAATTCTACAATCTAGATTTATCCCTAAAATCTTGAAACTAAAATCTAACTTAGGCTCATAATTAATTCTTAAATATCTCAAGTCTAATTTCTCTCATGTTTTCCAATTATTTGGAAACATTAACAAATACTCACATATAATTAATTAAAAACTCTCAAAAATCCCATTAATATTTACATAAAATTAATATCTCCTCACAAACATAAGTCCCCTTAGTTTAAATAAAATACAAAGTATTTTTCGAATCTGATGCTCCTGCATCAGACTCCCAAGGTTGAAAATGATCATGATCTCCTGATCATGCGTTTCAAATCTTTGTCCGCCTGGATCCCACACTTTGTTCTGTAACTCATCATCTATATCTGTTGTTTGCTGCTTTTCTCCAGGTCTCCATATCTTATGCTGCCTTTCTCCACTAGCTGCACTTTCACAATCTTTTTCTGTCTTCATTTTGCTGCTACTGCTTCTCTTCCTTGCTGATGTCTTCCTCTGAGACACTTTCATCATGATTCTTCTGATTAGTTCAATTTCTCTGTCCAATAAATCTTCAAACTACTGATTTCTTGCTTGCTCAGTTCTTACTCGTTTAGTTTTTACTGCCACCCAATCATCCATACCCTCTTGTCTTCTGAAACAGAAAACTTCTTATCTGCCTTATCCTATCAACAACTTACTGGACTGGTACATTGTACACTCCTTTCTGCTGTCTTCATCTCTCTGCGTCTGCAATTCCCAATTCTGAAATTGAGATTCTTCCTGCACTGAATCTTGACTATTCAGTATCATTTCTAGCAACATAACATCCTCATCCCATGGATTAGAAATTTCCACAGAATTTCCTTCTTCCTTCATTTGACTACTCAACTGAGTCAAATGTTCTTCAACATCCGCAATAATACCTACATTCACAAAACACTTATTAAAATAAAAATCATAAGGCCTCAGTGCCTTACTTCCCTCTGCCAACACTTCAGTATGTTGTGCTGAATTCTCCTCCACTATCAGCACATCAGTATGCTGATCCAAACTTCCCAAATAATTCTCTGAAGAATTCTCAAGACTCACAACTAGTCTTTCTCTCACACCATCTGTCTCCGTGATGTCTTTCTTCTCTTGTTCACTGTACTGAACTCTTTCTTCTGCAATCTCTCTGTCATACTCTGAATTTACCAACAATTATTCCAACAATGCAATTTCTTTGTGGCATTGCTGAAGCATATCCTCATCATGTACCATCCCTGCTTTCACACACAAGCTTTTAGTTTGAAAATCACAAAGTTCAACAGTCTCAACTGTTGGTTCATATACCAGCTCTTCTTCATTCAAAAGAAATTCCTCTTGTACTGTAACAGCTTCAAGTACAAAAGCATCACTGCTTTCTTCTTCAGAGTATTTATCTCCTGAAGAATTCTTTTCCACACTTGTGACAGCTTCACAAGATTGCGCATCCTCCTTAGTAAAACCTGTAATCACATCAAAATTGTCAGCTACAAAAATACAAGATTTTACATTATCCAGCTGATCTGGTTTTTCCCAATAACTCATCATCTGCTTGAGCTTCTTCAGCTCTTCTGTTAACTGCATGTTTATCTGTTGATCCCTCTTTATTTTTAGTCTCCACCATTTCACTTTCTTCTTCATGTTCCAACCATGCCTCTGGTCTTTCATATTTTCCTGTAACAATTTCATCAATAAATCAAGATGAACTACTATCTCAGCTTTCTCTCTCTCATGCTTTTCATCAGTTAACTGCTTCCATATGCCATTTTCCTTGGCATCTTTCTTCTCCTCCTTTCTACTGTGGCCTCTTTTTGAACCTCTGCTCTCTCCTTTATGACTTTTAGTAGTCATCTTATTCGCCATGAGTTTCTCACCCATGAGTTGCACCAAGCCTCTACAACAGTAAGCTCTCCTGCTGCCACTTACCTCACCAATCCTTTCCTCCAGATCTGGTCTCTTGGTAATCACCGGTCCTCTGCTGGAACCCTTTGATCATTTCTTCACTGCTCCTTCAGGCTTCACTCATCTGCAACTTTATTCAACCTCTGTTGAATCTTCAAGTTCTTCCACTCTCTCTTAGAATCCCTTGCTGGACTCCTTCATCACTGCTCTCCAACTGTGATCTGCTCCTTTCCGTTGAGACTTCCTTCAATCTGCTTGCAACCTGAATTCTGCAAACAACCTTCAAACCAGAGTTAAATATCATCTGTCAACTCACCTTCAAGATCCTGTTGATCTTGACTTATCTTTCACCCGCACTGCATCTCTGTGCTGCAACCTTCATCAGTTTCAAAATCTGATATTCATTCATCACATGAAATTAAATCAATTTAAAAACTTTAATCTTCACACAAAGCTATTCCAGCTCTGATACCAAAATGATACAGGAGAACCCTACAAAACCCAAAATCTCTCCAATACTATGCATATAAAAATGCATCTCAACAACTGCCCAAATAAAACTCCAAATTAGGGCAATTTCACACACTATCATTTGCGGAAGCTTGTAACATATGTTCACAACTTTTTTTTTTATGGTTTATGAAAAGCATACTTCAAATAAACTTGTTCATTCAATCAAACCCAAACTTCAATACAATCCCACTTTAAAAATTCATACAGAAGCTCATCAAAACATATGATTTCAACACCACTCAACCCATAACCAAGGATTTCTATAAAACCCAACAAATCTCATTTCTCGATTTCCATTTAAATCCAAACAAGGTTATTTCACAAACACCACTTTAAAACCCCAATGGTTTTATTTAAATTCTCAACTTTTAATTAAGCCCCAAGCTTAATCCATCTCAACTCAAAAATTCGGATTAATTAAACCTCAAGACATATGAACATTATTCAAATTCAACAACCTCCATGCCTTACTCAAATTTGACCAACGCTCCCACACCTCAACTTTTGCTATGGAAATTATATAAACGCACAGATTTTGATTAAAGTCAAGTGTCAACATAAATAGCATTCGACCACACTCACTATTGATTCGGCCCACATCACATAAAACCATATCATAATGTATTAGCCTTACCTTCTGCCATTGATGTATCAGTGTTCATTGTCCGTTGATGCTTGGGTTAAATAGTTGCTGTGGTGACATTTGATACGATGTTTGTTGCGCCTTTACACAGGTTCTTTCCATATTCAATCAACACCTTTTGAGACTCCAATGCAAACTCAAAACTCCGTTCTTTCTCTGTGTTCAACGTTTCTCCATCACTGCAGAAATTTTATCTCAATTTGCCATGCCGTTCATCGCATTTTTGTTTAGAGTTTGACCCCGGATCAACATCAACCTTCTCTTGTTGTTAATAACCCAGCAAGTATGGATTAATTCTGTCGATTTCAAAAAAGGAGATAAAATTCGATGCTACGGCTTTTGCTCACGTGTTTTCTCAACGATATAGATTGCCCAATCACACAAAACCTCTTATCAAAAACACTTCGATTTCTGATTACTTTGACGCTGGGTTTCAACAAAATTTTAATTTAATTCAGTTATGAATTGCATCGCTCTTCTAAAGCACACCTCACCCTATGCTAAAACTTGGAATCGACCTCCATTTATGCTGAAGTGAAATTTACTTCACCGCACAAACTCAAATAGATAAATACGATCCTAGCAAATAGATCATGAAAACAGATAAAAATCGATGCTACCACTTAAAACCCGTCTTTCTTTGCGCTACACTCTGTGGCTCGATCACAAAAATAACGTTCCACCAACATTCCCAACGCTTTTATGATTTTCCATCGACTGTTAAACCCGTCAAATTACCTTTGAACCATAGCATTTTTCAACATCGTTGCGTCCTTGCTCTTCAGATTCCTCCATTGTATTTCGAGGCTCGGAACCTGTGCCTACAACGCTCAACAATAAATTCAGATCCAAAACCAAACTAGCATATAAATCGATTTCATCATTCTAGCAACCAGAGATTTCATCTCTACTTAATTCCAATCTTCACTCTATCGCTCCAATTTCACTGTATTATATGAAGTTTCAACCACTATACCCATTTATCCAATATCAAGTTCGAACTGAAAGTAGATTTCAGTGTTTGCCTTGAAGATCCACTATTAACTATTCCAGCATCGATTAATGTTTGCAAAAACTCTATTTTCATATAGAACTTGCGCTTTTCAAATGATTCCACTTTCAAATTATACAATCAATTCCAGAAATTGCGCCAACCTTTATTGCATTATTAACTTCCAGTCCTGTGCTAGAGTGCGTTCTCAATTCATATGTGCATTCTCAATTCAACCCCCAATTACAGAAATTAAACACACAATTTATAAATCAACCAATGTAGTTCTAAAAACACACTTTTCATATTAACAAATGGAAATACTTACAAACTTTGTCTTTGGCCAGATATTCAAAATTCATGGCCCTTTCAATTGCCCGGAGGCTTACAAACTTGGCTGTCCAAACCCCAGCTCTCAATCACTCTATTCTTCCTGATCTATTTTCCTTTGAGGCTCATTAATTTATACAAATTGAATTGAACCAATTTAGGTTCAAATCCCTTTAATCACTCAACAAAGTCCTCAAATATTTCAACACCCCTATAATCTAGATTGTTATCCCTAAAATCTTGAAACTAAATCTAACTTAGGCTCATAATTAATTCTTAAATATCTAAAATCTAATTTCTCTCATGTTTTCCAATTATTTGGAAACATTAACAAATCCTCACATATAATTAATTAAAAACTCTCAAAAATCCCATTAATATTTACATAAATTAATATCTCCTCACGAAACATAAGTCCCCTTAGTTTAAATAAAATCACAAGTATTTTTGAAATATGATATACATTGACTCTAGCTGCCAAATCAAGCATTCATGCCAAAATGAAGGAAAGAAAATACAAACTCCATCAACTGATCAACCTGCAAAACAAAAAGTCAGAAGTGAAAGAGAATTAGTGTGAAAATTTGAAAAGTGAAAAGTGAAACATAAGGAAAGTGGGTTTTCAAAAGCATAAATCAAATCCCCTAAAGTATAAAATCCCTCAACACTTCAAATAAAATTTATTTGTTTCATACAGCCTCAAGCAAACTCAACAAAGAATAAATTTTCAGGTTTCAGAGTGAAGTTGTGAAAAATAGGGTCAGAGGGCATGTTTTGCCTGGACAATGCACGTTTACCCTGGATGTTGCAAATTTGGTAGAAATTCCAGTTCATTTTCTAATGGTGTTGTGCATTTAGCATGGTCATTGCGCGTTTGCCTTAGACGCTGCGGGTTCACCCAAAAATCTTCAAAAAAGTCTCTGCCAGATTTCTACCTCATAGTTTCATTCCTAATCTTCACATAGTGATTCGTCATGCCTCCATATGCCAGTAAGTAACAAATTTTCGTCTCTCCATTTTATCAAATATCAATTTGATGTGTGATTGTGCTTAAGTGAATTTAATACCTCCTTATAAATTAAAAAACCCTAGTTTTCATTAAAATCTAGTTTACATTCTAAAACTGGTCACTAAGCCTTCATATACTCTTCCTCACATCCTAAAACACTTTCCCAACTCCCTACATTTATATTTCCATTCCCTAAAGTTACATATCATTTGAAAACCTAAGTCCTAGGGTTTCACTTGCCTCAGCTCCCTTACATATTTCCATCTCCTCTGTTTCCTCACATCACCCTTCACTTCATACACTTTCATTTCATTTCATCATATCCCTAGGGTTTTAACACCAAGAAACGTCATGGTTGAAGAGGAGAACAAAAGTCATAGTGAGGAGGAAGAAAGATAGGAGATAAAGTCATATAAAAAATGAGGGAGAGTCATTCGACATGAACCACCAAATACCAAAGAGCTTATGGGATCTCCCATCACTGTGGCATGCTTTAAGCATGTAAGTTGTTTTGAGTTCTGTGAAAAAGTGCAAAGAGTCCAGTACCATCCTATGTTGACAAGATTATTTATTTCCAACCTCCATGAAAACTAGGTCACCCTTGCTGGTGTCAATTTCACTCTTTCCACTGACATTATATCAGTTGCCACTGAAATCCCAAATGTTGGGGAAAAATGGTTCAAACAAGGAAATTTGAGTCACTATTATTATGAGCCATATCTTAAACCAAGGTACAAGAATGAGAGAAATAGGATTTTTCCTTTCTTTTACCTCCTAGACAGATATGTCCCCATGATGAAAATCATCATGAGATACTTCACCTGTGAGGGTAGGTTTTCTAGACTCTATTCCTATCATATTCGACTACTCATGCACTTCACAAGGTTCAAAATGCTCAATATACCTTACTATCTCTACAGGAGCATTGATAGGATGGAATTTGTTGCCCAAAAGAGATATTATGATCATCAAATGCAAAGTATATTTCACCACTCCCTTATCAAGATGATAGTCATACATCACCTTGATAAGTTAAACAATTCATGGAACACCTTCATATCCAATGAGATTTTCACTGTCCCACCTATTCAGCATGGCCAGGATGCACCTTCATCATCTCATCCTTCCACATCTATCCCTCCATCTCAGCCTACTATTCATACATCATCATCAGATCAACTCCCTCCACCTCATTCACCTCCATCTCACATTGAACCTTCTTCTTCACCTTATTATGACCCTTCATCACCATCCCATCATGATTCTGAGTCACCTAGCAGGGATGAGGACATTGAGGAAAAATGGGCTAGTTTGGTTGAGGTTGTGTTATGTAACCAGTTCCAAAAATAGAAGAAAATATAGATCAGCACCTTAGAAATAGCCACTTCGAGGGGGAAACCTCCAATACATTACATAAATGAACAATTCTTGGATGATTCAAATTACAAAACCTCCTTTCTATATATAGGAGTCCATGGGGCCATAATGTAATCCTAGTGGGGCCACAATGTAATCCTAGCTGACCTAACAATAATAATTTAATCGCACAATAATAACAATATGGGGGTTACGGGGGTACAATAATAAAAATAAGGGGTTACACCTAGCCACCGATAAGGGACTATACTAGTAATATAGGGACCTAACATGCTCCTCTCCTTCAAAAAAGTGTTGTCCTTAACGCTTGAGTAGCTCCAGGTGCTTTTGTATGAAATTCTCATCCTCCCATGTATAATCTTCAGTGGGTAAGTTCTTCCATTTGATGAGATACTATGACTTTGATCGATTTCATAGTTATCGAGTTCTTGTTTCCGTGACTGCTTCAGGTTCCAATATGGTTTTTTCTTCCTCGTCAAGTTCTGGAAATATTGTTTGAACTGGAAGTTTGTCCCCTATAACCTTTGTTAAGCATGAAATATGGAAAACTAGATGCACTCGCGAAGAAGCAGGAAGCTCCAATTTGTATGCCATAGTACCAATATTTTGCAAAACCTTGTGAGGACAATAGTACTTTGGTGGTGATAATTTATTATCCTTCTTAGCTTGCTTGAGGGACATTTGTTTGTATGGTTGTAGCCGTAAAAATACCCAGTCTCCCACATCAAAATTTCTCTCATTGCGATGTTGATCTGCATGTTGTTTCATTCAATTTTGTGCCAAATTTACGTTATCCTTTAAGAGTTGGAGAAATTCTTGTTGATGCTCAATGTGATCCTCCACTGCTTGAACCCTAACATTTTCCCTTAAAGAAGATGTGATGGATAGTGGATGATATCCATAAAGTGCCATAAATGGGGTCATTTTTTCTGAAGTATGGAAGGAAGTGTTATACCACCATTCAGCCAAAGGTAACCACTTGACCCATTATGCTTGCTTATCAGATACAAAACAACGAAGATATCCTTCCAAGAATTTATTCACTATCTCTATTTGACCATTAGATGGAGGATGATAAGATGAGCTATGAGCTAGTTGAGTACTGTAGAAAATAACTCGAGTCAAAAATGAGATCTCTATCGCTTACAATAATCTTCGGGTTTCCATGTATCTTTTGAATTGTTTCCATAAATGCAGTAGCAACTGTACTTGCCTTAAATTGATGAGATAATGCATATAAGTGTGCATACTTTGTAAGTCTATCAACTACCACCATGATGAAAGTATTTCCTTCAGAATTGGGTAAAATTGTGATAAAATCCATTGAAAAATCCTTCCAATGTTGACTTGGAATGGATAAAAGTTGTAATAGACCTGGGGTCTTAATTGTCTCAAATTTATTTTGTTAGAAAACCAAATTCCACCACAAAATTTTGAATATCAGATTTAAGGCCATCCCGAAAAAATTCTTTCTTCACCTTGTGTTAAGTTTTTAAAAATCCCGAGTGTCCTCCTAAAGGAGAAGTGTGCAATTCCAAAAGAATATTTGTTTTAGTTGGGAATTCTTGCAAATATATAAGTGATCTTTCTACCATAAGGAATCATTTTTCCAACTAAATGTATCAAATGTACTAGGATCTTGCTGCAAATTTTGAATGATATTCCACTCTTCTTCATCCTTTTTCCATTCATCCCTTGCTTTGGTTATCCAATCTGGTTGGATAATTGAAATGGCATAAAGAAATGCTTCTACCTCTTCATCCTTTCTTGAGAGTGCATGTTTGCAACAACATTTAGCTTCCCTTTTTTGTAGATTATTTCAAATTCATAACCCAACATCTTTGTGACCCATTTTTGTTGCTCTTCTAAAAAAACTCTTTGTTCCAAAATGTGTTTATGAATATAATGACCAAGTTGAGGTGTATTCCCATTAGGTAAGGTCTCCATTTATTTAGTGCATGTAGTATTGCCGACATTTCCTTCTCATAAATAGACTTTTGTAAATACTTTCCTCTGGTTGGATGACTTTCAAAAGCAATGGGTCTTCCTTCTTGCATTAAAACAACAACAATTCCATTTTCTGAGGTATCACATTCAGGAATAATTGCTTTTCTGAAGTCTGGCATAACAAAGATTGGTGCTAGGCACAATTGCTCTTCAAGGTGTTCAAAGGCCTTAGCTACTTCAGGAGTCCATGAAAATGCATCTTTCTTCAATAATGTTGTTAGAGGTGATTCTATTCTCCCATAATTGTTAACAATCTTGCGATAATGCCCTATTAACCTAAGAAATACGCGCAACTACTTTATGGTTGTGGGGACTTTCCATTCATTAATGGATTTAATTTTGTTAGGGTCTACCTTAACACCCTCATGAGATACCAATAGGAACCGGATATTCTACCTCTTGTACTCCAAAGAAACATTTGGATGTTTTTGCATATAATTGTTCTCCTCCGATAGTTTGCGATAGTTTGAGCACCCTATAAACATGTTGAACATGATCCTTCCAATACCTACTTTAGATTAGTATATCATCAAAAAATACTAAAAAAAAAATTCTAAGGAAAGGTTTGAAAATGGAATTAATCAACCCTTGAAATGTAGAAGGTGCATTTGTAAGTCCAAAAGGTATGACTAAAGATTCATAATGACCCTCATGAGTTTGAAATGTTGTTTTTAGAAAGTCTTTAGTCTTCATTCTAATTTGATGATATCCTGAAAGGAGATCCAACTTGGGAAAATAAATTGCTCCATGTAATTCATCAAATAATTCATCAATTAGAGGAATGGGAATTTTATCTTTAATAGTGAGCTTATTGAGCTCCCTATAATCTTGACACATACGCCATGATCCATCCTTCTTTTTGCACCAATAGTACTTGACGAGAGAAAGAACTTTGACTAGGTTGAATTATACTCGCCTCTCTGTTTATTTACGTAATCATACGTTAAATTTCCTCTGTTCCTCTTTTAGACATAAGGATATTTGTAAGGCCTGATGTTTGGAGGAACACTTCCTGGAATTAAATGAATAGCATGATCATGATCACAAATAGCTGGGAGTCCTTTGGGAGTTTCAAACACCTTGGAATGATTGTCCAATATTTTTTGGAGATCTGGAGAAATAGATGATTTTGATGTTGGAACTTCTAGTGAGAATAATTGTGCAATTACGGCTCGTTTTTCGTTCTTCAGAATATTTTTCATGACATTAGAGCTTACTATCTTTCCCGGCTTCCCTGCGATACCCCATAATTTGAATTCGTTTCCTTCCGAAAAAAATTTCAAGAAAATTCCTTGAAAATTAAAATCTACCGTCCCCAAAGATTGGAACAATTATACTCCTAGTACAACATCGACACCTCACATTGGAATGGAAAGAATTGGACTATTTAATACATATTCCCCCATGGTTAGCTTGATATTATGGCATTTTCCAGAGCAATTTATAGTTCCTCCATTCGCAACCATCACTTGAAATTCTGGTGCTGGGTATAGGAAACAATTCAATTCCTTGGCTACCTTAAAATGAATAAAATTATGGGTACTACCCGAATCAATCAACACTATTACCTTTTTCTTCTTGATATGTCCTTCTATCTTGAGAGTTTTAGAAGTGGTAATTCCTACCAATGCATTACACGATATGGTCAGACTCATTTCTTCTTCTTCTAGGGTTTCTTCCTAGTGTATATCCTCTACTTTTGAAGTTTCTTCTTCATTTTCTTCCTCCTCTTCACAATCTATGGAAAATAATTTCTTCTCAGTGCACTTATGACCTTTATTGTATTTTCTATCACAACTGTAGCAAAGCCCTTTTGCTCTTTTCTCTTCCAATTTTTGTGGTGTCAACCTTGTAGGTTGTGGAATTCTAAGAGTAGCAACACTTCCCTCTTTATAGATGTGAGTGATACGCTTCCTCGTCGCCATAATTTTACATTCAATTTTTCTTGCCAACCTAAATGCCTTCTCCAATGAATCAGATTCCCAAACGCGGACTTCATGTTGGATGTTATCCTTTAAAGTACCTATGAATAAATCAATCCTATGTTCCTCTGGAATATCAGTTACCCTTATATTCAATTTTTGGAAGACCTCAATGTGCTTCGGCACTTAACCCTTTTGTTTGATATTTATCAATTGGCTAAAGAAGGTGTTGCTCTTTGTATCCTCATAATGTGTTATCATTTCCTCTGTAAAAATTGACCAAGTGACAATTTTTCTACAAGAGAAAAGCCACCGATACCATACAAATGTATTTTGTTCTAAATGTAAAGTTGCAATGCATACCTTTTGTGTGTTTTGCACATTATTGAGATCAAATTATTGCTCCATCTGTAGTATCCATGTTACGGGATCCTTGCCATCAAACTTCCTCATATCCATATTTGGAATATGGTGGTTCTTCTATCCAACATTAGAGTTTATGAAATCATTATTAACATTTATTTTGTTCTCATCATCATTTTCCTCTACTATTTTTTCGCCATTAGGAAACATTTCTTGTATCAACTTTGTCAAACCTTCCATGTCTGCTTTTAGATCATTCTTCATGTTTTCCATGTTGTCTTTCATTTTTTCTTCCATGTCATCCATCTTAGCTTCCACACCTTTCTTCAAACCATACATATTATTCTTCAAACCATCCATCTTTTCTTCCACACCTTTCTTCAAAACTTCCATTTCATTTTTTCTTGCTCTTTGCGAGAGCGAAATTTGGTGCACTTGCTCTTGTAATTTTGATAGATCATGTTGCAATTCTTCATCTTCATGAGTCATAGTAGAGTACTATGAGGGCTTAATGGATGTTAAATTATTTTTAGGAGGCATTTCAGAACCCAATACTAAAATATATGCTCAATAGGCCCTTGGAATCACTTCAGACTGATTTTTGTTTTTTACACAAGACATGCAATTCGGAAAAAAATACACACCTTTTTCTTGCTTTTAAGGAGCTCAATATTAAAACTGAATTATCTCTGTGATTTCGGATCTTCAATATCTAAAATTTGGCACTGAGGTAGCCCTCTAAATTCTCTTTCGAATGGCACAGGTTTGACCTAATTTGGATTCTTTAAGACAAAGTTGTGCCCAATATTCTATGATGGCCTAATTATGGACTGGTTTAGTAGAGTGAACTTGTACGAATTGCCACGTGTCATTGTTTCCTCCTTCGGCTCTAAAATTGATAGACAGGAAACTAAATTCTGTGTATTTGTGGCCATTTTTTATAGAATTCTAATCCGATTCTCAGATAGAGAGTTATGAATATTTTCCCACGATCACCTATTTGAGATGAAATTCAGGAGCCTGCAAAAGACCCGACTTACGCAAACCATATCTCTGAAAATATTGCGAACCAAGATCTGAAATTTTGTGATGATGTTCCTCAAGATTTTGGCTTCACACTCTAAATATTTCAGCTTCTGAACCTTCGTATAAAAAACGTTATAGCGAAAATTCCACGATGACTTGTTTGGAGTAGCGAAACCCTAGAATCCAAAGCTTTGATACCAAATGTTATGAAACCATCTCCAAAATTAGAAGAAAAGAGAGATCAACGCCTTTGAAATAGCCACTTTGAGGGGAAAACCTCCAATACATTACATAAACGAATAATCCTTGGATAATACAAATTACAAAACCTCCTTTCTATATATAGGAGTCCATGGGGCCACAATGTAATCCTAGCTGACCTAACAATAATAATTGAAGGGAATAATAATAACAATATGGGGGTTACAGGGGTACAACCATAACAATAAGGGGGTTACACTAACAACAATAAGGGACTATACTAGTAATATAGGGACCTCACAGGTTGAGCCATTTCCCAAAACCTACTAGAGAGGCTATAGGCATGTGTTTGCTTCACCTAGAGTGAAAGGGGCCATGCCTTCTTCATCAACACAACAGGTGGATAAAGGTAAGGAAAAGGTGATTGAACCAACCATTCATGATGAGGAGGAAAATCACAGATGCAATAATCAAAGGTAAAGAGGTTAATATTAGTGAGCTCCAAGCTAGTCTTGAGAGGGCTAAATATGTGATTCACATTATTGAGCATGAAAATGAGCAGCTAAAGACCAAACACACCATTGATGAGGTGAGATGCATCAAAGCAAAAAAAGAGGCATAGAATGCTAAAGCCTTGATTGAAGAAAAATTAGAGAAGTTTGGTGAACTTGATGATGATGAGGATCGGCCTCCAAGACAAATACATAGGACTAGAGGGATGAAAAGAGCACTAGCCCTAAAGAGACAAAGGGAAGTTGAGCTAGTAGACCAGCTTACCCTAAATGAAAAGCTTGCCCTATAAATTAGTGAGAACAGGGAACCATGGCTTGATAGAGCTAATCTACACTTGGAAAAGCTGCTAGAGAAGGCCAAAAAGGATAATGATTTGTTGAGGACAAAGGTCAGACTTCATGCCCGTAAAGAGAGAATTGCATTGGCCAAGCTCAAAAGAGCCAATTCCAAAACTGAATACTTGACCAAACAATAAGAGAAAATGAGGCTAGATATACTTGCCGAGGTGACACTCCATGCCTCAAACACATGATCAGAAAATATCCCATCAATTTTGACAAAATTTTGGAAAATTTAGCATGTTGGTACATTTACATGTTTTTAAGGGTATTTTTTGTATAGTAAAATTGCTAAATGCGCAACACCTTGGACGCTATGCTCTTTTTTGAGGCATCTAATGGAAAAATGGCCACCACCAGTAGATTCATAATGATGAGGGCATCAACCCTATGCATTTTCTAAGCTTTTAGAGGAGAAATGGTCACTGAAAAAGACAAAAATCCATGTTTCCTCGCCCCGGTCGCTATCGCTATCATGATGTTGCTACTTTGAGTAGGGTGTTGAGGAAGCAAATCCCCTCTCGCGGGACGCAGGCGATCCCTACCAGCCCGAAGGGGTCTAGCAAACAAACAATGCTATGACGCAGGCTCCTAGTTACGAATGAAAGATTTGGGATAAGAACCTACCTGGATTCCAGCGCTCGATCTGAACAAGAGATGTCCCCGTCCTTCAGTCCTGGCAGATCACAATCCTTCCACGATCTCCGTGGATGAACACCTGCACACAGAAAGAACAAACAGACACAAGCATAGGAACCAGCATACGTAACTAAACATCGGTCAGAAAAGACATTACTCGCATTAACATAATGGAAAAAGGAGTGGAACCATAATCATAGTCATCTATTAAAGTGGTAAACGAATAGAAGTTACAATCAAGTTCTGACGCTGCAGCCTCCTTCGCGCGGGTCTCCGGTCGTCCACGTCTCGCAAGGCTCGCCGGGGGAAAGGGAAACCTCTCCAGAGTCTCGTAACAATGGTCTCCTTGCTCGAATGGGCCTTAAGGGAAAGGAAGGATTCTTTTCAGCACAAAGGCACTTGGGAATAGGAGATGCAAAGCTTCAGCACTTCAAGACTCTCAGCCCTTCAAGACTAGCTTGCCATGGATTTGAGCAGGCTTTTATAGATGGGGAAGGAGGGAGTTGGGATCCCTATTATTATGGGATTGGCCCTATCAACAAGGAAGGTTCCATAGAAGGTGGCAAAACCACTTCCCTTCCATAGAACTCCCGCAGCCAAACCTCCCAACTCAAGATAGGCAAAGGTTGTGAGTTTGTTTGAACTCAACTTCCGCCATCCATATTTAAAAAACAGTCCCTAAAATGGGTGGCGCGATTGCTGCTCTATGACAGAGCGCCAAGTGGCGCGACCTCTTTACAGAATTTCCCTGATTGGCGCGAGCACTGAACTGTCTACCCGCGCCAATGCAAAAAGAGCTGTTTTTCATGGATTTTGCAAGGAGATGTCTCAAGGGGAAATGAAGCTCATACTCAGAGGGATGCAATGATGATGTTTTCGGTGCATGACAGTGTTCACAGGTCACGTTATGGGTCCTCCATTGTGCGGGACGGGGAATGGTAGGGATTGGACAACCATCGTGTAACATAGGGAAAATGGGCTTCATTTTGCAAACTAAAGGTAGTTCTAGAAAGTAGACTTGAAGGAATTTCCAACAAGCCATATTGGAGCAAGCACCCAAATTCAGCCTTGAATAGAGAGGATGCATTTGACAGGAAAAGGGTGCATTTGACAAGAAAATGGTGCATTTGGCAGTCTTCTGAAATTTTCTGAGTTTCACTCCAGTTTTGATTTTTATCTTGGGAAATGTTGAATTTACCTATGTAAATGACCAATATGAATGTAATTGTCATGTCTTTACTATTTACTAGGGTAAATACATTAGGTAAATCAAGAAAATGAGGTGTAATAAATCAGTTCACTTGAGATACGAATGAGTCACATTGACCGTCCTATACTTTAGCTATTAGTTTAGATTTTTGTGTAATATCTTCCTCACCTCATGGATTCGACCCCTAAGGATGAGTGAAGTTGGTTTTCATGTCTATTTAACTTAGTTCTTCACATTAGTCAAAGTTTGGAATCAATTTGATTTTTCTAGTTGATCAAGGGAACTTGTACTCAGTTTTGGCCAAGCTAATAAAGAGGAGTTGCAACTAAATTTATGGGATACCTATGGTATTGAATGTATTTCATAGTTTCTTCTTCAATATCATGTGCTTGAATGTATTGTTCATATTCTCTTTCATTTCTATGTTATGATCTCTTACAAGTTATAAATTCAGAATACATGTCTGCCATGCTCTGTTTTGGGTAACTGGTCATATTTTGTTCATTATCTTATGTATGAGAGAAATACATCCATTATGCTTTTATCAACCTTCTTACAGTTTCAAAATAATTCCATAACCATTCCCTTCAAGTGATAGGCATTGTACCTACCTTGCCCCATTGATACCTGCAACCCTAACTCATTTGCCATGACCTAGCTTTCCTTGACCTAATTCTTTCATCCAGTGATTTCCCAACCAAAACCAAATAAAAAAAACCCCTGCACTCTTTATCTAGCCTTAAAACCATAATTTCTCCAGCCCTCCTGGCTGTGACCCTTTTGGAGAGAGCCCTCTCCAACTTGATAGGGCTAGCTATCAAGTCAAAAGCTTGGTTTTTGGATACCTCTGTTGGGATTCCTTCCTTAGCCTTGGGAATCTGGTGGAGTGATTACAAGACATATGGACTAGAAATATTTTCTTAGCATATTCCATTAAACTACGGTGAAAATACTGATGCTCAATTTTTACTTGAATCATATTCTACAACTACTTATTTTAGTTCATACATGAGAAATCTACATAAAAAAATGGTGTTGATGTGTAAACATATACAAAATGATTGTCAAGAAAATGATGGTTACGTCATAAAAACAATTGCAGGGCTAGGAAAATCTTTATTGAACTTGAAAAAAATGTATGTACAACAATTTGTACATATAATATTTTCATTGCCACTAAATACTAGTTCAGGAAAATGTATATTTGTTAATACTTCAACAATATATGATCAAGCATTTGTACTAAGAAGAAAAAAAATGTTAGCCTCTCTCTCATAAACAATTATAAAACCAAAATAAATTAAATAAATTAAATATTGAAAATTAGGATTTTATGCCTAATTTTCTAGATTATGTTAGTCCCTCTGGATTAGGAGTTAGTTTAGGCCTACCTAACATAGCTCCTAGATTAGTACGTGGTTGATCTATTTTCTCAACCAAGTTGTCCTAGATAGACACACTATCTTGAGACAACTTCCTCATCTATTTATTTGTATTATTAAATTCTTTTAATAATGAAGAATATGTAAGGAATGCATTTTCCAACAGTTCTATGTCTCGGGTATTTTTATGAGTGTTTTATGAGTTATTTAATTTCTTACATGTGGTATCAGAGCTCATGGATATTCTGGGTGTATGTGAGTTTTTTTTTTAAGAATTAATTGTGCATTGTGTGAATTCGTGACATTTGCATAGAACTGCTACCATGAGCGTGAATGTGTATATCAAGAGGTTGCGTGTGAGTGGTTTTGTTTTAGAGCGAGAGATTCATCTATTTGGCTCAAATATAGTAGGAAATTTTGATCGATTAGTAGATCTGATCTGGTGGAGATTTGACCTACGTGTTGATCTGAGGGGTTGTGTTTATTTCCATTTTGAGAATTCCATGGTTGAGCCTGTAGCAGAAAGGCACAACTGGAGTTTATTATCATTGGAGCTATGTTAAAATTGTAGAAATTTATTAATACTGATAGCATTACTGGATTCTTCTGATCTAACAAATTAATCTTATGTTAAATACAAAATCCTTCCACTTAATTCTTTGCAGAAATTAAATCACCAATTGCAAACACATATGAAGCAAATCAATCGCACATAAACATAGTTGTTTAACGGGAAAGCTTAAAGCTAAAAATCTCCACTATAATATATTACTTATATCAATGGATCATGTAATAATATCATACAAATCTTAGTACATCAAGCTCTCAGTACAATCAACAATCATTACACACTGTCATGCAGAAATTTGCATATCTATGCACCAATTTCTTGCCTCCTGACAGCCTGCCTCCACTGCGCAATCCTTGCTGAAGAAGACCTCTGAATGAATTTGAATTGACCTTGCCTTTACTACGCAATCCTCATTGGCATCTTCAATGTGTGTCAGATGCATTGAATGCATCACTATAGTCACAAAAGATAGTCCATCTCACCCTTTCACCTATCTCTCCACTGGGTCTCCACTAGAACTGACATGCAAGTAGTTAACTGTTGTATTTCTTCAGTTGCAAGTGAGTCTCTAGTTATGAATTAATTAAATAATTAATTCACTAAACTCTCACGAGTGTATCTTCAATTAGAACTAGATATATCTAGCACAACTGAGTTAAACTTAATAACAACTCCCATAACTACTCTTCCAAATCTGTCACACCTTTGCCACTTCAGTTCTAACTGAGTCCTCCATGCATGAGTCACCAACCACCCTAGGAATTGCGTAATTCCTTCAGCGCACAGATTTTCCAAATCTGTTCATTGAAATAAAGTGCTCCAAGAGAATAAGTTGATATTTATTGTCGGATTATTATTAAGGGCTAATAATAATCGACATGCATCTATTTTTAGATTGACGATCTATAAATAGACTTCGCCTAATATTCTAAAAATTGAATCTCATCTAGTTTTCACATTTGACCAACCATATAAAAATAGCATCCTACAACTTATAGAATATGCTCACCATGTCTAAAAATAGACATATACCTAAAAATAGCCTGCAGGCCCCACTTAGTGAAGGTGCTTAATTTTCACTAAGCTCATCATCTTGTTGAATCTCAACACTCCCTCTCAACAAGATATGGATTATCCTTCACCCCGATCCTGTCTCTATGGTATTAAAATTTTCTCCTGCTGAGCGCCTTCGTCAGAATATCTGCATCCTGATCTTCCGTAGGAATGTACTGAAGCAACATGATCTTCTGCTGCACATAATCTCTGATACGATGATACCGGATATCTATATGTTTAGATCTATCATGAAACACATGATTAATCAAGAGTTTAATGCAACTCTGATTATCACAATGTATCACTGTAGGATCTAAATGAGAACCGAACAAACCAACCAGGATCTTCCTCATCCAGATAGCCTCACATGCAGCTTGACTTGCTGCCATGTATTCTACTTCTACTGAACTGAGTGCCTTGGATATTTGTTTCTTGTTGTACCAAGAAAATGTTGTAGATCTGATACTGAAAACCCCTATTGATGTGCTCTTTCTATCCATTGGGCTGCCTGCCCAATCTGCATCCATAAAGCCATGAAACTTCACCTCATCTGTATGTCTGTACCATAAACCATACTCATATGTGCCCCTAAGATATCTTAGGACATGCTTTCCTGCCTTCCAAAATATCTTGGTAGGCTTAACCATCGCTTGACTAAGCTGGTTCATCGCATAGCATATGTCCGGACTTGTATTAACTAAATACATGAGCAAACCCACCAACTGTCAATAGAGAGTAGCATCCACTACCTCTACTGATGTAGCATCCTCTTTCCTCCAATTTTCTGGAAGATGAGTATCCATGGGCTTGCAGTCCTCCATGTGAAACTTACAAAGTATATCCCGAGCATACTTGCCTTGAGATACAAACAGTTCACCTTCTCGCTGCCATATTTCCAATCCAAGGAAATAATGAAGGAGGCCCAAATCCTTCATCTCAAACTCCTTTTCAAGATCTTCCTTGCATGAGTGTATCAATTGCTCATCACCTGTTAGTATTAAATCATCAACATAAAGAAAAATGATTAAAATCTTACCTCCCACCACAATTTGGTACATGTTTGCATCCGCCTCACTCTTGGTGAAGCCAAGTCCAGTGAAATAGATGTCGATCCGTGTGTACCAAGAACGAGGTGCTTGCTTCAGCCCATACACCGCTCTTTTGAGTCTGCACACATGCGAATCACTACTGAAGATCTCAAATCCTTCAGGCTGCTCAATGTACACTTCTTCCTCAATGATCCCATTAAGGAACACAGTCTTCACATCCATCTGATGAATGTGCCAACCCATCTGCACTGAGAGAGCAAGGATGGTCCTTATGGAAGAATACCATGCGACAGGTGCAAAGGTTTCTTCATAATCAATCCCCTCGATCTGTGAGAAGCCTTGGGAAAAAAATCTTGCCTTATACTTCTCGACGCTACCATCAGCAGCTTGCTTTACCTTGTAGATCCACCTTGAACCTACCACTGATTTACCATCCAACCTTGGAAAAATATCCCAAGCATTGTTTCTGAAAATGGAGTCATACTCCTCCACCATGGCATATACCCATGTGGGCTCCTACACTGCTTCTTCAAAAGAAGATGGTTCTGTCATGATACACTTGCTCATGAGATCCATGTATCCAGTGAATCGGTCAGGTGACTGTCTCTATTTCTGCTGTGATGTAGGGACTCCTACATATTGTGCTGCATCAAGATTATGTGGTATGCTTTCTGCCTATTCTAATGTTTGGTTCTGCATGAGTGGACTCCTCCACTCCATGAATCTCCTCTTGTGGCTGATCCACATCTACAGGCTCATCTTTGGGAACAAGAAGTTCCTCCTCTGCATGAAAGTGTAGCTCCCTCTCAAGTGACAACTTCATGGCTTTCACCTCATTGAATTTTATATCCCGTCGCACCATAGTCATCCGACTGTTTGGAAAATACACATAATAACTATGGGGTGTTTCTGTGTACCCCGCAAATATCCCAACTTCTGCAGTCAGCTCAAACTTCTTCCTGGCGTCCTTTTTCACATGAATGTAAACAAATGAGCCAAAAATCTTCAAATGAGAAATGTCAGGCTTCTTATCAGTAAAAGCTTCTTCAGGTGTACTCATGCCAAGTACTCTATGAGGGCAACGATTTTTCACATAAACCACAGTGTTGCATGCTTCCACCCACAAGTGCATTGGCAGGCCCTGGTCATGCAGCATAGCTCGTGCAGCACCCACGATCATTCTGTTCTTCCTCTCCGCTTCCCCATTTTGCTGTGGGTTATGAGGCGCTTTGAGTTCTCTTCGACTTCCTTCTTTTCTACAGAAGTCTTTGAATTCGTTTGAGATATATTCACCACCATTATCGCTCTGCAGAGCCTTCACTTGCTTCCCTGACTCCTTCTCCACCAATGCTTTAAACTCACAGAACTTTGAGAATTTTTCGCTGTTCTTCTGCATAAATAAAATCCAACATCTACGAGAATAGTCATCAACAAATATAACATAAAATCTGTGTTTTGCTGTTGAAGCAATCGAGAGAGGTCCACACACATCTGTGTGAATTCTCTCCAGGATCACAGAAGCACAGTTTTCCTTCTCATGAAAGGTGGTCTTCACAAACTTACCCATAGTACATCCCTTTTATTGATCTGACTGCGCAAGATTACCCTTGGGAAGTCCAATAGAAATCTGCTGTAAAATCTTCAAGGCACCATGGTGAATATGGCCCAATCTCCTGTGCCATAATTCGCCCTCATCTCAGCTCACCACTTCTTCTACTTTGCCCATCATTTCAGTGCAGCCATCTACCTCTATATTGTAGAGATTCTTAACTGGAATCCCTATCCTCTTGGTTTGACCCATTTTTTTATGTCGCAGGAAATATTTTCCCTCGCTGAAAACAACGTCATAACCTCTGTCCTCCAACATTGTGACCGAGACCAAGTTCTTCTTTAGACCTAGAACATGCATAACATCTTTCAACAGAAATGGTTTACCTAACTCCCTCTCAAAGGTAACAGTTCCAATGCCAGTCGCACTGTATCTACCGTCGTCACCCATCTCTATATGCATTTAGAGATCCTTCTCCTCCAACTCACTAAACAACTCCTTGTCTCCTGTCATATGGAAGGAAGCAGCACTATCAAGATACCACACCGATCCCATTGCACTTGAAACTAAGCATGTGATCAAAGAGAAATCAAGTTAAAATTGCGAGGCTAAGGCCTCACCCGCTGCAGCTCCAACAACCTTCTTGTTCTTATTTTTCTGTGGGAAGTTAGTGGTGAGATGCCCATGTTTGTGACAGTGAAAACACTTCACCTTGGACAAATCTAGCTTCTTGCCTTTAGCCTCGGATTTTGGATGGGATTTCTTCCCCTTCCCTTTCCTTGCTTTGGCAGCCAAAGTGAAATTCTCTTCATCATCATTCTTCTATGAAGAGCCATCCCTGGTATTCCTCCTTATCTCCTCCTGCACAAGATCTAACCAAAGTCGCTCGCAATCCGACAGTTTCTCCTGTCCATTGACAGAGTCTTTGTAGCTGTGCCAACTCTTCGGAAGCCCAAGGAGAGCGAATCTCACCAAGTCATCATCTGCAAATTTAATTCCCACATTCCCCAGCTCATCCCTACATTAGACAAACTTCGTGAGATATTTTGGAATACTGTCGCCCTTCTCCATTTTGGTTTTTCTGAGCTTATCTTTCAGCGCCAACTTCCTATGGTCGCTACTGCTTTGGAAAAGATCTTTCAAAGGCTTCCACATTGCAAATGGAGTGGATTTTTTATGAAGGCTTGACATAATATGGTCTTCACACCTTCCAACAGAATTCTTCTTGTCTTTGCTACCTTCTTTTTCCATGCGTCAAGTAATGCAACATCGCTAGAAGTAGGCTTAGGAACAACGCTATCGATGAACTCCTTCAGTCCATTATCTTCAAGCACCGCCTCCATCCTGTCCTTCCAGGCTATGTATTTCAAGCTACCCTCAAGGGCATACTCCAACCGCAACCCATTGAAAGCCATTTCAATGAATACTCAACTGTCACACCAAGAAATTTCTGCAGCAAATTTGAATTGTCCACCAGCACAAAACTTAGCACCGCTTCAAGTTTGCAATCTCTAGTGATTAAAACTGATCTAATACCATGTAGAAATTTATTAATACTGATATTATTACTGGATTCTATTGATATAACAAATTAATCTTATGTTAAATACATAATCCTTCCACTTAATTCTTTGTGGAAATTAAATCGCTAATTGTAAACACGTATGAAGCGAATCAATCGCACATAAACACAGTTGTTTAACGAGAAAGCTTAATGCTAAAAACCCCAACTATCATATATTATGTATATCAATGGATCATTTAATAATATCATACAAATATTAGTACATCAATCTTTTAGTACAATCAACAATCATTACACACTGTCATGCAGAAATTTGCATATCTATGCACCAATTTCTTGCCTCCTAACAACCTGCCTCCACTGCGCAATCCCTGCCGAAGAAGACATCTAAATGAATTCGAATTGGCCTTGCCTTGACTTCAAAATCCTCATTGGCATCTCCAATGTGTGTCATATGCATTGAATGCATCACTATAGTCACAACAGATAGTTCATCTCACCCTTTCACCTATCTCTCCACTGGGTCTCCACTGGAACTGACATGCAAGTAGTTAACTGTTGTATTTGTTCAGTTTCAAGTGAGTCTCTAGTTGTGAATTAATTAAATAATTAATTCACTAAACTCTCACTAGTGTATCTTCAGTTAGAACTAGATACAACTAGCACAATGGAGTTTAACTCACTTAACTGAGTTAAACTGAATAACAACTCCCATAACTACTCTTCCAACTTTGTCACAACTTTACCACTTCAGTTCTAACTGAGTCCTCCATGCATGAGTCACCAACCACCCTAGGAATTGCGTAATCCCTTCAGCCCACTGATTTTCCAAATCTGTTCACTGAAATAAAGTGCTCCAAGAGAATAAATTGATATTTATTGTCAGATTATTATTAAGGGCTAATAACAATCGACATGCATCTATTTTTATATTGACGATATATAAATAGACTTCGCCTAATATTCTAAAAATATAATCTCATCAATTTTTCACATTTTACCAACCATCTACAAATAGCATCCTGAAACTTGTAGAATATGCTTACCATGTCTAAAAATAGACATACACCTAAAAATAGCCTGCAAGCCCCACTTAGTGAAGGTAATTAATTTTCACTAAGCTCATCATCTTATTGAATCTCAACAAAAAAAAAAAATCTAAAATTTTTAAAGCTATTGATTCTTAAGAAGTGGTTGAAGGGTATATTTGAGACGCAGTTTGCAGGAGATCAATGCCCTGAGTGCAGTTTAGAGCTACAGAGCTTCCGATATAGGGAATTAATTTTATGTCTTCAAGTAAATTTTGATGTTGGCTTTACCCTTATGAATCCTTTCGCCAATTCGAAGTATTCCACTGCATTGGCTTCACCACTACGAACTCACTCCTGCAATTCTTTAGCAGCGTTTTCAATCTCTTTGCGAATAAGGACTTGGAAAACAACAAAAAAGCTCCCAAACCCAAGCAAGATAATTAATGGTCCAAGGTAAATTAACTGAATTCCAAATTCAAATAATTCAACAACTTCATAAATTTCTTTTGGTGTCGCAGCTTCACTAGAAAATGCAACTTCTGCAAAGCTTAAGGAGGAAGAAAATCAAGAGAGAAACATCCAAGTCCAAAAGTGAGAATCCAAAATGAACTGCTTGTCCTTTTCCGGATGTAAACTCCTTCTGGAAACTTCTGGATCAATTTTTTCCACTATACGCAGCTCTCCGGACCCTCCAAATAACTGTGATGCGACCGTAACTCTTGCGGAAGACGTATAATATATCCCACATCTTGCAAAAAACAACCTCTATTTACTCCTAAGACCATTGTGTTCTACTTTGGAATTACAAAAGCAATACCTACAGCCGAAGCCCAAGGTGGGTTGTGTGATGGCCGCTGCCAATTCAAACCCAATTTCTCCAAATTCAATGATGTGCAATTTACCTCTCAGAGCCAATCTCAATTCAATGATATTTTCTACATGAGCCAGTGTCAACGAACGTGAGCATATGTAAGGAGTTGCATTGAAGTAGCTTGTAGCATTCAAATGGAATTTTAGGTGAAAATTAAAAAAAAAAAAAACATGGCTATGGTAGGTATATTTTTTATAAAGGGAGAGGTGCATGTTTTAAATCGAAATCTAAAATTTATTCATCTTTTTTAAAGTAACTTTATATCACTTTTTAAAGTGATTTCATAAAGTGTTTTTTAAATGAAAGTTAAAGGGATTTAAAAGTTACGTGAGAAGATGTACTCTTTATTTTGAACTTTGTAATTTTAAGATAAGGAGTATTCTTCATGTAATGGGGTGATAAGGTTATAAAGTTTGATTTTTTGGAGTGATAAGTGAGTGGAGTGAAAAGTGAAGTTAATAGAATTGTTATTGAAAAAAATATTCACTTTTTGTAAAGTGAATTTATAAATTTTTTTATTTTGGAGTAATAAGGTTGATGTTTTAAAGTTTTGTAATTTTGGAGAGATGAGTGTCTTATTTTAAATGTGATTTTTGGAGTGATAAGGGAGTAATTTTAGAAGGAGAAGTTCTTATTCAATGAAATGTTTTACTTTGAGAGAGATTAAGTCAGTCCATCTAGTTTTTTGAAGACAAGGAGTTATCACAATGAGTGCTCGAGAAGCTTCAATGCAGATGTTGTAAAGATATAAGGATGATGTGCCCCATACTTGATAAAACATATTTTTTGGTACTTGTGTCCTAGATCTACACGAAATTTAATAAGGGGATCTTAGGTACATCGTGTGTAGTGAATTTGTGTACATGACTTGTGCCCATTTTTTTGACACTCTCTTTGTAATATGGCACATAAGCAAGCTTAAAGTCATCAAGTTTAAGTTATCAAGCTCATGTAATCAAGCTATAAAAGCACAAACAATCACATGCACTTGTGCCACACATCATCAAGTTGATAAAGAGGTCTTCTACAACCATATTCCCCATCCTGCGATCAAAATAATCAAGTTAAGGATTCCACATCAAGAATTCCAAGACAAGACAAAATCAACAACAAATTTTGTATCACTTGTAGATAAACATTTTTGTAACTGAGTTGAATTATCAGGGTGCATTCTCGGTTGAAACTGACACCCCAATTTGAATTTATAAGGTGGTCAAAATAAGACAATTAGAGTCAAGTAAGTCTTTAACTGAGTCATATTATTTGAACTTGTCATTTTTATTTTGGGTGCATTTCCAACAGTGTTCGACACCCTTTTCCAACAAGCACAATCAAGTCAGTACAAAGTTCACAACATCAAGCGAGCCAACGTGAAGTTCATTGAAGAAAAAAACAAAGAAAGTGAGTGAGTTCAACTCTAATGCAAGTAAATGTAATATTCAAACAATAATCAAGCAATTTTAAATCTACAGCAAGCGAGCGTGACTTCCAGTGAGTGCGAAACAAGAAAAACAAGTTTCACCAAGTAAGAGATCAAGAAAATTCCAATGCAAGCGAGTGTGTCGTTCAAATCAAGCGAGCGAATTCAATCCAACAAGTTCAAATCAAGTGGAAAATTTCAAGACAAGCAAACCTGAATTCAAGCGAACGATTTCACATGGTGAAACACATCCAGCTGTTACAAGTTCTTCACAATTTGATCCTATCAAGTGCTGGAGACATGGAGAAAATCATCAAAGCAACTCTTTCTGATATTTCACAGCATCTACAACAGACAAATGAAACAATTGACTTCCTTCAATTGGAGTCACAACTACAAATAAATGAGTTGCACAGACGAGTGATGCTTCCGAGTCTTTGGACTATATAGATAAACATGATTCTAAGTCATTCATCCAAATAAATTCAAGTGTTGAAGTTGTCCAAGTTTAACTATCTTCCAAGCTAATCATCAAGCCATGGGAAGGAATTCAAAGTAACAGAAATCGACGTGGATTAGGATATGACAAATATGACAAAAACTTGCATATCCAAGATTATTCAAAGCCCATCAAGTTTGTTAGTGCAAGATTTCTTGAACAAATCACATCAAAAAATTCTGTGAAAGTTGCAGAAAAACCGACATGCATGCCAACCAAAGTTGCAGTCAAACCAAAATGCTCACATTTTCAAAGAACATGTCATATGTAAGATCATTGTTTTGATCTCCATCCTTGTTGCCATATTGGCAAGCTGAATCATTCATCAAAGAAATGATGCAACCACAACCATCCAGCCAGATTGAATATCAATTATGAATGGATGGATCCTTGGGAATGGTCATCAAAAGTCAAAAGATCGTATAAGCTCTACAACTGAATTCAATCACACCTATTGCAATTGGTAGTCAAATGACAATGGTACTCTCGTGCAGATGAACGAGGGAGTACACCAGTGAAACTCTCCTACACCTGAAGGGGGGAAGTTCAGAAAAAAATTCAAGATGATTGTCTCTACTTTCAGTTGACAAAGGGGGGGGAATGTTAATGAAATTGACGGTGGTTGTCAGACTGAAAGTCTCGACAACATTAGAAAAGCAGCTAGTGGGCATATTCAATAGCCAGTGGGCGTTCAAACATTCAAGAAGCCAGTGGGCATCAACAATGAGCAGTTTCTGACAGCATCAACAAAATCAACAATGAGTTGTTTTTTGACACCATCAACATCATCAGCCAGTGGGCTATCATCATCAGCAAATTCGCCAGTGGGCATCTTCAAAAAAATTTCAATGGACAAGCAAATTCGTTAGTGGGCGTCATAAAAAAAATTTCCAGTGGACAAAGGATGTTGATTTCAAGCAAAGGAAAGATGAATCCTTTTGTAGCTTGGCACGTGATGAAGTTGTAAAGCAAAATTCATAGATGAATCAGACATACAACTGACTCATGGTCTCTTTAGATTGCATTTTTTTCGGCATCCAGCTTTGGCGGTTTTTCAAGCAATGTTTTTGAGGATCAACATGAGAACTTGGAAGATGGTTCCTCGTTCTTATTTTGGATTTATAATTGAGGGGGGGAATGATAGCCTCTATCTCATAAAAAACTATAAATCAGAAAATAAATTAAATTAATTAAATATTGAAAATTAGGATTTTATGCCTAATTTTCTAGATTATGTTAGTTCCTCTTGATTATGAGTTAGTTTAGGCCTACCTAACTTAGCTCCTAGATTAGTGTGTGGTTGAGATATTTTCTCAACCAAGTTGTCCAAGATAGATGCACTATCTTGAGACAACTTCCTCATCTATTTATTTGTATTATTACATTCTTTTAATAATGAAGAATATGTGAGGAATGCATTTTCCGCCAGTTCTATGTCTCAACTGTTTTTATGTGTTTTATTAGTTAATTTATTTTCTACAAAAAACGATGAAACGTGAATCAGATTATTCAGAAAAACATAACATTTTTATCAATTATTGACCGCTTTGTACAATGGCCAGAAAATGTTGAACATGTATGCTTAGCGAAATTTATGTCATGTTATACACTACAAGGAAAGAAGAGAGGAGGCTCTGAGAAACCATACACTATAAGATATGTAAAGTACAATAAACATATTGATCCTGATAACTATTACAGAGAGTGATTATGTTGTATGTCCCATATTTTATCGACAAGAATAATTTTAAAGAACATTCAACTTGAAAAAATGCATATTTATTATTTGAAGAAATCATAAAATGCAATGAAAAAAATTTCATGAACAAAACTATAACATTGTGGACTGATATTGATAGCATAAAAATTGAACTTGAAAACAAAGAGAGAAAATTGTGTGAAAGAGATGTATCTACATAACAAGAAATAGACATTGAAAGAAGTTATCAAGAATAAAATATCGAACCAGATCTTGAATATTTGCAAAAGTCAGAAATGTAAAATTAATAGTTGAGAAACCTTAACAAATCGTAAAATAACCACATATATTAGAAGAAACACAACTCTATCAAGTCATGAGAATGTTGAACAGAGAGCAAGAAAAAATAATGAAATAAATATTGACAGCAAAAACACAAATCTAGATCGACTAATATACATATTTGTAGCAGGTGGTGTGGGCACTGGAAAAACATTATTGCAATCTACTATGCCTAGATAATAATTACACACATAGTGAAGGGATGGTTTAGATCCAACCATTTCAAATAAGGTTTTACCCTTTATTCTGGAAACTTGAATATCCCTAATAATAGGTAATACCTCTATTATGGGCATTGGAAAGGCTTCTACATATTTATTGATAAGATCTCTTCTAGATGTACGATTTCCCACCAAGCCGAAAACTAAGTGATAAAGGTTTTGTAAAATCTTCTAAGATGTTAATTGGTAAAAGTATTGGGGTTGGTTGAATATATTTACCAAAATAACCTAGCCCCTTCTTTGCAAGACCTGCATAGAAATATGCTACTGACGTAAGTAAAGCTAGAGCAACTGTAGTATTAATATCATTTGTAGGTGCGGCTAACTCCCCTTGAGGTAATTTTAGAATTCCCCAAGGAAGAAGAGCACCTGACCACTTAGAAACAAAGATAAATAGAAACATAGTTCCAATAAAGGGAACCCAGGGACCATATTCTTCCTCCCCAATCTGAGTTTTGGTCAAGTCCCAAAAAAATTCGAGAATATATTCAACAAAATTTTGACCACCTACCATATCCTGAATTGAAACTAATGGGATCAAAATGCTCTTTGAATCAATTGTGAGGTCTTTTCAATTGGAAAAACAGGAAAAGATGTGGAAATATCAACCAATTTTTAGTGAAAGGCTTTAAATGTTCTTCCGGTGTTTCATTTCCAAGTTCCATAAAGTTATGTATAGGGTTGGGACCTTGCACTGAGAATGAGAAAAAAAAAATCACTATTTTCTCTCGAAAAACTTGAAGACAGACCTTCCTTCTTTTCACACTACTACGAAAAGAAAAAAAAGGGGAGATATCCATGCTAGAGCACAATCCGTTCAAGGTTGTACTCATTTCAATTAAGAAATGGAAGAAGCCATACAAGGGTTTTCCTATTTTGAACACCCAAAGAAATCACTACCAGCTCTCACAACATTATTCCAATATCTAATTCACACGTACAACAACATATTAGAATATGAATCAACTCAACTAAAAGGAATTGTGATAGCATATATAGGGAAGGTAGCATTCAATGTGGGTGGTATAAAATTTCATTATGCATTCCATTTTCAATTTAGCAAATTAGAATACCTTTCGCTTAAAGGTGAAAAATTAGATACATTAAAATAACATTGTGAATAACTTCTTGTGATGCTTATTGATGAAGCTTATTTTATAGGTAAAAAATTATTATACCAAGGTGACAAACGTTTATGGGAAATAAATAATAATCCATTAGATTATTTTGGAAATATTGATATAATATTTTTAGGTGACTTATTTCAAGTGCAACCCATCAAAGATTCTCTAATTTTTTAGTATGCAATATTATCAAAGGGGAAAAAACATATGATTTTTTAAAGGAAAAAGTAAAATGATATGAATTACATATGAAAATACGTTAAATAGACAAAAAATCATATCATTAACAAAATGCGAGTGAATCAACAAACTGGTGAAGACATATAATATATAAATAATAATTGTTATAGACTTGATCCACTAGATCCATTATTTCCATACCTATTTTATAGGACCAAGGATGTACAAAAATACAACGATAAAATGTTGTTACATATAAAGGAAGAACTAATAGTTCTTGATGTGATTGATGAGGATGAGAGTAAGGAAACAAGTTATGTACCATATGAGAAAACAATGAGATTTCCACCAAAAATTATTATCAAATGCAATGTTCTTATTGAGCTATATGCAAGAAACTATAATATATTGGATGGCCTTGTTAATGGCATAGATGGAGTATGCAAAAAATGTACAACAAATAGGAAAAATGTTGACGTAATATGAATATATTTTGTAAATATATATATTGGTAAATTGCAAAAAACCAAGTATCATGAACTATATGATGAAGACATATCTCCAAATTTGACGCCAATACTATGTATTTGAAAGTCATTTCCATGTCATAGCAAGAGATCTAAAACTATAGTACAGGAAACAATTTTCAATATAGATAGCTTGTATATAACAATACATTGATCACAAGGTTGCGATAGCCATGCTTGTATTTGGCTTATGCATGCCATGTATTTATTTTTGTTTATGTATTTGAATTTAAAATTTAAAATGGGCTTAGCAAGGGACAAGATTCCTAGGGACTGAGGGAGGTCAATTGCTTGGGAAATGCAGCTCACTTGTTGAAGGAAGAAATATTGTTGGGACATACATTACATGTTGTTTTTGGATATTTAAGTGAAATAATATGGTGCTTTTAAAAGGGACTAGTGTTGTGAATTTATGGACTGCAAAAGGAACGAAACAACCCATTCCTTCTTGGAAAAATTCACAAGACAAGGAAGGAAAAAAACAATTAATACACAGGATCTGAATGAGTAGGTGGGAAAAAAAAGGCCAGGAATTCAACGGATGGTCGTGAGAAAGAGGGGTGTGGAAACCAGGGAGAAACATACATGCACAAAGAGGAATAAGTGAAAGTTTTGAACACATTTTTCTGGAGTAATGCAGAGAGGATACACAGAGGAATTGGAGAGGGGACTTCACTAAAAAAAAACACAGGGGTTGAAGAGTAGGATAAACTGTAGAAAAAATCATACATAGGAGAAAAAAAAAATGGTCTGGTAAACATTTAGACATCCTTGTTTGCATATTTATGTGGGTAGGATTTGAAGAAGAAAATTATGGAGTATGCTCCACAGTTTGAATTTCGAGTCGATGTTTCAAGTCCATACCAGGACCCATCATCGAGACAAGAAGCTTGAGAGAAGAAGGAGAAAGGATAAAGTATAAATAGAGATGTGGGGAAACAATAAAATGTTGACAAGACTAACCCTAAAAAACCTAAAAACCTAGAAATCTTAAAAATTGAAATGAATTATGGAATATTAATAATTTTAGGTTAAATAAATATTAATAAAAATTAATATAGAATATACCATAATATGCTTATTAATATAAACTATTGATTATTTAATGAAATATAAATTGTTATTATGAAAGCTCTTAGTATGTGTACCAAAAACGCTTGACTTAAGTGATTGGTGACAAGTGACCCTAACAATAAGATATGGTTTTTTATGCTTCAGATCTACAATAGAAAACCATGTAGTAAAAATATCATATGCAACCCAAAACATAGAAAAACAAGAAACAACCAATGTAATAACCCAATAGAATCTTTGAATTAATAATATTTTTATTAGAAAACACCTCATGAAGGGGATTTACAACATGGGTCTACAGAATCCCCCTCCTTGCGATGGGTCCTTTGATGTCCTTGTGTTTCAGTGATATGTTTCTCTCTCTCAATGTGCATAAAAACCTAAAAACAAGATGGAACTCCAGTGGGAGCTCGAATGTGGGAAGACGATAATGGCGATGATGATAATGATCATGGTGAAGAATGAATGAAAAAACCCTTTTATTCATAACAAAGTATTGAGTTAAAATAGAAATTAGAAAATAATAAAAAATTATTGACCAAATCCAAATCTAGTCCTTAAGAATACTTTATTATATTTTTTGAAGAGGGAAAAGATATTCAAAATGGTCAAATATATTTATTTAGAAAATGGTTGAAGTAATTAACAAATAAAATTATTTATTAATTACTTTTCTAAGAATTAAGAAAAATGTGAAATTGAAATCATTATTAAATAATATTTTAACAATTATTCTAAAAATAAGAATAAGGAATAATAAATAAATAGTGATTTATTTAATTATTCCAAGGTGATTTAGTCAAATGTGTTAAGAAATAATTATCAAATAATTATTTATGGAGAAAATTAAATAAATAATTATCTATTCAATTATTCTCATGGGATTTTTTAATTTTAAACAAAATTGATTTAATAAAAATGGTTTACTAAATTATGTCCTATGGTGAAAGTGATTTTACTATGGTAAAATTAATCCTACATGGTGTATTTCGACCCACCTAGCTAGAAATGTCTAGGTGATCATTTTTTAGGTGCTAACATATTCCCCCCAATGACGAGTGTCAGGAACAAATTGTATGACCGAAATACATTATAGGTTACACTTCCACGAGACACCAAAGGGGAGTCAGAGATAGAGAGAAAGAGAGACAGTGGAAGTGATGTAAGGAACGACTGAGGAATTAGGGGAATTTTGAGGTCTAAAATGGCCTCCTAAGGAAATTATAAAATAATAGTGGAAATAATAAAATAAGGTTTGATTACATCATCAAATTTTAGAGGGAAAAAAAAAAACTATTTTTAAACTCGTATTTTCAACTTATCTCCCTATGGGTTTACTCAAATTTCAAGCGGAAACACTCCTTGGATGTAGAATTTGATTCCTCATCTAATAAGTACCCATGTTGCATACTTTATATGGACCCTGCTACATGAAAAAACATTATTGAAATCACGTTTTTCATGTATTTCTCATTTTTAATGTCACAGGGTCCATCACAAGTATGCAACATGAGTACTCCTTGGATGAGGAATTAAATTTTTCATCCAATGAGTACTCCATCTTGAAATTTGAGTAAAAACGTAGGGAGATAAGTTGAAAATATGAGTCGAAAAAGTAGTTTTATTATTTTATTATTTTTTAATATTTTTACTTTTTTACTCCAAAAATGGTGAATCATCACCCATGGTTGTCATCATCATATTGAATCATATTGGTTCTTATAAAGTTTATTTTGGTTGTACATTTTTCTTAGTAGGCCCATTTTAGACCTCGAAATTGCCCTAATGAATAGAGGGGGCGATACCTACTACAATGATATAATTCTCCTTTTATTTTGGAGAACATGATCTCAAATGAGGCAAGGGAGGCATACACATACCTGCTAAGATAACTAAGTACAAATAATAATGGCATGCCCAACAATATGGGAATTAACTACAAAGTACATGATATACTAGCATCAATGGACCAGAATGTAATGCAATAATACAATGTGTCCCATATACATAATGTGCTTGGAAAATCGATACCAAGACTAATACAAAAAAAATTTGAGTACATGAGATATAATGCCTCTCAAACTGACATGGTGAGGGGATATCACAACCAAAGAAGCCATGTTGAATAAGAAAGTGCTTTGAAGATCTGAATGGGTCATTTGAAGGAGACATGCATATTGTGGGCACTGCAAGTGGTTGAATTCAAGCCAATCAAATTTATGGAACTGCATCTGAGGCTGGGTCATAATCTACTGTCACCTGGGCATGTGGGGGGCTACTTGAAGGGCCACCCCCTCATGAGGTCTGGAACATCTCACACACAACTGGGAAATATTGGTACAATTTTATAGATCACGAGACCATAAAGTGTAGGATTCCCGATCGTGCGATAATGAGTTGGATTTGAGCACGCGAGAAACAACCAAGTCAAAGGAAAATGATGATCTGAGCATTATGAAACCAACTCCAAAAATATAATAAAATAGAGATCAATGCCTTAGAAATAAGCCACTTCGAGGGAGAAGCTTCCTTTACATTACATAAATGAACAAATATTGGATGATACAAATGACAAAACCTCCTTTCTATATATAGGAGTCCATGGGGTTACAATATAATCCTAGCTGACCTAACAATAATAATGTAAGGGCACAATAATAACAATATGGGGGTTACAGGAGTACAATAATAACAATATGGGGACTACAGGGGCACAAAAATAATAATAAGGGGGCTACAATAACAATAATACGAGGCTAGGCCCACGTGGTGTAGATCAGTCGGTGATGGGGTGCACTGTTAAGGCACTTCGTCTGCAAGTTCATCGGTTCAAAACCTGTGGGTGATAATAATTATTCTAAACTACAAAAAAAAAAAACAATAATAAGGGGCTACACTAATATTATAGGGACCTAACATGCCCCTCTCCTTCAAACAAATGTTGTCCTCAACGCTTGATTATTTATTAATGCTTATGTATAAATTCACATCCTTCCATGTGGAATATTTAGCGGGTAAGTTTTTCCACTTTCTGAGATTCTTTGAAATTGACCGATTTCGTAGTTTTCGAGCTCTTGTTTCTATGACTACTTCATATCTTATTTCACTACAATATTGATCTTCCTGTTGTTTCATTCTATTCTACACCAAAGTTAGGTTATCCTTTGAGAGTTGGAGAACTTTTTATTGATGCTCGATGTGATATTCCACTGCTTTATCATCCATATTATCTTTCATTTAATCCTTCAAACCATCCAACTTAGCCTCCATGTAAGCTTTTAAACCATCTATGTCTGCTCTTTGTAAGATCGAAATTTGTTGCACTTGGTACTGCAATTTTGATATATCACATTTCAATTCTTCTTCTTCATGTGTCATAATATTGAACCCATTCTAGAACCCAATACTGATATCTAAGCTTCAATATTCCCTTGGAATCACTTCAAACTGATTTTTCAAACAAGACTTATGCAATTTGAAAAAAATACACACCTTTCTCTTTCTTTTGAGGAGCTCGATATTGAAACTAAATTATCTATGTTATTTTGGATCTTCAATATCTAAAATTAGGTCTTGTAGTATCCCTCTGAATTTTCTTTCCAATGCCACAAGTCTGACCTAATTTGGATGCTTTAAGACAAAGTTATGCCCAATATCCCACAACGACCTAATTATGGATTGGTTTAGTAGATCAAACTTGTATGACGTGCCACATATCACTGTTTTCTCCTTAGGCTCTGAAATTGATACACAGGAAACTACATTCCGTGTAATTTTGGCCACTTTTTACAAAATTCCAACTCGATACTCAGAGAGAGAGAGTTATGAATATTTTCCCAAGGTCACCTATTTTAGATAAAATTCGAGAGCCTGCAAAAACCCTAACTTCCACTGATCATATCTCCGAAAATATTGTGAACCAAGATCTGAAATATTTACACGAAGTTCCTTAGGAGTTCGGCTTCTCATGGTAAATCTTTCAGCTTCTGAATCTTCGTAGAAAAAAAATTATAGCGAAAATTCCACGAAGACCTGTTTGGAGCAGTGAAACCCTATAATCCAAAGCTCTGAAACCAAATGTTATGAAACCAGCTCCAAAAATAGAAGAAAAGAGAGATCAATGCCTTAGAAATAATCAAATTCAAGGGGCCAACCTACTTTACATTACATAAGTGAACAATTCCTGGATGATAGAAACGAAAAAACCTACTTTATATATATAGGAGTCCATGGGGTCACAATATAATCCTAGATGACCTAAGAATAATAATGTAAGGGCACAATAATAACAATATGGGGGTTACAGGGGTACAATAATAACAATATGGGGACTATAGGGGCACAACAACAATAATAAGGGGGCTACACTAATATTATAGGGACCTAACATTGAGGTACCAAACATTTATGAAAGCTATAACCAAGGTACACCACCCTATAAACCACGCTTCTGGAATAAATGTGTTGAAGTTGACAAAAGAGGACCCCCCAGAGTTGAGAAAAATGAGGGATCCTCAACACAGGCATGAGGGATCATAGTAATTTGATTGATGCACTGACACCAGGGATGATGATGGAAGGAAAAAATATGAGTGGTGGACTGACGACTTCCCTTGTCAAAGCATAATATGCATTTTTGACCTGGCAGCGACTAACTCGATTCTAGAGGGGTGTTCTATTACTGAAATGAAGGCTTTTCAAAGACAGGGAAGTATAGATAGAGGCTTAATATGAGAAAAATGGGATGAAAGTGATACAAATATGGATGGAACATTGCAACTGGACTCAATGGGACTCAGAACAGACTCCATATATGCACAGGTGACTCATCTGTGATGCTTTGAACAAGGGTGAATTGATGATGCTGCCACATAGGGGAGGCCTGAAGGGGACCATAAAAACATGAGTAAACAATGGTTACTCATGAAAAATATTGACACATGAGTTGAAAAGTGCAAAGGTAAAGTGGTAATAGAGTACACACAACTCATATGAAGAAATTTTATTTTAATAGGTGGCAAAGTGAGACCTCGAGGAAAAAAATGGTTTTCCGGTGAAGTGTCAAATTACCAAAAACAAAAAGAAACCCATTATAGAACTAAGTGAGATATTTCCAATGGTTATGATGATTCATCAAACCAAGCTATGGTTTGGTCACAATGGGCGATGGAAAACTAGGGTTTTTCCTATAAAAGGGTTTCTTGCCCCCAAATCTAATTCATTTTCATAGTGAGCTATTGGATAATTTGGAGAGGAGGAGAAGGCCTTAAATCTTGGTGAGATCATAGTGCATAAACTGATTGATGGATTTTGGATCTATGACTTTCAGGAAGATGGCATGACTTCTCTAAAAATGGACTTAATGTTTGGTGGAAGGATGACTCCTAGTGAAGAATTAAGGTAAGAAAGGAATACAAGAATGAACTGCTAGAGAAGGTATAGGATCATCCCCACCCCCCAAGTCAAACATGGGGAATGGGTGGTAAGAGTGGTATCACATGAGGTAGAATATTTGAAGAGATGGTATAAAGCAACTACGATATGTGATGTGTATATTTCTCATGAGAGAGACAGGTAGGACAAAATATCCAAGGGATGAAAGGATAATTGACCATACCTAGCGTTGGTTCTTAAGGACCATTCCTTGGATGTGGAAAGGAATAAGTGCTTAAGATATTTTAAAATTGTGTCACAAAAATTATTATATTATGAGGTCTTTGTTATATCCCTTTGGAAATTATTATTTAAAACCCTTAATGATCTCAAGTAATAAAAGATTCCACAATGCCTTTAACTGCTGATAATTGAATGAAAACAAGAACTATTGGGAAACTCAAAATAATATGTCGTAACACAGGATCTATTATGTTAAGTCTCAGAATGAACTTGTGAAGAGAGAAAATTTGGAGTGAAGGAGCGCATATTAAGGTTATTTAACTCTTACTTACAAATGTAATTAAGAGACTGAAAACTACTTTACTTCACTTCATTCGAAGAAGAAAGAACAAAATATGACACAGGGAACACAAATCACCATCAACAATTGCAGGAAACTTGATGCTTATTTCATTGATTCATCAGAAAAATAAGTACAAAATTGTAGTCTTCCAGAGGTCCAAAACTCGGAACCTTCTTCTCCATTTTTATCTTTTTTAAATACATTGGAAAACAGTTTGTAACTGTCAAAAACTTCTTGAAACTACCTAAACTACTTCTTTCCTCTATCAACTACTTTCATTACATTCGAGGGTAATATAACAACCTCGTTCTAAAACAGAAAGAAAATACAATAATAGAAAGAAATATCATGATGTCTTCTGAATGTCTTTCGCTACTGATGTGCTTCCCTTTGTTGCTGATGTGGATCCTTTCACTGATGACGTGGTCTTCACTGCTGATGTAGTCTTCTGGATATCATCTGCTATTGATGCATCTTCAAGAATATTGGTCATCCATCTTCTACATTTCTTCCAGAGTTCAACATTTTTCCTTGGAGCATTAATTATCTTATGATTTTCCAATCTAAAATCAGTGATTGTAGTGTAAGTAGGCTTGTCCACAAATAGTGTCTTGACCATCCATAACAATTGAAAATATTTATGTAGGAAATTAATAATTGTTGTCCCCTTTAACACTGCAGTTTTCTCATGAGTATTATCAACTTTTCTTTTTTCATCCACCAATATATTTCCATAGGTTTCCTAGGACAATAAGTTACCCTGCAGGTCCCAACAAGATGGCAATCCAGCCCTGGTTTTTTTATCAAACAAAGTGTTAAAATTATCAACAGCTTGCTTGATCTCTGTCAATCTCCTGTTTGTTGACTTTCTGTGTGCATTCTTTATTATCACCTTGTTAATTTCTAGAAAACATACTGTTCTATTTTTTATCTCATGTTCATTCAACTCTTGATCTGACTTGGAGTTGATAAAATCTATTAACTTCTTAGCCCAGATGGGTCTATCGTGAACTTTCTGTTTGTCAGCTAGTACAAGCTCTTCAAGATCTATGATTACACTCTTCTCTTATGAAATAATTACTAGAGACTCCCAGACTGTTTTCATCACTCCTATAATCTCATTCCCAAGTATATGTTTAGCTTCAATCAGGGACATGTTCCCTTTCAACTTCTCCTTGAGATACTTGACTTCTTCATAGGTTGACTGATAATCTACATTGTATTTTGTTGCAGTATCTTTTGATATTACAATTTCATTATATTTTTCCCTTATAACCTTCATGGTTGTATCAAGATCACTTTGAGCTTTCTTCCTATCAATATTTTTCATCTTCAATTTAGTACTCAACTGTGATATCTTAGTTGTTGGGTCATCAGTTTCAACTGATAAAACTATTTTGCTGACATGAGAGTTAGTCTGCCCCTATAACCTAGTTACTGCTTCTTTCAATTTGGAAGTCTCTTCATCTTTTTGCAACACCTATTGTAAAATATTCTCCTTTCCAGATTCCACTTCTGCTACCTCAGTTTCCATTGGGTGTTCTCTAGTAGGAAGTTTTAGCTTCTTCCTAAGTACATTTACTTCCGATTCTACACTCTGCAACAACTTCTGCATAGCTGATCTGTCAGTGGGATCTACTCCAATTTTGATAATGATCTTCTTTAATTCTTAATTTTGAATGGAGAGAGGTCTAGAATTAGCTTTCTATAGCTTCATTTTCTTGATCACCTTTCCCAGCATGTTTTCAACTTTACTTGCAACTGCGCTAGTTTTAGTCAAATCATTAGAAATCAATAAACCAGTTTGCATATGTAAATTGATTTTGTCACGTAAGGGAATCTTCCTGGCATCAACAGTCAAATTGACAGTCCTGAAATTGCTTGATGACCCTACTGCCATTTCATATGGGTGTGAAAAAAAAATCTTTAGCTGCTCCTTTTCTAAATCCATAGTAGTTAACAACCTAGTCTGATCAGGGGTGATTTGAGACTCAGCTTGAGCCTCCATGCTTTCCCTTATCCTCTTATTCTTCTCAGCAATTTGGGCAAAAACTTGTTTAATTAATGGTACCTGCTCATGAACAGATTAATTTCTGGATGGTGAAGCTTGTGTATTATGTATTTATCCCAATTGAATTGACAATCCTGGTTGTGCATATGGTACTTCTTCACTCAGCTTAGCCCTCTTCTCAGCTCCTTGCTCCTCTATATCATCATTCCTTTCTATATCTCTTTTATTTCCCTTTCCAAAAATAACATGAGTTTCAATGATAGTGTTGTCATTTCCTTCAAAACCCTTATTAGCCAACTTTTCAATTCTGGCTTGCTCTCATGAGTATAAGCAGAATAACCATTTTCAACCCTTCTTTTAGAAATCACCTGATGTGGGTCATAAGCCACTTTTCACCCAACAATAAATGCATGTCTTCTAGCCTTTGACTTGATTCTTTTGCAACTTGTATCATATTCACAATGAAAGGTCCAACAATCATGGGAAACTTAGACAGATTTCCTTTCTTCATTGGCACAAAGTGAATTTGATCAACATTTAAAATTTGCCTAGTAAATTCTAAAGCAAACATCCTCATGGGAACAAAGGTAGGCAATATACAAGGTTCAACCCCAGCCCCATACAACCTAATCTCTGAATAGTCTTAAAAAATAAACCAGTCCCCATATCTGCAATTATTACTGAGCTGGAGGAATTCCTGGGCTTTAGGCAGAAAACATGGGGGAGCAGTCCCATTCAAAATTTTATAAGCAATTGGTAAATAGTAGGCTAGCAAATTCAAATAACCCCCCATCATTAGGTTCATTCCTTACCAAGTTAATTCAAAACACTATTGATTGCCTTTTCTTGTTTGAATCCATAATATTCAACCCCAAATTTAAAAACTCCTCTGCATTTTGATACATGAATAGATTTTTAAAAACTAAATGAAATTCGAAATAACCTGTTAAAGTTAAGCTCATGAATTGAGAATTGATATTCTCTTCCAAAAATGATGGGATATATAACACTACTTCAAGATTCATCATCAAATCAAAAAATCCCAGTACTGATATGTCAATCTTAAAAGCATCTTCTTTCCCAAGAATTTTTGATAAAAATTGCAATACAGGTTTAATTTCTACATCAAAATTTTCTAAAGAGAATACCTTTTCATCTGGAGAAAACTTCCTTGCTTGTGGATTCAGGAAGAAAATCATTTGTGTGTATTCTTGCCCTGCAAGATTGTCATAATGAGCTATTAAAGACTCTTCAGCGAAACTAAAATAGGACTCTGACTCAGGGTAGCAAAAGGCTTGACGAATTAACAAATATGACACCTGGAAGACACTTTCTCCCAAATGGTTCATGACAAAACATTTTCCAGGGTATAAAGATGATGCTAACCAGTGAATGAATTCAAGGAAAATATGGGTTCTTGGGACACATGCAGACATACTCTAGACCTGACCATGGCTGTAAATATAGGGAAATTATGTTGGTTGAGGATAACTTGCTGATACAGAGATAGGTTTTCAACTATGCACCTAGTGTCTATGATATCTTGCTCTATGTCCATGAGGGGAATGTGACTTGACGAGCTAGATAGGGATGAATTGGCCATGTTAGCACTTAGGATTATGACTGGTTTGACTTTAAATGGGAGAGTAGGGTGATTAGGATGACCAAAGCAATTTGAATAGAAACGAACAAGTGGAAAAAACAGTTTTGACTCGGTATTTTATAGGCTCAATGGGAAAATTGGGGAAGAATAGTCATTAACTGCTTGACAAGACCTGTACGTGACTGATACGAATAGTGATTTGGCTCACTTGCTAACATCGTCCTCTAGTTGCTTGCATCACCACGGGGGCACCTCAGTTATGACGGGCTCATCAGCGTTGTGCTACCGGAGTGATCGTGGGTCGTTGATTTGAGTCAACGAGCCTACGTCATAGTCAACTGCGAAGGCACCCCCGCACCCCACAAATTAATTATCAGGCTATTTGTGCCCACGGGTTCCTCCCAATCGACCTTCTTCAATTTTCTTTTCATCTCCGCCCGAAAACTTGCATATTCTTTAAAGTTGTGGTTGGACTCACCTTTCACATGCTCCGAAACAAAACATTAATGTTTTGCATATAAAATTTCAATATATTTTAGCATATGAAAACTTATTTCATTTTTTCTTTATTTACAATATATATATATATATATATAAACATCTGGCTCCACCTGGGGATAGTGATTTTTTCCACGAAAGCATTAAGAACCACAAATTAGTGCCTTCACCTTGGGCATGGAGTCAAATATTGTTTTGGTGACATATGAACAATGAAGAATCTGATATTTACAATGGTGGAATGATTTTCTTTCAGTGTTGAAAATAGTGCTTCAAATGCTACCCATTCACAGGAAGCTGCAGAGATTCTCCATCTATATTCTCCAGGATAAAATTATTATTTGATCTAGCTTTAGTGATTCTGTAAGGTCCATACCAGAGAGGATCAAATTTTCCATGCTTTCCCTTACCCTCCCTTCTAGTATCCCATCTCATTACTAAGTCTACTGCTTGAAATATAATTTCCTTTTCTTTCCTGTCAAAAATGGTTTTCATCTTTGTATGATAAGTAATAAATTTGTCTCTAACTTTATCTCTATTTTCACTTAACTCAATTACTTTATTCATTCTTCTAACCAGAGCATTGGGTTCTTCTTGATATTCCTAAATAAAATCAATCACAGTTTTGGCCAATTGACTAGGAAACAATGCCTGTGTTCCATAAACCAACTCAAAAGGTGATCTGCCAGTGGACCTTCTAGTAGTGACCCCAACTGCCCAAAGAGAAAACTTAAGTTTTGAGTCCCAATCCTTCTAATTTTCAATGATGGTTTTCTTTAGGATTTTAACCAAGGTTTTGTTAGAGGACTCTGCCAATCCATTCCCTTGTGGGTGGTAGGATGTGGAATGCGAAAAAACCACATTATAATTTTGACAGAAATCAATGAATCGAGCATAATTGAATACCTAAGAATTATCTGTCACAATCTTGACTAGACAACCGAACCTGCTAAAAATATTCTCCTCCAAGAACTTCATCACCACTTAGTCATTTGCTTTCTTGGTGGGTATTTCTTCAACCCACTTTGTGAAGTAGTCAGTGGCAGTTAAAATCCACTTGAATTGTCCACTTGATGGTGGATTGATCTCTACAATAAATTCCAGTCTCCGCTGTCTAAAATGTTCTTCTATGAATACTGGAATTAGAGGCAGAGGAGAAAGTCTCTTCTTTTCAACAAACAATTGACATTTATGAAAAATTCTGACCAGTCTAAACACATCTGCAAACAATGTAGGCCAATAGAACCCTGATTTGAGGATCTTATGTGTCGTCACCTTCCAACTGTAATGTCCCCCACACAGGCTTTCATGGTATTCTTTGGTAACTTCAATGGACTCTCCTTCAGTTAAGCATAGCAATAAGATACTAGCAAGATCTTTCCATTATATTTGTGCTTCTACTATGACATATGGCTGAGACTGAAGCTTTAGGGCTCTATATTTTGTTCTATTCAGTGAATTTAGACAAGAAAAGAAACACATATAGTGAACAATATCTTTGTACCGATCTGAACACAAATATTTGTACTGAATACCTGGTTTGGGCTTATTTTGAACTTCTAAATTGACAACTTCATCCACTGGTGCTAACATATTGACTCCTAATGCTTGAAAATTTGTTTATGTTAACAACTTTGCCAAACCATGCCCTTTGATTAATTTTGTAGGTTTAATGTCCATATCGTACTCCTGAATTTTTTCTATCCATTTTCCTCTCTTCCCTTCTACATCACTTTGAACTAGCACATCTTTAACAACAGTGTTGGGGACATGCAATTATTTGAGACTATAATACATAAGTTATGAAGGATTTGAGTGATTTAACGAATGCATATACTTGTTTCTCCAAAATTTTATATTTGAGCTCAGCATCTTTGAGAACTTTCCTGAAGAATTCCACTGGTTGTTCTCTATTCTCCTCATTTTTTCTGTAATAACAAAACAACAATAGTAGAGGGGGAAGCAAATGAAAAAATCTGAAAATCCTTCTGATAATCGGGACTAATTAGAATAGGGAATTATTGGAGAGCCTATTTTATTCTGGTAAATGATTCCCTTGCTTCCTTATTCCATTGTACTTCTGCCTATTTTTCAACATATTGGTTATGTTTCTAACAATTTTTGCATAATTTGGTACAAATATTCTCAGAAAGTTAATCTTTCCTAGAAATCTCTGAATATCTTTCTTGCTTCTGGGAAAAGGAATTTTCTGAATTTCTTCTACCCTTGCTGGATCAATCTTTACCCCTTGTTTTGAAACTATGTGGCCCAATAATTTACCTTCTTCCAAAGAAAATAAATAATTTTTGGGGTTAAGAGACAAGTCATACTTCCTACATTTCTCAAAAGTTATTTGCAAATGTTCTTAGTAAGTGTTCATCATCTGAACTTGAATAAACAGTGACATCATTGAGATATATAACCACATACTTGTCTCCAACAAATGCTATGTCCATGGCCCTTTAAAAAGTTTCACCTGCATTCATGAGTCCAAATGGCATTCCAGCATACATGAAAGTACCCCATGGGGTTGTGAATATTGTTTTTTTTTGGTCTTCCTTGTCTATTGCCACCTGATTATACCCAGAAAATCCATCAACCATGGATATCCTATAAGCTTCTGTCACCTTTTTTAAAACATAATCCATTTTAGGTAAAGGATAATTATCTTTCAGAGGTGCCCTTTCAAGTTCCTAAAATCCACGCACAATCTTATCTCTCCATTTTTCTTCCTGATAGGAACCAGATTAGACACCCAATCAGAATATCTGAGAGGAACTATGATCTTTTCTTGGAGTAATTTCTTCACCTCTTTTTCAATTGGAGACAACAATAATGGATTAATTTGTTTGAGCTTCTGTCTATGTGGTTTGACTCCTTCCTTCAATGGAATCTTATGTTGCATGACATCTTTGTCATATGTCTTAAGATCTTTGTATGACCAGGCAAACACATCCATGTACATCTTGAAAAGATCAATGTACCTTTATTTATAATTTTTGGGAACACCTTTGAATAACTTCATTATTTTTGGTTCCTATTGATTTCCTTCTGGTGAGTTTTCTTTGAATCAACTGCAACATCATTTGAATCAAACAGCCTCTCAAGAGGAAAAAAACCATTAGGGAGTACATTATCTTTCAATTGAATAGTTTTCTGATCACTTATTGATTGCTTGAAGTGTATTACATCTTCTTTCTGCTATGTTTGTTCTTCATCCTGATCTATTTCATAATCTTCAAAATTTCCAATCATTGTTAAAAAATGATTTATCTTCTCATAATCTTCAAACACCTGCCAATGTTTCACATTGTCTGGGACAAAGGGCCTGTGTCTAATCTCTATCTCATACCTTAGCCTTGGAATAATTGTAGGCTTGAAGGTGCTAGCTGCAACTGCTAATGAATCAGCCAGTCTTCTCCTCCCTTGGAATAAATTGAATGTTGAACGCTTCAAAAAAATTCTCAATCAAGTCCCAAAATTCATTTCTATATGACCTTAATCTTGGATTTTTGGTTTGACAATGATTTTTTATCTGTCTTATTATCAGTTTAGAACCACCAAAAATTGAAATACACTGAATTCCCATCTACTTAGCAATTTGAAAGCTAATGATCAAGGCCTCATATTCAACCACATTATTTGTTGAATCAAACTCTAACTTGAAAGAAAAAGGCATGAGATTACCTTCTGGTGATATTAGCAAGAATCCAGCTCATGTGCGTTCCTTGGAATAGGCACCATCAAAGTAGCATTTCCAAATATTTTTTGAGTACAACTCATTATTTACAACTGCTGAAGAGAGATGCTTCCCTGTGCCTTTAGAAAATTCTGCATCGAAGATATTCTTTTTCCTGACTATAAATAGGGGAATTACCTGCATCTTTCTTGGTAGTGGTTTTCACAAACCTTTTTTCTCTGTAAAATCTCCTTTCTTCCCTGTTAAAGACGGGAATGGTAGCATAAGTGAAATCTAACTTTAGAACACCTCCCAAATTTTCTCCCCAAGATCTTGACAGAAGTATCCCAAATCTGGCTGGAATGTTAGCAACAACTACATCCATAACAATTATTTCTGCTGGAATTTGTGCCAAAGAAAATACCATGTCTTTAATTAACCCAACACATTTTACCCTTTTGGAATCAAATGAATACAGATCCCTGTAAGTCTTAGTGATTTGAAAATTCAATTCCTTCATGATAGATAATGGCATAAGATTATGGTAAACCCCTGAATCCAACATACATTTATGGAGAACAAAATCATGAATCAACAATGAAATATAAAACGGAAGAACAAAAGGATCTACTGCTTCTACATGAGGACCAAAGGTGACCACTAGCTTCTCTTCTTACAAGTTCACAGTGTCACTTATATCTTCAATCTGTGAGAGATTAATAAATTATAAAATTTCCTTTTTTATAGACTAGAGTTTTAGCTAATTATAGAAGAGGTACTTGAATCTTGACCTTCTCCAACTCCTTTGTTAAACTGAAAACCTGAGTTTGCTTATCATTCTTTTCAGGTTATTCTTCACTCTTTCTAGAATTTGAAACCTGTTCAGGTACAAGAACAACTTTCTCCAAAATATTAGTATCAACTGATTTATTCTAGGAATATTCACCCTGCTACACTTCTATTTTATTTACTGAATTTATAGGTTTCTTCCCCTTGTCCATTTTCTTTACAGGGTCCTTTTGTTGTGGAGTCGCCATTGGAGGAGGGGTAGAATCTTATTGTTCACCCTCACTACCTTGCACCCTAGATCTCTTCCTTGATCTCAAATTATACTTGTTATGTAACTCAACCTACATAAAAAATGTGATTTTTTTACAATATTCATTCATCTCATATTCATCAAAAGATACTTCAGCCTCAGCATATTCTTCTTCACAATATCCTTCTTCACCATCCTCTCTCATATACACAGTAGATATTTGATCTTTAGCTTCCTTTTGGTCATCTTTTTTTTATTACCCATGTCCAGCTTCTAAATATAATGGTGCTTGAACCTGATATTTATCCTTTATTTCCCTCTACAAGGTTTGCAGGGGTTTTTTTCTGAATTGAGGATTAAAACCTCTATTTTTTCGCATTTGTCTTTGGGATTTTTACTTTCCAATTCCATCTTAACTAACTTATTTGATAGATTTTTAATCACCTTATTCATATATTCAATTCTTTAATCTAGTGATGATTCTTCTTTTGCTTTCCCCTTCTCTTGGACTGGTTTTTTTTCTTTCAGCTTCCCAACTGCAGTCATATTGGCTTCAATTTATAAAGCATCTGTTTCTATCTGTTCAAGAGTAGGGGATCTCCTTTCTCTAAGTGTGAAAATGAAATCAGCTTCAAAAGCCCCAGCAAAAACCACCTTCGCTCCAAAATGAGGTGGCTTCATTTCTACAGGTAAACTATTATACAATTTATTGAATCTTTTGACAAACTCAGAAATATTCTCATTAGGTTTTCTTTTAATTGCATTGAATTTTGTTAATGAATAATCATAATCCCTTTTCTCTCCCCATATCTGAGTGAATTGATTTTCTAGCTCTTCCCGTGTATTAATAGAATTATTTGGCAATCCTTTGAACCACTTTCTAGCCTCTCCATCCAAAGACTGAACAAAAAGCCTCATTACAACATCAAGATGTTCCACATTCAAATTTTCAGAAAAATTACAAAACTTAGGTAAATGTTGCTCAACATTTACTTCATCTTCTCCAGTGAAACGAGGAACTAATTTAAGATATTCTTGAGGCATCACATTCATTGTTTGTGGAATATTAAGTGGGGCATATCTATTTAACAAGAAGGTTGGTGCTTCCATGTTTACACCTTGATTAATTGCTCTTTGGGTGGATGCAGTTGATGAACCTGCTAGGAAAGTGAATGGGGGTGGTGCTAAAATGGATATGAGAATAGGTTGATGAAAAATGGCAGAGGAACTAACAACTGGAATTTGTTGAACTTGTGTGAAAGTGAAAGAAATAGACTCAAAAGAGAGTTCTTCCAATTTAGGTTCTTGAAAATGAATTGGTGTAAAATATGAATCTTGTTCCAAAAAAGGAAGTACTTTAGAAATATTTTTGAACAAAGGATGACTAGAACTGCTGCTAGGGGCAGACAATGTAGGACTAGGTGTTGAAGGGGTTTTATGTTTTTGAACTCTTTTAGAAACCAATCTTTCAGGGTTTGATAAAGCAGGGGCCTTCTGCTGCGAGGTATTCGACCTCATGTGAGGCCTTTTGTAAGCCAACATTCTGAGTATAACAAACACATCCAAAATTTCCTCCTCACTGAAAAACCAGAGGAAATAATGTGAAAAACCCAGGGAAAACAAACTTCGACTCTTCGTTCCCCGGCAACGGCGCCAAAAAATGTTGGTTCTTAAGAGGCAATTCCTTGGTTGTGGAAAGGAATGGGTGCTTAAGACATTTTAAAAGTGTGTCACATAAATTATTATATTATGAGGTCTTTGTTCTATCCCTTTGGAAATTAATTCTTAAAAACCCTTAATGATTTGAAGTAATAAAAGATTCCACAATGCCTTTAACTATTGATATCTGAATGAAAATAAGAACTATTGGGAAACTCAAAATAATATGCTGTAACACACAACCTATTACTTTAAGTCTTAGAATGAATTTGTGAAGAGAGAAAATTTGGAGTGAAGGAGCTCATATTAAGGTTATTTAAATCTTACTTACAAATGTAATTAAGAGATTTCCAGCTACTTTACTTCACTTCATTCAAAGAATAAAGAACACGATATGACATAGGAAACATGAATCACCATCAACAGTTGCAGGAAACTTGATACTTCTTTCATTGATTCATCAGAAAAATAAGTACAAAATTGTATTCTTCCAGAGGTCCAAAACTCAGAACCTTCTTCTCCAATTTTCTCTTTCTTAAATACATTGAAAAATAGTTTATAACTGTCAAAAACTTCTTGAAACTACCTAAACTACTTCTTTCCTCTATCAACTACTATCACTACATTCGAGGGTAATATAACAACCTCGTTCTAAAACAGAAAGAAAATACAATAAAATAAAGAAATATCATGATGTCTTATGAATGTATTTCGCTGTTGATGTGCTTCCCTTTGTTGCTGATGTGGATCCTTTCACTGCTGATGTGGTATTCACTGCTGATGTAGTCTTTTGAATATCATCTGCTATTAATGCATCTTCAAGAAGATTGGCCATCCATCTTCTGCATTTCTTCCAGAGTTAAACATTTGTCCTTGGAGCATTAATTATCTCATGATGTTCCAATATAAAAGCAGTGATTTTGGTGTAAGTAGGCTTGTCAACAAATATTGTCTTGACCATCCATAACAGTTGAAAATATTTATGCAAGAAATTAATAATTGTTGTCCCCTTTAACACTGCAGTTTTCTCATGAGTATTATCAACTTTGCTTTTTGCATCCACCAACAGAGCTTCATAGGTTTCGTAGGACAATAAGTTACCCTGCAAGTCCCAACAAGATGGCAATCCAGCCTTGGTTCTTTTATCAAATAAAGTGTTAAACTTCTCTACAACTTGTTTGATCTTTGTCAATCTCTTTTCTGATGAATTCTTGTGTGCATTCTTTATTATTACCTTGTTAATTTATAGAACACATAATGTTCTAAATTTTATCTCATGTTCATTCAATTCTTGATCTGACTTGGAGTTGATAAAATCTATTAACTTCTTAGCCCAGATGGCTCTATCATGCATTTTTTGTTTGTCAGCTAGTACAAGCTCTTTAATATCTATGATTATACTCTTCTCTTCTGAAATAAGTACTAGAGACTCCCTGACTATTTTCATCACTCCTATAATCTCATTCCAAAGTATATGTTTAGCTTCAATCAGGTACATGTTCCCCTTCAGCTTCTCCTTGAGATACTTGACTTCTTCATAGGCTGACTGATAATCTGTTCTGTATTTGTATGCAGTATCTTTTGATATTAAAATTTCATTATCTTTTTCCCTTATAACCTTCATGGATGTATCAAGATCACTTTGAGATTTCTTCCTATCAATCTCTGGCATCTTCAATTCAGTACTCAACTGTGATATCTTAGCTGCTGGGTCATCAGTTTCAGCTAATAAAACTATTGTGCAGACATGAGAGTCATTCTGCCCCTGTAACCCGATTACTGCTTCTTTCAATTTGGAAACCTCTTCATCTTTTTGCAACACCTGTTGTAAAAGCTTCTCCTTTTCATATTCCACTTCTACTACCTCAATTGCCATTGGGTGTTCTCTAGTAGGAAGTTTTATCTTCTTCCTAAGTACATTTACTTTTGATTTTGCACTCTGCAACAACTTCTACATAACTGATCTGTCAGTGGGATCTACTCCAATTTTGATAATGATCTTCTTTAATTCTTCATTTTGAGTGGAGAAAGCTCTGGAATTAGCTTTCTCCAGCTTCATTTGCTTGATCACCTTTCCTAACATGCTTTCAGCTTTACTTGCAGTTGCACTAGTTTTAGTCAAATCATTAGCAATAAATAAACCAATTTGCATGTGTAAATTGATTTTTTCAGGTAAGGGAATCTTCCTGGCATCAATAGTCAAATTGACAGTGTTAGCCCCCCTATGAAATTTTTGACAAGCAAACAGGGGGCTAAATTGTTGTTGAGACTTCAAGGAATGCATTTCCCTTGCAAACACATCATCCTTGAAGCCTCTTTGTGCCTTTTGTCCTTTGATGAAATCCCCTCTGCTGATTTCCCTTACAAAGCCTCTCTGTTTGTGAAGAAATTCCCAAAGGCCTCCTTTTCCCTTTTATTTACCCCCACTCAGCTTCTCTTTTGTATCCCCTTCTATTTTCCCATTTACCCTTCAAATCCCCCCACAACCCCCTTTGAACTCTTCCCCTAACCTTTGTTGGCCATTTTCCTCCATTACTCCTCTATCGTTCCCCTCCGTGGCCTTCAAATTCCATTTAAATGGGCTAAAACCCACTTTCCGACCATATAATAGGGCTTAGCCCCTCTACCGCAAGCCCCTTCAACCACTTCCCCACATATGTCCGTCACCCAAGACCAAGCGCTTAAGCCTTGGGGGCCAATCGCAATCGGGACCGTCGGGCGGGTGCATTTCCTTTGTTATAGCCAAAAAACCCCGACGCGATTACTTTTTGTTCTCGCGACGCGTTTTGAACCGTTGATATGTCATGAAGATCTGACGGCGGAGCGCTAATCGTAGGCCCCCGCTAATCGCAATCGCAACTCTTGTGGGACGACCCCCGATTGGTCCATCGCAAATACTTGCAATGCGATTGATCACATCACGCCCCGATCGTTCCATCCTCTGATTGATCGCAAGTCCTTCTCCCGATCCCCCGATCGCACTGCCCCTCTGATTGAGTGTGATCCGTTGATCTGGCCTTCGGATCTAACGGTCAGCGCTAAATCGCAGGCCCCCGCCCAATCGCAATCGCAACGCTCATGTTGTTGCCCCCGATCGCGCTCTCCCTCCGATTGAATGAGGACCGTTGATCTGATTCCCAGATCCAACGATCAGCGCTCAATCATGCCCCGACCTCCGATCACAATCGCAAGCCTTCCTCGCTGTCTCCCGATTCAATCCCAGCCGCCCATTCCCTTCCAGATCCGACGGTTGGCGCTTAATCGCAACATCGCTCCGATCGCAATCGGAACTTTTTGAATGTGTCACCCCTGCTCCCCCCGATTGCGATCCTCCGATTTGATCCTGACCGTCCATTGAATCTGGGATCTAATGGCTCAGATCTAACCGCCCTCCACCACATTGGGTCCCACCATGTACGATATTTCCCCTCGCATTTCATTACATTTCGTCCGAACCCCTTGTATTTCCATTGTTAACCAAAGTTTTATGTTTTTCATCAAAGGTCTTATGTTTCATATTTGTTCGCCCGCTGTTCATAAATCATCCTGTTGTTCAATCACCACCGTCGTGCTATCATCTCCGCCACCTTTCCTCTAGGCCTCCACAGCATTTCCCCGCCACCACTGTCTGGGTTTGTAACAGGTTTATTTCATCATACAAATAGCACAGAGAGGCCAATTCAGCGGCCAAACGGGATAGCAGAGACGGATTTAAGGGATTTGAGCCAGTAACTGGAGATTTAAAGTGCTAATCTCGTATTCAAAGGATTAAGGTTCAGCTTGAAGACTAATGAGCGCCCCAGCAAGTCATAACTACGCTACCTAACAACAGAGCACATTTTCTCCAGGCGTACACCATTCCTACAGAAATCTCCATGCCTCCTCGAGCCCTTAAACGATTAATTACATTGACTGAAGCTCATTTAAGACAGTCAGGCGGCAGTTATGAGGTAGGGAGAAACCTTGCAGATCTTCCACCCAGTTCATTTATTCAGAAGGCTAGCGCAGAGCTCCAAGCACCAGAAAGGACCCCAAAGAAACATCCGAGGTCGATCTCGGCCTGACAGAGACTCCCCAGACAGATTACAGAGTACAAGAAATGCCACAGAAAGCCATTAAGTGGTATGGGCGTGAGCACTTCCGCCTTACTGTCTTAATGAGACTCATTTATTTGTTTATCGACTGCTGTTTCTTCCGCTTCTCCTATAATAAATCCCCGAGAACATAATGAAATTGTTGTTGTTGTTCAGCTGTTGGGGTCTTGCTGTTAAAGGGATTCATTCCGACTGTTAGAACAGTCCTGGGAGGGAGTAGCAAAGTAGTTGTATGTAATAGGCTGGGAGGAGAAAGTCTGGACTGTATTAGCCATTGAGCTTATTGTACATGACTTCTTTTGCATCAATTAATCAAAGCACATTTCACAGGATCCTGGTCTATTACTATTGGTGATGTTCTTCTTACTTCGTTTAATGCATTTCCATATTGTTTCATCATTCTTCTGGGCTTGCATCAGAATAATGGTATAGGATTCACCCTTGTTAGGTGCCCTATGTTGTCTGCTCTCCTTGCCTTCAATGTTTTATGCTAAATGTGTTATCTGAGAATTGATTTCAGTCAATTTAACCAGCGTAGTAGATGTTGTTGCCTGCTCTCTGATGTATGAGTTGATTGGATCAGTTCTTGGATGTTCTTGTTGGGTTTAAGCTGGAAGGTTTGGGAACACTGGGGATGAGTGTTAGCCCTGTCCACTAGGATCCTTGCACGACCAGCTTACCTTTCTAAGATCCCTTTGTTTATCTTATCTTTTTTTTCCCTTGGAGTTGCTAAAGCAGACCTGGAGTTAAATGACCTCTGGTCCGATCTATAAGCAGCCCCTTTGTCCCTTTGAGAGCTGCCCTAGAGTATGTCCAAGCAGGTCTGGAGTTAAATGACCTCTAACCTGATCTATAGACAGAAATTTGGTTGTCTTTCCTTCTTTCACCTTTCTCAATGTCCCATCCCGACCATCTAATTCTAAAGATCTCTTTGGTATTAGACACTCTGTCTTTTGGCCTTTGCTAGTGGTTGTGCAATTCTCCTTTCATGACCTACAGCTCAATGATGGCACAATTTTGATCCATCCTTCGCTGAAACATCTCAACGTTGTTCTTCTTTCCTCCTATTACCAAACTTATGGTCTCATGACCCGAACTCAAGAACTAACTAAATTCAAATTATTTTCAACCTCTTTTCCTGGGTGTTTTCCTTAAGGGTCTGCTCAACATCTCATCTTGAGCATCAAAGATATATCATTCTTTGCTCTATTTGGAGAGATCCCTCTCCGGGTCCAGGAGGGCTAGATCCTAGGGCCCAAAAGTGGTTTTGATGTTGTCTCATCTTTTGGTCTTGCCAATCTGGCCAAAACATGGGAACCCCAACATAATGGCGACTCCACTGGGGATTTGAGTGCATTTCACCTCAAACATCCTTAGGCACTCATAGACCCAAGATCTCTGGTTAGATTGGCATTCTCATTGCTGATGGTGGACAACACCCTGCTTCAAACATTCATAATCATCCACCTGGCGACTCCACACTCCCTATGATCCAAAGACCTAATGACTCCACTGGTGAAGGACACTGAACTGGTTGAGAAGAGACAGTAGCCTTCTTTGCAAAAGCATGAATCCAAACATGGACAGAGATACAACGTATGACGTTTTGTATGATCAATTAATTGAATTATCAGAAATGTTTGATGAAGTGCTGAAAAGGTACAGGGCTAATAAGAATGCAGATGATGGTTATTTTGAGTAGCCCATGCATCTGTCAGAGCAGGAACAAACTCAAGACCAAGAAGATGAGCAAGACATGTATGATGCTCAAGAATATATAGAAGATGAGGGGGTTAGTGATCAGGAACTGCCTGATTGCTTACCTGCGTCCTGTGTTATGCTGACTAGAGAACATCAGAGCCTAATAGTGAAAGCTAATAGGGAACGCTGCCTTGAGGAGGAAAGTGACCACATGGAGGAGGCAGAATCTGATGAAGAAGAAGAGGCTCAAGAAATCATCCCGCCTCGAAATCAGCTAATACAAGAGAAAGAGGACTGCTGCGGTTCTTCTGTCCATGGTGAGAAGGAAACCCCTCTTTTGACAGAAGAAGAGATTGATCGAATATTGAATCAACAGCCCACCTCAGAAATCTTCTGTAGAACACACACTCCTTCTCATTCAGCTCTTGAGTTTGATGATTCAGATTCAGAAAACTCCTCTGTGGATCAGAAGGAAGAAAGACCTGCTGTGCGCCCAGAACGGTGGACGTGGTCAAGTCCGCCTATTTATGACACTGATGGCGAGAGCCACGACAGTATAATAGCAGATGAAGATTCTTTGAATCTTCATTCTACTTTACCACAGATCATCAGTGAAACTGGTAGCCAGCAACCTTTCCTTTCAGAAGATGAGGAGGAAAGCAAAGAAGAGATTCTTGAGCAGGATGAAATTAAAGAGCCTTCCCTTGAAAAAGAGGAGGTAACGGAAGACATCCCTGCTCATGAATACATAGACCTTTTCACAGAGCTCAGTCCATCAGAGCAGAACATATCAGAGCTCTAGGAGGACACAGCTGCAATCTATGATGAGTCCTCCAATTCAGAAAATGAAGGGGATGAAGGAGATTCTCTTTCTCAAGAGAGTCTTGCCCTTGATCCAGTGGAAGAACAAGAAATCCTGGTTGAAACTAGCCTGCCAAATCTTTACAATCAGGTATCATTTCATGATCCTTATGCACATTTCCTGCATACATTTGAAGAAGGATCAAAGGTCTTGCTCAGTAGCATGTTGCAAGCAGAAACAAAACTTTTCAAGGCTGCTGTTGTTGAACAAAAAGAGTGGGAGTTGCCCTCCCTATCCAGCATGCTCAAGGAGTTGAGCAAGAAGGACCAGTCATGGGATCACTTGAAGGACTGGTTGCATTGGAAGACAATGTTTGTAAGCTAGACTGTAAATATTCCAGTTAGAGTAGGGTAGGTAGGAAGCTCAATAAAGCTCAGCCTATGAGCAAGTAGATTAGTTGTTTAAATTTCTATCTTAGAATGTAGAGAAGAAACCTGCTAGACAGTCTAATCCTAGCAGGTAGTAGTGTAGGTAGAGAAACATATGAGACCAAAAGTCTAAGCTGGTCTCATGGAGTAATAAGGGTAGAAGTAGAGTAGGTTTATTTTCCTGTTTAAAAAATTGATGATGTAAAGGGTCTGCAAGTCCAAATGCACCCAGAAGAAAAAATGTTAGGACTATAGTGTGGGTAGGTAGTTGTTTGAGAGATTTTTACTGCTGATATGATGTCTTCCTAGTTTGTGGCAGCTGACCCAAGAAATAAAAGGATGGTTCAAGCAGCAGGCATCTGGCCTACACCAAGAGATCAATTTCTGAATTCTTGACTCCTTCAAGAAGAAGCCATCCCCATGTGGAGCCACTGTTAGCCCCCCTATGAAATTTTTGACAAGCAAACAGGGGGCTAAATTGTTGTTGAGACTTCAAGGAATGCATTTCCCTTGAAAACACATCATCCTTGAAGCCTCTTTGTGCCTTTTGTCCTTTGATGAAATCCCCTCTGCTGATTTCCCTTACAAAGCCTCTCTATTTGTGAAGAAATGCCCAAAGGCCTCCTTTTCCCTTTTATTTACCCCCACTCAGCTTCTCTTTTGTATCCCCTTCTATTTTCCCATTTACCCTTCAAATCCCCCCACAACCCCCTTTGAACACTTCCCCTAACCTTTGTTGGCCATTTTCCTCCATTACTCCTCTATCGTTCCCCTCCGTGGCCTTCAAATTCCATTTAAATGGGCTAAAACCCACTTTCTGACCATATAATAGGGCTTCGCCCCTCTACCGCAAGCCCCTTCAACCACTTCCCCACATATGTCTGTCACCCAAGACCAAGCGCTTAAGCCTTGGGGGCCAATCACAATCGGGACCGTCGGGCGGGTGCATTTCCTTTGTTATAGCCAAAAAACCCCGACGCGATTACTTTTTGTTCTCGCGACGCGTTTTGAACCGTTGATCTGTCTTGAAGATCCGACGGCGGAGCGCTAATCGCAGGCCCCCGCTAATCGCAATCGCAACTCTTGTGGGACGACCCCCGATTGGTCCATCGCAAATACTTGCGATGCGATTGATCGCATCGCGCCCCAATCGTTCCATCCTCCGATTGATCGCAAGTCCTTCTCCCGATCCCCCGATCGCACTGCCCCTCCGATTGAGTGTGAGCCGTTGATCTGGCCTTCGGATCTAACGGTCAGCGCTAAATCGCAGGCCCCCGCCCAATCGCAATCGCAACGCTCATGTTGTAGCCCCCGATCGCGCTCTCCCTCCGATTGAATGAGGACCGTTGATCTGATTCCCAGATCCAACGATCAGCGCTCAATCGTGCCCCAACCTCCGATCACAATCGCAAGCCTTCCTCGCTGTCTCCCGATTCAATCCCAGCCACCCATTCCCTTCCAGATCCGACGGTTGGCGCTTAATCGCAACATCGCTCCGATCGCAATCGGATCTTTTTGAATGTGTCACCCCTGCTCCCCCCGATTGCGATCCTCCGATTTGATCCTGACCGTCCATTGGATCTGGGATCTAATGGCTCAGATATAACCACCCTCCACCACATTGGGTCCCACCATGTACGATATTTCCCCTCGCATTTCATTACATTTCGTCCAAACTCCTTGTATTTCCATTGTTAACCAAAGTTTTATGTTTTTCATCAAAGGTCTTATGTTTCATATTTGTTCGCCCGTTGTTCATAAATCATCCTGTTGTTCAATCACCACCGCCGTGCTATCATCTCCGCCACCTTTCCTCTGGGCCTCCACAGCATTTCCCCGCCACCACTGTCTGGGTTTGTAACAGGTTTATTTCATCATACAGATAGCACAGAGAGGCCAATTCAGCGGCCAAACGGGATAGCAGAGACAGATTTAAGGGATTTGAGCCAGTAACTGGAGATTTAAAGTGCTAATCCCGTATTCAAAGGATTAAGGTTCAGCTTGAAGACTAATGAGCGCCCCAGCAAGTCATAACTGCGCTACCTAACAGCAGAGGGCATTTTCTCCAGGCGTACACCATTCCTACAGAAATCTCCATGCCTCCTCAAGCCCTTAAACGATTAATTACACTGACTGAAGCTCATTTAAGACAATCAAGCGGCAGTTATGAGGTAGGGAGAAACCTTGCAGATCTTCCACCTAGTTCATTTATTCAGAAGGCTAGCGCAGAGCTCCAAGCACCAGAAAGGACCCCAAAGAAGCATCCGAGGTCGATCTCGGCCTGACAGAGACTCCCCAGACAGATTACAGAGTACAAGCAATGCTGCAGAAAGCCATTAAGTGGTATGGGCGTGAGCACTTCCGCCTTACTGTCTTAATGAGACTCATTTATTTGTTTATCGATTGTTGTTTCTTCCGCTTCTCCTATAAGAAATCCCCGAGAACATAATGAAATGGTTGTTGTTGTTCAGCTGTTGGGGTCTTGCTGTTAAAGGGATTCATTCCGACTGTTAGAACAGTCCTGGGAGGGAGTAGCAGAGTAGTTGTATGTAATAGGCTGGGAGGAGAAATTCTGGACTGTATTAGCCATTGAGCTTATTGTACATGACTGGTTTTGCATCAATTAATCAAAGCACATTTCACAGGATCCTGGTCTATTACTATTGGTGATGTTCTTCTTAACTCTGTTTATTTCATTTACATGCTGTTTCACGTTCTTCTGGTAGGCAACAGAAGTATAACATAGGATTCACCCTTGTTAGGTGCCCTATGTTTCCTGCTCTCCCTACCTTTATGTTTTCTGCTCTATGTGCTATCTAAGAGTTGGTTTCAGTTGATTTAACCAGCGCAGCGGATGTTATTGCCTGCTGGATGATGTATGAATTGGTTGAATCAGTGCTTAGATGTTCTTGCTGGGTTTAAGCTGGAAGGTTTGGGAACATTGGGGATGAGTGTTAGCCCTATCCACTAGGATCCTTGCACGACCATCTTACCTTTCTAAGATCCCTTTGTTTATCTTATCTTTGTTTTCCCTTGGAGTTGCTAAAGCAGACCTGGAGTTAAATGACCTCTGGTCTGATCTATAAGCAGCCCCTTTGTCTCTTTGAGAGCTGCCTTTGAGTATGTCCAAGCAGGTCTGGAGTTAAATGACCTCTGACCTGATCTATAGACAGAAATCTGGTTGTCTTTCCTTCTTTCACCTTCTCTCCTTAATGTTCCATCCCACCATCTAATCTAAAGATCCTTTGGTATTAGATGACTTGCCCTTTGGAAGCCTTGGCTAGTGGTTGCAAGTAATTCTCCTTTCATGACTCCATAGCCCAATGGATGGCACAGTTTTGATCCATCCTCTTTGCTGAAACATCCTGCTGCTTTGTTCCTTCTCTCCCATTACTTTCTCAACCTATGGTCTCATGACTCAACCCAGCAACCAACCAACCAAATTATTTTAAACCCCCTTCGTGCTTCATAACTAGCCTAACATCTCATCTTGAGCATCAAAGATATATCATTCTTTGCTCTATTTGGAGAGATCCCTCTCCGGGTCCAGGAGGTGTAGATCCTAGGGCCCAAAAGTGGTTCTGATGTTGTCTCATCTTTTGGTCTTGCCAATCTGGCCAAAACATGGGAACCCCAACAGACAGTACTGAAATTTCTTGATGACCCTACTGTCATTTCAAATGGGTGTGAAAAAGAAATATTCATCTAATCCTTTCCTAAATCCATAGCAGTTAACAACCTAGTCTGATCAGGGGTGATTTGAGACTCAACTTGAGCCTCCATGATTTCCCTTATCCTCTGATTCTTCTCAGAAATTTGGGCAAAAACTTGTTTAATTAATGGTACCTTCTCATGAACAGCTTCATGTCTGGATGGTGAAGCTAGTGTATTTTGTATTTCTCCCAAGTGAAATGACAATCCTGGTTGTGCATATGGTACTTCTTCACTCTGCTTAGCCCTCTTCTCAGCTCCTTGCTCCTCTATATCATCATTCCTTTCTCTATCTATTTTAGTTCCATTTTCAGAAATAACAAGAGTTTCAATGCTAGTGCTGCCATTTCTTGCAAAACCCTTATTAGCCAAATTTTCAATTTTTCTCTTGCTCTCATGAGTATAAGTAGAAATAACCCTTCTTTTAGAAATCACCTGATGTGGGTCATAATCCCACTTTTCACTCAATAATAAATGCATGTCTTCTAGCCTTTGACTTTCTTCTTTTGCAGCTTGTGCTATGAAACTAGCTCCAAAATAGAACAAAAGAGAGATAAATGCCTTAGAAATAATCCACTTAGAGGGGGAAATCTCTGATACATTAAATAAATGAACAATTCTTGGATGATACAAATTAAAAAACCTCCTTTCTATATATAGGAGTCCATGGGGTCACAATATAATCCTAGCTGACCTAACAATAATAATGTAAGGGCACAATAATAAAAATATGGGGGTTATAGGGGTACAACAATAACAATAAGGGCTACACTAACATAATAAGGGACTACACTAGTAATATAGGGACTTAACATGCCCCTCTCCTTCAAACAAGTGTTGTCCTCAACGCTTGATTATTTCTTGATGCTTTTGTATAAAATTATCATACTCCCATGTGGAATCTTCTACAGGTAGGTTATTCCACTTGCTGAGATACTCTGAAATTGATCTTACTTTTTGAATTCTTGTTTCTGTGATTGCTTCAGAACTTCTTTTGATGTGATTTTGATCTTCCTGTTATTTCATTTGATTTTTCACCAAAGTTTGGTTATCCTTTGAGAGTTGGAGAACTTTTTGTTGATGCTCGATGTGATCTTCCACTACTTTATCATCCATATTAGCTTTTATGTGATCCTTCAAACCATCCAACTTAGCTTCCATTTTTTATTTTAAACCATCTATGTCATCTTTGGTTGCTCTTCGTAAGATCAAAATTTGTTGCACTTGGTACCGTAATTTTGATATCTTGTACTGCAATTATTCCTCTTCATGCATCATTATATAGCTTTATGAGGGCTTAATGGGTATGGAATTATTTTTTGGAGGCATTATAGAACCCAATAATAATAAAAATTCTTCAATATGCCCTTGGAATCACTTCAAACTTCTTTTTCAAAAAAACGTTATGCAATTTTAAAAAACTAATACACACATTTTTCTTGCTTTTGAGGAACTCAATATTGAAACTATGTTATCTTTGTGATTTCAGATCCTAAATGTCTGAAATTCAGCCCTACAGTAGCCCTCTGAATCTTCTTTCAAATTCCACAGTTCTGACCTAATTTGGATTCTTCAAAGAAAAGTTATGAACAATCTCCCACAATAACCTAATTATAGAATTTTTCAGTAGAGCGAACTTGTATGATGTGCCACGTGTCACTGTTTCCTCCTTAGGATCTGAAATTGATTTACAGGAAATTGCAGTCCATTTACTTGCGGCCACTATTTACAGAATTCCAATTCGATGCTCAGAGAGAGATTTATGATGATTTTCCAACGGTCACCTCTTTGAGATGAGTTCGGGAGCCTGAAAAAATCCTAACTTCCACAGATCATATCTCCAAAAATATTTCGAACCAAGATTTGAAATTTTGACAAGAATTTACTCAGGATTGCAGATTCGCTTTGTACAAATTTGAGCTTCGGAACCCTTGTAGAAAAATATTTATAGCGAAAATTCCATGATGGCCTGTTTTAGGTGAAATTCAAGAGCCTGAAAGAAGCCTAACTTCGACAGATCATATATCAGAAAATATTGTGAACCAAGATCTGAAATTTTTACACGACGTTCCCCAGGATTTCGGCTTCACTCTGTAAAAATTTCATCTTCCGAATCTTCGTATAAAAAAAATTATAGCTAAAATTACACGATGACATATTTGGAGCAGCGAAACTCTAGAATCCAAAGCTATGATACCAAATGTTATGAAACCAACTCCAAAATAGAACAAAAGAGAGATAAATGCCTTAGAAATAAGCCACTTCAAGGGGGAAACCTCCAATAAATTACATAAATGAACAATTCTTGGATGATACAAATGAAAAAACCTCCTTTCTATATATAGGAGTCCATGGGGTCACAATATAATCCTAGCCAACCTAACAATAATCATGTAAGGGCACAATAATAACAATATGGGGGTTACAGGGGTAAAAAAATAACAATAAGGGGGGCTACACTAACATAATAAGGTACTACACTACTAATATAGGGACTTAACAGTTTGTCTCATATTCACAATGAAAGGTCCAACAATCATGAGCAACTTAAATAGATGTCCTTCCTTAATTGGAAAAAAGTGAATATGATCAACATTTAAACTCTGCCTAATAAATTCTAAATCAAACAACCTCATGGGAACAAAGGTAGGCAATATATAAAGTTCAAACACAGCCCCATACAACCTAATCTTTGAATAGTCTTAAAAAATAAACCGGTCCTCATATCTGCAATTATTACTGAGTTGAAGGAATTCCTGGGCTTTAGGCAGAAAACATGGGGTAGCAATCCCATTCAAAATTTTATAAGCAATTAGTAAATAGTAGGAAGAAAAATCAAATAACCCCCCATCATTAGGTTCATTCCTTAGCAGGTCAGTCCAAAACACTATTGACAACCTTTTCTTGTTTGAATCCATAATATTCAACCCCAAATTTAAAAACTCCTTTGAATTTTGATACATGAACATATATGTAACAAATGAAGAAATTTTGAAACAAACTGTTAAAGTTAAGCTCATGAATTGAGAATTGATATTCTCTTGCCAAAATTATGGGATATCTAACACTACTTCAGGCTTCATCATCAAATCAAACAATCCTAGTACTGATCTGTCAATCTGAGAAGCATCTTCTTTCCCAAGAATTTTTGATAAAATTTGCAATACAAGTTAATTTCTGCATCAAAAATTTCCAAAGAGAATAACTTTTCATCTGGAGAAAAATTCCCTACTTGTGGCTTCAGGAAGAAAATCATCTGTTTGTATTCTTGCCCTACAATATTTTCATAATGAGCTATTAAATACTCTTCAATGAAACTAAAATAAGACTCTAACTCAGGGTAGCAAAAGGCTCGACGAATTAACAAAGATGACACTTGGAAGACACTTTCTCCCAAATGGTTCATGACAAAAAATTGCCAAGGTATAAATTTGATGCTAACTAGTGAATGAATTCAGGGAAAAGATGTGTTCTCGAGACACATGTAGTCAATACTCAAGACCTGACCATGGCTGTAAAGATAGGGGAATTATGCTGGTTGAGGATAACCTGCTAATACAGAGATAGGTGTTCAACTATGCACCTGGTGTCTATGATATCTTGCTCTGTGTCCATGAGGGGAATGTGACTTGACGACCCAGATAGGGATGACTTGGCCATGTTAGCACTTGGCATGATGACTGGATTGAAATTAACTGGGGGAGCAGGGTGATTAGGATGACTAAGAAAATTTGAATAGAAACGAACATGTGAAAAAGAATGGTTTTGACTCGGTATTTATAGGTGCAGCGGGGAAATTGGGGAAGAATAGTCATTAACTGTTCGACAATATTTGTATGGGACTGATGCCGAAAGTGAGATGGCTCGCTTTTTGACGTCATCCTTTGTTTTCTTGCATCACTGTGGGGGCACCTTGGGTACAACAAGCTCATCAGCGTTGTGCTACCGCAGTGATCATGGGCCATTGAGTCAACGAGCCTATGTCACAATCAACTGTAGAGGCACCCTGCAAATTAACTATCAGGTTATATTTTTGCCTGCGGGTTTCTCCCGATCGACCTTCGTCAACTGTCATTTCATCTCCACCTGACAACTTGCATATTCTTTAAAACTGTGGTCGGACCCACCCTCCACATGCTCCGAAACAAAACATTAATGTTTCGTATATAAATCTTCAATAGATTTTAGCATATGAAAACTTATTTCATTTTTTTTTGTTTTTACACACATATATATATATATATATATATATATAAATTTTGAGAATTGAAATCAAAATGCAAATGAGCAACAACACATAGATTGTTGGGTTCTAGGTCGAGACTTATGATAATTGAGTGAGAAAGGTGGCTAAGAGCCATCATTCCCCCAAGCATGTGATAGTTCCCCCTATCACATGCAAAGGTGGGAATGATGCCCCTAGATGGATGAGTTTGTGGAGTGTCGTTATGTTCCAGGTGCTCGAATAAGTGATTCAATCATTCGACCCTACTGGCATGAGATCCTTGAGAAGATGATGAGTAGATGGAGGGGGATATGTGCCCCCCATTTTTGTATGTATGGTTATATCATGCTATCGACATGCCAAATGTATTTACAATAATGGACTCTAAACACATGTTAATGGTGTGGTTCACCATTTTTTTATTTTATGGATGTCTTCTTGTGGGAAGAATGTATGATATGTGCAGTACGAGAAATGAAATGGTGTATTACCAATCTTGTGTGGCATTGCATATATGAATCAAATGGACTAAATTTATGGGTTCTCATACATGGTGTCACTATACAAAAGAGTGGCTTTGTAAATAATGAACTGATGCTTACCTAGATGACACATTGGTTGAACAACAACAATATCTAAGGGATTGGGTTGTTAATGGAAGATGGAGGAATGATTAAGTGGTTCATCCTTAGATTGATCTGAAGTGATATGAGACTCTAGATGTTCTTCTAAATAGGGAAGAATAACAATACTAGAGTCACCACTACCAAACACACTAGGAGGGTTTGGGAGAATTGCTTCTCCTGGACTCTCAAAAGTGAATTCCCCTTTACCCAATATGGTGTCGTAATGTAATGGCCACAAGGTGTATGTGGCTCAAATTCATGGGTTTGAAGTAAGGGGTAATTGAACCATTCATAATCATCATGTGATACATGGTTCACATAAGCATCATCAGAATGGTTGTGAGGATGACTTGTAGATGTAACATCGACCAATGTTGAGACTAAAGTGTTTGTTGAAGAAGGTTCGACCGAATCACAATAGGAAACATCAAGAGAGTCCCAATAAATCAATCCCATGGATGATGACAGGTAGAGAATAGGGGAAAAACTATATGTCATCTCAACATCAGGAGGAGGGATCACAATGGGTGGTTGAGAGAACACCAGTCCTGGTGATGGATTAGAGCTAGGACCCGCAGGTAGGGGAGATGTGGGGGTACTATCAGTGATATATAACTCGTGAAGGGCTTGAATTGTATCACGAAAGCCTCATGAAAGTCTTCGAGACGAGGACAGTAATGGAAATTTTAGTCTAAAAGTGGCCTCCTAAGGAAAAATCAAGAAATTAATAAAAAATGCCATGCAGAAATTTTTTTAATTTTAATTTACTTTTATCTATGTTCCAAAATATTTATTAGCACAAGATTCAATAAATTTTTTTAATATATTATTTCTCATTTTTTACTTTTATCGAAATCCCTAAGTATATGGCAATTTTATTAAAATAAAAGTCTATATATATTTTATATTTAAATATAACTATCTATATTTATTTTTTATATTTAATTGATGATGATGATGATGGTTAACGTCCATTGATACAAATCTTTGGTCTATCGAACCTAAATAAAAGAGTTATTTAATTTTATTTAAGATTTTATTCCTATGCTCAAAAAGCTTGGAGAGAAGCCTCCCGAGCTCACTATAATTTTGACATCTTAAAAGGCTAGGAAGGTCAGTATTGCAACAAAGATTGTGAAATTGAGCTCTAATGTGGTTGTACCCAGGGCACTCTAAGAGGAAGTGATTTTAATCCTCGATGTTCATATTCTCACAGAGATGGTAGATCCTTTCCATCCATGGTGTTTTAGGAACTGACCAACAACCTCTTTCACTATGGAGCTCATGAGAGTTCGTTCTAATCTTGGCTATATTAATTTTCTTCTTTGAGCTAGTTAAAACAGAGAAATACTTTGATCTTCTAAGGTGGGGTTGATGACATCCTTATAATACCTTAGTTTTCTTTTAGCTGCTAGATCTTTCTCACACCTTAATTGTGTATATATAGTTTATATTTAACAATTTTTTTGACGTTTATTTTAACTATATTGTATACTAAAGCCACAATTTCACCCAAAGTATATATATATATATATATATATATATATAATTTTTGGCCGGAATCCGGTAATTTTTCCTTTCTGAAATCATTCTTTAACTATTTAACTAATTTTATTTTTAGCAATTTAATAAATTTATATTTTACATTTTATATTTAACTACCTTTTAATTATTTAACTATTTTATATATAACTATAATTTTATTTTATTTTTAATTATTTAACTATAATTGTCTATATTTATATTTGATATTTAACTATTTATATATATATTTTATATTTAACTAATTTTTTTGGTGTTTTTTTGGCCATGATTATTAATGTCAAATAGACCCATATTTTAATTTATATTGTTTCACTAATATCAAGATTTACATTGCATTAATAACTTTTTCAATATTCTAATTCATATGGGTAAAGTAGGTAAATAACATTAATAAAATATTTCACGAATACCCAAATTAATAATAAAATATTTGATCAATACTTAAATTAATAATAAAATATTTCACCGATACCAAAATCAAACAATTTAAAATTATTTAGGGCATGTACCTCTTTTTAATTTAAAATATTTTGATTGGCTTTCATATTATGACATGGAAAGTAAGTAAAAATTTCATGGGCATTTTTAGGATGAAATTTTCTCTAATGGGCCATAGTTATCACACAAAGCACACCGTTGATTTGTGCATAAGGTTTTGTTCTTCTTAGCTGGCTCGGGTAAGGTGACATGGACCTTAGATATGAGAGATTCAGGAAATGTATCAGAGACCACATTTTTGATATGAGGGAGTTCACGACAATTATTAGTGGCATGCCCAACAACATCGCACACAGCGCATGGAGGAGTAGGCTTTGGAGGCTTAGGAGGACTTGGGGTTATTTCAGGTGCCTTTTCTTTGGTTCCCTTTTTCTAGGATTTCCTCCCCTCATCATATGATTTCGCAATAGGAGTGGCTCCCTATTGAGGTTGTTGTGGAAATGAAGCAAATGAAGGGGTAGGAACAATAGGTTACACTTGGTTCAAAGCAGTGTAAGGTTTTAGTTGATTAGGAGTATTTTTTGCGAGAGGATCAATGTACCAGACTGGGATCCCAAAGGTTATATTTGGAAGAATCAACGTAGCTATTATAGGGGTAGAAAATATTCCTGGTGGCAGGAACAAGAAAGGTATCTATCCTGAGGGGTAATGACCTGGAGGAAGTGCTCCTGGATGGTTAAGATATGGAGGGATGGTTCTAGGATAAAAAATACAAGTAGAGATACCAGGAAAAGGAAATGGGCCTAGAGTAATGGTACCTAAAGGTTGGGTTGAGTTGGGAGCAGGAGGTTGCGGAGGGGATGGTTGTTGTGAAGGCGTACTAGACCGCTTGTTGGGAACCCGTGATTCTTGAAGCATGCAAACACTAGACAGGCTAGGATCATAAGGAGTAGGCGGTGGGCCATAATAAGCCCCAAGAAATGTGGAATATTTATAGAATCTAGGGGATACATCGGTAAAGGTAGTGACAGTCGTATTGCCAGTCATTGATGAGATAATGGTCTGAGGAGATGTCTGAGATTGAGGATCATAGTAATTCAACTAATTGATAGTGGCAATCTTTCCATTGTGATGAAATCACATCTTGCGAAAAACAACATATCCGACAACATACATGGCATAGGTGTAACTACAGCCCAAGAAGATGTTATAATCTAAAGGGGCATCAATGAATTCGATACCAATTAAGACTATCTTTCCAGCAACAACAATAGGACAATTGCGATATAAATTGAGGGGATGTGAGGGGTGACCATCCCAAGAACGAAGAGTGATGGTGGAAGGGGAAAAATAAGGTGAACTAACATTAGGAGAATTTTGAGGTCTAAAATGGGCCTCCTAGGGAAATAATAAAATAATAGCTAAACCAATAAAATAATATTTATGAATTTGAAATTCACTTTTTGCACCACAATCCATGTAACCATAGTTAAATTCAATTCAAAAGTTGTACCAAAATAAAATTAATAAAAAAAATTGTATTGATGTGACTATAAATAAGAATGAGCTTTTCAAGAAAAAGTCATTATCATTGAACAACTAATGCATTTGTCCTTTGTACTTAAATAACTTAAAATAAAATGTAAATATAAATTTATAAATTCTTAATTATTATATGCTATTAATTAAAATTTATAATATTTAAATTTTATAATAACATGTAGTTAATATACTATATAAAAACAATATAATATAATATAATATAACATAATAAATGTATAGGGATATGCATTATTTTTTTTCAAGAAATATGAAATGACAATAATATATTTTTATTCAAAAATTGTGAAATGACATTTATTATGAGTACTTTACTTTGAATTTAAAAGTACTTAGAGCACTACCATGGTTAACCATGAGTTTTTATCCACCATTGAGAATGTGACAAGTAAGTACCTCTAACTCAACCAATGCCACCTCAACCATTAGGGATGATGTCATCCCCTAAAATGTGATTGGTTCTCATAAAGTGAATTTTGATTGTACATTTTCCTTAGGAGGCCCATTTTAGACCTAAAAATTCCCCTAATGATTTCTTCCAAACACCGGTGTCCATGACACAGGTGGAGGTGCCTTCGTCTATCATACACCGATGAACAATGACGTTTTTTATGTAGACAAGTATTTGAAAGCAAATGGAGGAAGGAAGGGGGGGATGTTCCGCTTTGTCAATGTAAAATAAAATCATGTGATCGTCAGAGGGATCCACAACTCCTAGAGCAGATAATAGAGCTTTATGTTAGGATGGGAACATCTAGAGGATCTACAACGTTGACATGGCAACAGAAGATTGAACCAAGTCATCTACTATGTTATAGTTATGGGTGGCTTTAGAAGAATAAAAATTTCGACGTAATGGACCTCTGGGGATATTAGAGGGAACCTCAACCTTAGTAAGGATGTGAGGCAACATTAGGATAAAAAGGTGAAGAAATAGTATTCCCCGAAATCTCCTGATGTGAATGGGAATATGCATATGACGTGCTACAACCTCGATAAGTGTTTCCGTGTGAAGGATTGGGAGGGGGATAGATGTAGAGGAATTGGTACCCCCCTAGGGTTAGCAATAACTCATCAGAGGTGGAGCATATGGTGGAGGTTGAGGGTGTGAGATTCCCCCGATGCATTAGTAGCATGGGGCCGAGGTAGATTGGGAAGAATAGTATAAACATATCTTAATTGTGCATAGATTAGGTCATATTTCAAAGCTACTTGGAGCGGTTCTTCCTCGGACTGGGGGAAGTGGGAGGATACATCCTTACCTATGGGTTCCAACAAAGTTCTAAGGAACCAATCCATCTATACACGGTCTTCAAATTCAGGGGCTCTACACATGCTCCTCATTCTATGCCATTCTTGGACATGGTCATATAGGCGGGTGGCAGAAGTCTGACGGAAACAAGTCAAGAGTTCGGTACCAGTGTCACAACGGAGAGGTAACTGGAAGTAGGATACAAAGGCTTTGGTGAAAGTAGAAAAAGTGGAATGGGAGGAATGTGGTTGGTCCACATACCACTTGACATAAGCTCCAGTAAGGGTGCGTTGGAAGAGGCGAAGACAAATGGAGTCTTCAATGATAGAATTAGATGAACACCACATACGAAATGAGTGAAAATGACTTGTGGGGTTTTCTCCATGGTTTCCTTCAAACTTGGGGATGTAAAAAGGAACTTTGGTAGGCATAGCAGAGCAATTAGGGTCATGGAAAATAGGATCATTCATGAGCTGGCTTTAATTGGGAAGGCTGAAACCAGACATATAGGGGATAAATGGGAGGTTAGTGACCATACTGGCAGAGGTTTCGCATGTTGGGTTACCTTGGTTACCACCTTGGTTTCCTGCACCCATGTTGGTTCCTAACATGCTTGCGGTATAGGGTTGGGAAGATGCAGAATCAAAGGAAAAACTCGAAGAATCAACAGAACTAGAGTTAGGATGAGGACTCAATGGAGGACTAGGAGGATGAACTCTAACTCGAAGTGTAGGAGTAAGATGTCCTAAAGGAAACTAGAGGCGAAGGCCATGAACTCTCCACGAAAAGTCCAAGGGGGTGCAATGATGTCAAGACAATGATGACTCAATAGAATAAAGGATTGTGATAGAAGAAAAAGAGCAACCAATAGCAAGAAAACACCTAGTGCAGTGGTGCCAAGTGTAAACTACCTATATTAATATGCTACTCTAAATAAAGCATTATCAAAGAAAAAATAACCTTTATCCTATATGTGATCTAAATCCTCAAAAAATTCCTAAATCTACTGTTTCAAATGGCCTTCCAAAATACATTTTGCTTAACAAAATCTGATCCCTACATGTTGGGTTGTCCAGAGAAAGGTGAGGTAGAGAACCAAATGTTGCAAATAGTCAGTCCTATAGGGTTTTTTCCTATGATTGGTCAATACGGTTAACTTCGTCCCACGAGGGTGGTCGAGTCTTGAGCTTCTTGGTTAGCCAATGCATGGGATTCCCAGTCACGGGTTGGATAGCCTCGAGGAGAACAACTCACATGATGACCTAGCCTAATCCCCTTTGAATCAATTTTCTGGAGCACTCTGACATTGGAACGTGGGATGGTGAAGGATTTTAAGCTCCTTAATATGTCAACTTCTATCTCTCAATGTAAGTTATTTTTTTTTTTCTAAATTGGTCTACTTCTATTATTAATACAAAAATTACAGTGAGGTCTTAGCCTTCAAAAATATTGCCCATTGAAGCAGCATTCTATCAAATATACCTCTTAAGACTAACCAGAAGTTTGCAAACACTAGACCAAAAACCCTGTTAAGAGACTGACAATTCTGGCAGAGCCACCCACACAGGGGAAACCGGCTATGAGACTTAGTGACATAAACATAAACTCTGAAGCACAAAAAAGCAAACCCAGACTTACAGTTAACCGTCATAAACTTGGAGGTGCTTTCCGAAAACCTGTTATTCGGGTGGCTGTTCTTCAATGATACGAAAACCATAGTCTTGGTTTTCTTCATCCTGCTTCTGGAAGTCTTCGTGGACCTTGGAATTGCCTGCCTCGACTTTGCACTGGCACCCCGGAAGACCTGTGCCATGGATCTCATTACCACCGATATCCTCATGCTTCAGATTGGGGACTGGAGAGGAGGACAGAAGATCGTTGAGGCCTTTCTCCTTAAGCTCGCCCACCGCCTGAAGATTCTGCTGCTCGGAGTTAGCCTGAATGTTAAGGGTGAAATTGGCGACCATGGTGACACTGCAGTTGGCGCAAGGAAAGCAGAATTGCACGTTGTGGGAGTGAGATGGGGGGGAAGACAGAGAAGGCATGGTGTGGGTGAAGCTCCTAGCCGAGAGAGAATGCACAGATCTTTGGCCCCGGCCACTCCGAGTATCAGGATAGCGCCCAGCGAAAAACTCAGAAGAGTTAGAGGTCGAGCCAGAGTTAGAAGAGGAAGGCAAGCGAGTTGTCTGTCCACGACTTGCCTCTCTTCTGGGTCTCATACGATGGAGAATTCTCGGCATATTGTAAATGGTAACCAGAGCACAGTGTGAATCTTCAGGGCCGAGGTTGGAAGCACGGGCAACAAAAGACGGCGAGGGCGTATGAGGAGCCAAATCACAAACAGAAAGCCAAATTGACCGGGAGTTGCAAAGGGGGCTGCAAGTGTAATGGAGACCAGGCGCAAGCTCAAGGCAACCAACGAGAGCATACCTCTTTCCTACGCCGGACCAAGACCATGGAGCAGTGGCTGCCTTGGAGCAATTAGCCCGCAGAGGAGGAACAGAAATACACCGAGAGTATGGCTTCATGTTTGAAATGCTATGAGTCTGGTTTGAGAGGACGCTCTACATTAAAACAACATTTAAGTTGATTGCTGGAGTGTAAATTCATTGAGGACCGGTAAGCTGGGTGGCGGTGGTACCAATCCACACGCAGACCCGCCATATCTCCTCACGCTACGACGTACAGAACTCTTTAAACACCCGCATCTGGGGCTCTCAATGTAAGTTATTGATGGGTGTTATTGGAAGCCTATCCCACCGATTCTACACCTAACTACATAGATTTTTTGGCCCTAGTGCCCAAGTGGGCTTAATCTATGTGTGTTGAATTATTAATGTGTAGTGTTTCAAGTCTGGGCTTTCTGATGTTAACCAAGCTCACATTCGCTTAGGGTATGTGTGTGTGAAAATAATGTGTCAATTGGATGAGCTAATTAAGCATTTTTATGATGCCATGTGCTACTGGAAATAAAGTGCTAAAAAATGTAAATAATGTTGAAAATGGACAATAAAATGAACAACAAATTAAAGCACACAAACCCCCGCCTTTGAAGGCTATCAAGCAGCTATAAGAGGCTAACAAGCAACTCAAAGAAACACTTTTGGTCGAAATATCTAATTTCTAAGGGATTGGGATCAAAAGGCATAAGGCCCATGAAAATGGTGCAGACTAAAAGCAAAAATTAGAGGTGAAAATGCTAAAAAGGATAGGAAGGAAGCTCCAAAACCTAGGATACACAAGAGGATCTTAAGGAGGAAGGAAACACCAAAATATAAAGGGATTAAAATGATGAAGAAACATATCCAAAAGGGTTGTAAAACAATGGAAAAAACCCTAGAAAGTAGTGGATGAAAGTGTTGTACCCTAGACTCCTCAACTTAAAAAAATATCTTCCTAAATGATGGAGGTGTACTCTATACCCTAAGGTATTTTTTCCTTCCTCAATGAGAAATTAATAAGAGAATCTAGGCCTAGGGGTGACTCTAGAAAGAACAAAAACCATTCCTAGTACACATGCAACACAGTTGAAAATTCTGAAAAATGACAGAATACAAATTATGACTTGAAAAGTGTGTTGGAATGCAAAAAATGGGTCAAAAAGTGTTTTTTGCTCCCGAAACTCTCACTTGACATATTTCACCTAGATTGTGTCGTCTCTGCTCGGTTGGTACCTGTGACCTGTGGAAAGATGCGGAAAACCAACAGAAACCATTTTTTTCCAAAAAACAAAGGAGATCTAAAAATAGAAATTAAGAGGCTAATAATAGTTGGAAAAACAATGAAAAACATTCAAATGACAGTCACCAAGGATCTGAATTACTACACTAGTGGAGCCATCATTTTTTGACGACTATGTAGCTAAAGACCCAGTGGAGTCATCATTTTTTAGTATGTATACCAAAAACACTTCACTTATGTCATTGGTGACAAGTGACCCTAACAATAAGATATGGTTTTTTATGCTTCAGATCTGCAATGACAAAATAAGAAAACCCTGTAGTAAAAACATCATATGTAGCCCAAAACATAGAATAACAAGAAATAACCATTGTAATAACCCAATAGAAGCTTTGAATGAATAATATTTTTATTAGAAAACACCTAGTGAAGGGGATTTACAACATGGGTCTGCAAAAACCCCGTCCTTAGGATGGGTCCTTTGATGTCCTTGTGCTTCATCGATCTGTTTCTCTCTCTCAATATCCAAAAAAAACAAAAGCAAGATGGAACTCATGTGGGAGCTCAAATGTGGGAAGACAATAGTGGTGACAATGGTAATGGCCATGATTAAGAATGAATGGAAAACCCTCTTATCTATTCAAAATGGTCAAATATATTTATTTAGAAATGGTTGAAGTAATTAACAAATAAAATGATTTATTAATTACTTTTGTGAGAATTATGTAGAAATTATTCAAAAATATGTATATCAATGGATTCAATCCGATCTAACAATGTACTAAAGCTAGACACTGAATCGCTTCTACAAATCAATTGCAGAAATTAAACACAATCACCAATCACATGAAGCAAAGAAGAATCAATCAAACCACAACACAGATAATTTCCTGGGGAAAGATTACTGCTCAAAACCCCTCTATCATATATTTTATATTCCACGAGGAATCATGAAATAATTACAATGGAACTCTTCTCACAAGAGTCTCTTGCAATCTGCCTATCGTCTCACACTGATCCAGACAAAATCGGGCCAACACTTAGCCAATTCTCAGCCTTTCTTCAGCCTGCCTTGCTCATGCAATCCCTGATGAATTCAATCCCTATTCTTTCAAAATTTCAGCCTTCCTTAACTGCGCTAAGTATCATGGGAATCCTGTGGTGTTTTAACTGCATCTGGGCAGCTTTCTAATATCACAACTGATAGTTAACTTCCCTTTAACCTTTGTCTCAACTGAGTCTCCACTGGAACTGACATGTATGTAACTAATAATATTAAATCATCAGTTGCATGACAGATCACTAATTGTGAATTAAATAAGATTTAATTCACTTGATCTCTCACTAGTGCAACAAACAGTTACAATTAGTTCAACTGACTTTAACTCACCTAACTGAGTTAAATAATTACTCATGCATTAAACTCATGCACTTAACTGCAACTTGAACTCTAAGACACATAGAATCACTCTGCATGTCTCACCAACTACCCTCAACTCGAAATTCATGAGCTAAGTGAGTTTGTCACACTCATTTAACTATTACAAGTTATTATGAGATAAGATTACATTTTATTGTCCATTTTAAATAAGGGAAAATTAAAATAGACATGCACCAAATTTATCCCACACCATTATAGGTGCTGCTAAGACCTGTGGTCCTACACTAGTGTAGGCACTGCTTGGACCTCCTGGTCCCACACTAGTGTAGGTGTTGTCATGTTGCTTCCGAATGCCAATTTCGATGTTTCTTGTTGCAAACTTCAACAAATTATGAAAAATGTGAAATTAAAATAATTATTAAATAATGGTTTAACAATTATTCCAAAAATAAGAATAATAAATAATAAATAAATAGTGATTTATTTAATTATTCCAAGGTGATTTGGTCAAATGTGTTAAGAAATAATTATCAAATAATTATTTAATAATTATTTATAGAGAAAATTAAATAAATAATGATTTAATCAATTATTTTCATGCGGTATCAATTTTAAACATAAATAATTTAATAAAATGGTTTACTAAATTATTTCCTCTGGTGAAAATGATTTTACTATAGTAAAATTAATCCTACATGGTGTATTTCGATCCACCTAGTTAGAAATGGCTAGATGATCATTTTTTAGGTCATAACATAAATATACTAATATGACTATATTAATAAATTAATAGATAATTAATATTATATTAATTAATTGGATAATAGTATGTTAATAATATATTAAATTAATACTATTAGTATTAATATATCATATTAATATAAGAAGCTTATTAATATATCATATTATTAATAATCATACCATATTATTATTATTATTAATCTCCTTATTAAAGGATACCATAATATGATTATTAATATAAACTACTAATTATTTAAAGAAATATAAATATATTAATACAATATTAGTAAATAATTAATATTGTATTAATTAATAAGACAATATTATGTTAATAATATATTAAAATAATAGTATTAGTATTAATATATCATATTCATGTATTATATGAATGAAGTGAATTTAATGTATTAAAATCAAGAATATAAAATATAAATTAAAGAATAATATTAAAATTATTGTATTAAAAATGAATATGATATACTTAATAAATAAGTATAATAATATTAAAAATGCAAGGGATGATTAGCCTAAGATATGGGGGATGAGAGGGAGCCAACTTCTAAATATCTCAAGACCACCATCTCGATTAAGTTTGTCAAGGTGCTTCATTATTTAGAGCCCTTCTCTCAAAGGTGGCATGCATAGTAATCTATGAGGAGTCTTTTGGTCAGGCAATGTGCTTTGGAAAGGAAAAAATAAAGGAGGTTCACCTAAGGTGCTTGGCACGTGTTAAAAAAAAATACAGAGATATTTTTTTGTGAGCATCAAGGGAAAAGGGGCATACCTGGGCTTAATAATAACTAGTGATATCTATAGAAGCGTGGGGAGGATTTGGCTCTGTCATCACTTTCCTAGGAAATTCAAACTTCCAATGGAGCAATAGGAGTACAAGAAGGTTTCCTTTAGGTGAGGTTAAGTCTCAGGGTACCCTGGGGGGCTGGAGGGTGGAGAGCGCATTCTCTAGATTCCCTTGAAAACCTGAGGTAGAGATTTAGGCCTTGGATTCCATGCTAGGGAAGCTCTAGAGTCTCTTTTTCTTGTTTTTTGGCAGTGAGTTTTGGACTTTCTTTATTGGGTGGAACCACTATGTTACATTTTGCTAGGGTGGAGGTAAAACCTTTGGATTCCCTAGAGTGTGTGTGTGTGGCTATTGGATAGCTAAAGGGTGGATGCAGTAGGCCTTTGTATTCCCTACACATTTTCTATTTCTGCGTAGCTAGTGGATGGAGTTAGGAGCACCTCTGGGTTTTTTGTTTCAACTAGAAATTGGTGTTTATTCCCTTAATAAAAGACCACCTCAGGCCCTTGAATCTGGCTTAGAAGTGACAACTACAATTATCTTGGTTGCAACTTGTCTTTGATTGGGTGGATGTTTGTAGTCCCAAATTTAGTTTCCCTTCTTCATCAGAAATACAAGATAAGTTCTTCTTATGTATAACCTTGTATGAATTCTAAGTTAATTGGTGAATGAATGATTTATTGAATGGTTGCATGACAAGTCTTGATTTACTTTTGTTCATATGCAAAATTGTTGGTTACAATCCATATGAGGATGTAAATGATGTGAACGATATGAATGAAATATTATAGATTTAAGGCTTCTGCGATTAGCATTTTGTGTAAAAAAAATTTCCGAATATATCACATCCATTGTTGATAGAGTCGACATTTCGAACCAATCCACCGTGGAAGATGAACCACGGTGGATTGGTTCGAAACGTCGACTCTATCAAAAATATATTCAGAAAACAACCCTACACATGAATGAAATATTTCATGATATGTGTGGTTCTACACTAATATCAATGTTGCATGGATTTGTTTAATTCTAGTGGTGTTGAAGTTGTACTAGTTGATGTGATTATATAATAGTGTTAATGGACACTATGGAATGATTTGAAATCTTGTTGATTTTATGTTGCATTGATAAAAAAATTATCATGGTGCTATTATGCTTATTGGTCCTCAGGACTGAAGGGAAGGAGGATTGTTGCCATCCCCTATGTATGCATTCTTTAGTTGAACCGATACATACATGAGATGTTGAATCCTTATTCATCTATTTTCTCAGCTACTAGGGTTGAATGAGCAAAGGAGAGTAGATTTCCTATTTTATTAATGATTTGTCCTAGCTCTCTATGTTTTGGGAAGGAATTGCACTTGAAATTTCTCTTGTTTTTGTCACCGTTCTTCTCAGATATTGTATACCAATTTATGCATAAAATTTCCCTGAAATCCATTGTCAAATGGGTGTTGGAATCAACACTTGGAAATCTTGAGAAATCCTAGAAAAATCGTGAAATAATTCAAGTTCTAAAACTATATCAAACATTGTAAAAATAACTAAATTTAAAAATTTTGGTAGCCCACAGGTCAGAGGTCAAGAGGTTTTCTAGGAGGGTTAGACGTCAGCGGATCTCCGCCCCCACCTATAGTTGGACGACCATACTATGGTGTATCGTAGTGGAATTTGGTCAGGTCATGGGGGGGTCAGGGAGGGCAACCAAGTGAGGGTCAGGCCGACCCTGACCCAAAAATTTTGTAGGACATAAGGGAGGTCGGGACGACCCCTAGGTCAGGGATCTGGGGTCAGACGCTAGCTTGGAAAATAGTGAATTTTTTTAGGACAGAGCGAAACTCTGACTATTAATACTAGTCCACCTACAACGTGGCTTGGTTCACAATGGCATTGTTTCTATGTCAGTTTCCATGTGGGCCATTGTGTGGTTTCCACATGGAGGTCAAGTTGATGTGGCAAGATGAAAAAGGGCCAATATTTAATAAGCCATAACTTTCATCCTGTAAGTTGTTGGGCGTGGAGCTTGATTATCATCCTGATTCAGAGGTCTTTGTTTCAGTCGAATGTATACCCCAGGAATACTGTACACCCCTCCATGCGGGGGGTGGGGAGGGGGGCAGGGGGGCGGGGGGCTTTTCCTCCCTGCGGGGGTTTAGGGGCAACGCCCTTGAAGCTAAAAATAGATGTAAATTTTCCTTGTAAATTATTGTAATTTCGTAGTATATCTGGTCCATTCATTAGGCGGATGATCTAACGACAGACTTTATGGTTAATTTAGAGTTTTTTTCCCTAGAAGGCAACCCCTTATTTGTATAATGGAATTGTATTGTGGTTGTGCATTGAGAGTGTATTCTAAGCGAGAAAGAGAAAGGCGGACTGTGTGAGAGAGCAAAGGATATTACAGTGGATCTGTTGTAGGTTGTGTTTCTTCATTTTGTTGGATAATATAAAGGAAGGATTGCTTGTTTCTCCATGGACATAGCCCAAGCTGGGTGAGACACATATATCTATGTCTCTCTTGTTTTATATGTTTTATGTATTTGTATTTCTGAATATTTTTATGTGTTCCACTTATATGTAATACATAATTTTCTTGGCCCATTAAATGGTAACAATGAAGAATCTCATTTACCCATTAAATTGAGAAGATCTATCCACTCATATTTAATGGATTTTAGAAAAATGTCTTTCAAAGTTTCATCATTTAGAGTATGCATTTTATCTCTTTTAACATTTTAAGAAAATATTTCAAACAAATCCTCAAGATTTTCATCCTCTTTTTGCATCATTTTAAAGACTTCATATTTAAGTTTATGAGGCATACAATAATATTTTTATTTTTCTAAGAACACATATTTCATTGATTCCCATGTTCATATGGTATGTGTTCCTAATCCCATAAACCATTTAAGTGCTTTGTCTTTAAGAGTGGCTGGAAACAATTTCAATTTTTGAGAATCAAGCAAGTAGTCATACGACCTACACAAAACTTCAAACTCAAAAATAAATGTTTCAGGATCTTCATTTCTTACTCCATGGAAATTAGGGAGAATGGAGGGTGAGATATTCTTCATTGTGGGTGTGGTATATTCGTCTAAAATGTGAAATCCAAAAGTTTTTGGTTCTCCTCTTCCACCTCTTAAACCTCTTCCTCCACCTCCTCCTCTATTTCCTCCTCTACCTCTTCCTCCTCCAATCCTATGTTCACCATTCACATTGTGTACCTCTCCTTCCCCTTCTCCTGCCATTGTAGATTCTTCAGATATTATGTAAGGTTCTATAATTGGGTTTTCTAGCTCCTCTTTTGGTTATGATATCAATGGAATGTTAAAATAAGTGTCTCATTAGTCTTCACAAGAGACCTCTAGTTCTTATCCTAGAAGTTGTTCTCCAGTCGAAGATAGAAAGATTACTCCTTCTATTGGGGATGTAGGTTCTTCTACTAAAACTTCAATAGAGAAATTTGGTGAATCCCTAGGTGCGATATCAGATCTAAGTAGCTCAAGAATTCTATATCTACCTACGAATGATGGAATACGAGTTTCGGTGGATGGTGTGGCACTACATGGTCTTGGTAGGGTGAGTGGTGATGTTGGAATTGAAATCCTACCGCTACTTATAAATCTACCCCTAGAATCTCTTTCCTATGCATAAATGTATTTTATCATTTTTTTTAATGAAAAAAGTCTCCTAAATAATAAATCCTATAGACACTTCCCCAGAAATGGCTTGAAAATGTTTGGTAATTTAATTGATGTTAAATTACTTCATAAATTATCGACCAGGACTTGTAATCGGATGAAGTGTAAATGCATTGTTTGTTCTAGGGATTTTTATTAGGGGAATAATTTTCAAATTAGATTAGGAGGTTTTATGCACATGTTTTTATCTAAAACTTATTCAAAGAAAAAAGGCTATCACTCTTGCAAAAATAAATCATACTTGCATAAATTAAATCTTCACACAAACTGAAATTAAAACTAAATATACTTCACCCTTTGACAAGAAAGGAAACTAATCTTAATAACATAGAAGTGAAAATTAAAGTATTATCCGCACTAGAAAATCAACATTAAATCCTCTCTAACAAAAATGGAATGAAATCTTAAGTTCGTATTTAAAATGTCTCACTTGCAGAACCAAATCTCACTGATAAAACCTCGAAAGCATTATATTTCTTATTGTAATTTGAAATCAAATTAATTATACTCTAACATCTGCACGTGCACAAAAACCATTTTCTTCATTCCTCATACAACAAATTGATCAAATCTATGAAAAAAATCTCAAATAAACTTAACTACAAACTCTATCTCTGTCATAAGAAACTACTGCAAATCAAAACTGAATTAAAATATTAACTCTAATGCTACATAATTGAAATGAGAAAATTGAGTTATTAGTTAAAAACATAATTAAATCTCAAAGCTCTCACGGGGGCTTCTTTTGAGTTGTAAGTATGCAGTAATCACAAAGTCTACACGTGCATTTGAATGCAACACGGGGGGAAAATAATAAGTCTGAATTAATAGTTATCAAGAATTCTTCAAAACAATAATCAAGTTTGTCTTCATCGTGCCGAGTGGTAGATTTATAACCTATTTCAATAATTGTTTAGAGATTTACGAGCATATCCTACTCGATAGAGACTAAAAATAACATAAGATAATATGGTAGCGTGACTTCCTCATGATTTGCTATTGAAGAAGCAAATCATGAGGCAAAATATATGCTCCATTAATTTCCTCGCTCACCTGGTTCACCTTCGGCTCCTTCTTCGTTGGTTTACTTCTACGTTGACTTGGATTGTATGGCATCCTTATCATCGATCTGGATCATGGAGATAGGTAACTATCACTATGCCAATTGTTAGCCACCTTTCCATACAATTTGTTCCTTACTTGGACTTTCAGAACCCATAGAACCTTTGATTAAGCTACAGAATCAAACATTGGTTGCAGAATTGATGCAATTTAGTAGATTATGCAAATATTAAGTTAAATAATAATGCACAATGAAACTATGTAATCAAATATGTGTAAATTGATGCTCAATTAGAATTATTAAGGTCAAAAATAAGGATAATGGAGTGTAAGAAGGTTGTCAAAAAGGAAAACTTTTGGTCTTAGACATAGATATACTGCTGGAGATGTGAGGCTTCATGGGTAGACTGATGTTGATTGGGATGGAAACATTATTGACCAGAAGAGCACATCATGGTGTTGCTTTAGTTTGGGTTCCTCCATGATATCTTCGATAAGTAGAAAAAATAAGTCTGTAGCTTTGAGCACGACTGAGGCAGAATATATTGTTGCTAGCATAACAAGTTATAATGTTGTATGGTTCAGGAAGCTCTTTGGAGTGATGTTTGGAAAAATATTGGATACGACAATCATATATTGTGACAACAAGAGAGGGATCTGATTAGCATAGAATATTGTGTTTCATGACAAGTTCAAACATATTGAGATTAGGTATCACTATATACGAGACATGGTACAAAGAGGAATTGTGAGACTCCATAAAATTTCAACTTATGAGCAAACAGAATAAATATTTACCAAGGCTTTGCCGAAAGGGGAGTTCTTGGTCTTCAAAGAGAAGCTTGGAATGATGGATGTGACCCTCCTGGGTAAGGGTCTCGGATGATCGAAGAAATTGAGTTATGCTCTTCCTCCCTGTCTGAGTTCCCAAGGAGAGGAATTGAGCAGGAGAGCTCCTAGGTTTGAGGGAACTCGTGGATAATAGGTGTGTCTGATACTTACCTTATGGTAAGTATGTATATCCCCTATTGTCAGTATGAGGTTGTGCATGATCCTTACCTCATGGTAAGTGTGTATACCCCCCTACTAAGTATACCCTAGTATGAATCCTACCCACAAGTTGGGCTTGTTGATTGGGTGTGTTTGATCCTTACCTATCATGGTAAGTGAGTATCTCCCCCAAGTGCCTTGGGTGTGGTTGATCCTTACCTCACATGGTAAGTGTATATCTCCCCCAAGGTATTGGATGCAGGTTTTTAACCACTTGAATTTTGAGGGTTAATGTGGGAAGATCAACAGGCAATAGGATAATTGTGATCCTTACCTCATGGTAAGTAGTATCATGCATATTTTTCCTGGATATAGGGTGGTAGCTTGAGCTCCCCTATGATGGTTCTTCTTCTTTAGATTTGAGTGTTCAACATATGAGCAGAGATGAGAAGAGATGGGACATTACTTCTTTCAGTGATGATGATGACGAGATAAGATTCATGATACAATTGGAAATTTGTCCCTAAATGAGAGGGACTTTTAATTTGGCAGCTCAAGGACAAATTCCCTCCTTTCGAAAACCTTCCTCATCCATAGAAGACCCTCTTTTCCCTTGGAATTATTTAATTTGGTTAAGAAAACATATTTTTTTTAATGGAAAACCCACAAGTACACAAAATTTTAGGTCTGCCTAAAGTCATAATTGGGTCTCCAAAGTCACATATAAATACAAATCAAGGAATCCTCATTTTGACATCACATCACACACATCTTCTCTCTCTCTCTCTCCTCTTGTTAATGGTTCATATAGGTCTGAAGCAAGGTATTCAAGCTCACATGTGGGAATGGAAGAAGGGAAAATATGAAATCTGTGTTGCCTTTTCTGCTGGGACAGTTTGACTAGTCATTGACCAAGTTTGACTTCAAGTTTTGACTTGCTTTGACTTAAAAAAATTCAATTTTTGGAGGCTGAATTTTTTTGTGGAGGAACCAAATTTTTTTGGATTTTTTGACAGGAGTTGACCGTAGACTTTTGATTGTAGTTTGATCATATATTCTCTCTCCTTTGACCAAGTTTCTTTTTGGGACTATTTTGACTTGACTTTCACCAGCAAAGGAGGCCAAGTATTTTTACCTTTGACCAAGCTTATTTAGAGGCTATTTGACTGTTGACTTGAGCACAGGTTAGGGCATCTTTGACTGTTGTTAATTTTTGTTAACTTTGAAATAAGTTGTAGATTTGACTATTGGGCTTATCATTTGGATATTGATCGGTTGATTTTTTTGGCTAGTCAAAGTTGTTGACCTTTGAGTATTGGTTGATGAATTGCAACATTATAATCTCTTTGTCAAACATTTGATGACAAAATAATAGAAAATTAATTTGTAAGGGTTTTCCCCCTTGGGTTTTTTCCTTAGTCTTTGGCCAAATATTGTGTCTCCTGTTGTTGATCTTGGTTGTTTTCTTTTGTACATTACATTTATTGTTCTATATAAAATTTATGTTTGTAATTGGAAGATTAATTTTATTTAAAAGTGATCGGTAATTGAAGGAATAATTGGGATAAGTGATTGTTCTAAACATAGAATAATGGAAAATTAAAAAAGCGTTCAGGTCAAGGGTTTCAGGAGAAACTCTCGTACTGGTTTCGGTGGACACCATTTCTACCCTAGCTAGTACACCCAATTTCGATGGACAATATTGCCACCGTAGTTGGGACTTTCCCTTTTTTTCACTACAGGTTAATTGGATCATTTATGAAAGGATTGAGTGACTATTATTTGTTGGAGAATATTTTATTTTGGGTTGAATTGCCAAGAATAATTTATTCTGTATTTGTCACTTATTTGTAAGGCCAAGTTCATATCATTATCATTGAATAATTTTCCCCTGGGTCAAATTGCTTCAGCAAGCACTATTTTTCCAAGAGGTTGAATTTAATTTAATTTTCCATAATGCATTTCGAGGGTTTCAAATTATTAATTAGAGGTTGAATTCCTTCATCACATGGAGGCTGAATTTTCACCTACCTAGCAAGTCAAGTTGATCCACCAAGGAGGACAAGTTATATCTAATTGTGGGGGCAGAGTTCCTTTCATTTGGCATATCCAATTTACCCATTTTGAGGATGAAGTTACACTATCTCAAGAGGCCAAAATTTTGTTATATTAATCAAACCTATTGTCGCTCAAATTGTATAGGTACGGTGCGACAACGAATCAGGGAAGGGGTCGTCACTTTGATCCCTTCCCTATCCATTCTAGATGTCTCCCAACAACAAGCTATGGGAACATTGTTACCGATGAAATAGGTAACTGCACTGGTACCTACTTTTTGACGTAGCAAGAAAAACACCCGATTTTGAAAAGTGGTGATGCAGAATCATTTTTTTTAGCATGTTTTTGGCACTTTTTTTTTATGCTTTTTATGTCGATTTTGAATAGTAGTGGCGTATCATCACCAAATTTTTTTTAGAGGATTGATTTTGACACTATACATTTTCTAATGTCTTCTTCTTCTGTGAGATTTTTATTTTTAAGTGCATTTATGTACTTGTGTTTAAAAAAAATTAAAATTAAAATTAAAATTTGTAATGATATCTTCACTTTTTCACATAGATAAAAAATGAAAAAAGGGTCAATATTATAAAGTTTATATTTTCTACAAGTTTATGTATTGCTAATTAATTTTTCAATGCACATCAAATAATTGTCGCTAAAAAACCAATATTTTGAACGATATGACAAAAAAATACATTTTTTCAATATAAATAGGATAAAAAAAATACACTTTTAGAGACTTTTTGTTTAAAAAAACATGTTAAATAAACTAATTTTTGGGGAAAATCTTAACAAAAAAACTTTAAAAAATAGCATTTTTATTGAATTTTATGTCAAAAAATAATAGTAATCACATATTTTTTGCAAAAAATAAGGATTCTTCTCATAAAATATCAAAGTCTAAACATTACAAATAAAGCTGATTAATAGATCTCAAAAATGAGCTTTGTTTGCAAGCATAACTTAAAGATCATCAACAATATCAACTAATACATGTTCAACATCATCTAGAACATCATTGATGGCTTCTTCCACAACATTTTCTGCTTCATTTTGGTCATTGTCATCTTTTAATGGATCTTTCATGTCTGTAAATATTCTGGTGTCCCTTTCCAATCATTCCATATAATGGTGGTTGAGGTTCCTTTTATTTTTTTTCCACACGTGATTCATTAAAATCCTCTTTCCTCAAACCAACTTCTTGCTTCACATCTGGAAGGAATTCAAGAGCATTAATTCTTTGTTGAATAAATTTGCATTACATTGGGTCTTTCTCAATGGCAATGCAATTTCTTCCTTTTGGTAGGCAACATGCTAGTGTTGTACCTAATCATCAAGCACAAAATAAACAAGTAAGAAAATTAATATAAAGACATAAAAAATAAAAAATAAAATATTTGAATTTAAATTTGTATAATAAAACTTACTTGAACCTGAGAATAAATCCAAAACCCAATCTCCTTCATTTGAACATAGATTTATAATATAGTTAATCAATGCTTGTGGTTTTTGATAAATGTTAACTATATCTCCTTTTGCATCTTTATCCTCATATGTTAGTTTTCTTACAACTGCATCATGAACCAATACTTGACTATAACTCTTTCCATCTACTCGATTCATAAGAATACGCTTATAGCTATCATCTTTTGTCGAACATTCAACATGGATGAACTCACAATCATTTATAATAGGCTGATCTTCGAAAGAAACAATATTTGACTTATGCCTGTAACATAACATAGTAAAAGTTCAATTAAATTGTTCATAAATAATAAAAAATTAACAGTAATCAAACATACAATTTCAAAGTCTTACCATGTAAGTTTCATCCTTGAGTTTTATTTTCCCTTGAAGCTTGTTAATAAAATTGCAAAATGTGTGTCTAAATGAAATGTCACAAATCACCAAAGTGGTGATGTTGTCACTTCTTGAAAACCTGTAATCACTTTACTAAAAGCTTGATAAGTATATGGTTCACTATCATATTCAATGTCTGGGAAATTGAAACCATGAGGAATATCTGCAATAAATAGGGCATATTCCCTTTTAGGTATTAGTGATGCAATGTCCTCACAGTCACCTTGTATTATTTGATATTGGATAATGTCAAGCCCATTCCAAATGTAATGATTAAGATTAGGATCAAGTTCAACATTCATAAGACGCTTCTTTCTCATCTTTTCCAACTTAATTTTTTCAATAAATATTTTGAAAGTATCTGGTACTCCATTTCCATCCTTCTTCGACATCTTTAATGACATAAAAATATATATGTATAAGTAATAAAATAAAAATAGTGTAAACATGAATAAAATAAATGTATAAATCAACATACCTTATTGAATGCAATATAAAAATCTTTAAGTGTTGTTGTAGAACTTGCTTCTGGGTATTGACGCACAACATCATCCCGACTGTCTTCATTCAACATTTTAACCATATGTTCTTGTATTTTCATAAAAAGCTTCTAACTGAATAAATAAAGTTAAAATTGTTAATATAGTGACATGTATAACAAATTATACCAACAACATTATGTTTTACTTAAAAGAAAATTATAATATAAGAAATAATTCAAGAAACTTACTTTTGAAATTCTGCACACATTTCTTCCATTGATAATTCACCTGACTTCACATGGGCTATTACTGATTTGACTAGTTTCTCATCCTTCACACCTTGCATTGTTCTCCAAGGTGTGATAGTCATATCCTCTGGAAGTTACTTCATTTCAAGACTTGTCTTATTTTTGGTACATATTATGGGTTTACTCTTTTTAACCTTGTGATTTTTTAAGGAAATATTCTCCCACCGGTCAAAAATCTCATCAATCAAATCCCATATCTCCCTAGTTCTAAATGCCAACTGAAAAATGTTATCCGTGCTTCTGAATATACTTGAATGCATTTTTCCACCTTCTGCTTTGATTTTTTCATCAATTTGATAACCTGTTTCCATTAAAAATTCCTTCCGAAATGTTAGACTAACTTGTATCTTATCCCCACCACATTTTTCTATGAATTCATTATGAATAAATCTGACCCTTTGGATGAAAGTCATTTTCATTATGTACTCATTGTCTGCATTATGATCCCATGCCAATAACTTTGATTCTATTTCTGTTAAGCCAACGTAAATGGTGCATTTCACTATTTGAAAAAGATAGTTATTGGGATATTCCTAAATCAATTGTCTTTTAACCTCTACCGAATGGCTCCTCCAATTACATAATATTTATAATCAAAACATTTTGTCTTGTTAAAAGCCTGTTTGTTGGGGACCTGGCGTGGATCGAAAAGAACCACATAATCCACCAAATGCACATATGGATTGAACCTGAACAATGTTTTCATATTATGTACATGTAGGTGATGGGCCTTTCTAATTTGATATTGCAATTGTCCTTCATCTGGCCTATAAAATTGGCTGACATTAAGCTCAAATGTTTGGCCACCAAGAATTAATTTATTCTTCCTCAACTCATATCGAATAGCATTTTATTTTGTTTTAATAATGTCATCCTCTAACTCAGCACCTAGTGTTATGATTTCTCTGCTTCCATTAGAGCTTTCAGTTTTTTCTTCATTGTTGCTCATGACTTTTACAGATTGACCAATATTTGATTTCCTATTCTTATTGGTTAACATATGAATTCTTTTATAAACAAGCTCTTCATCATTAGGTAAAAGAGAGACATATTTGGCCATTTTTCTTTTTGGTGTCTGATTTGTTTTCTCCTTTTGCACAACAGTTCTAATCTCCTCCTCACTAATTCTATCATAATTTTCAGTTTCATGTTCCACATCTTCAAAAGCAACATGTTTAGGTTTAGTAGATTGACCCACCTTAGTGACTCTTGGTTGATCCCCTCTTTGTACTATTGCAATGTCACGAGTTATTGATCTTTACTTCAATCTCCTTTCCTCTGCTTTGTCTATGTGGAAAGTGTTGATCACATTCATAACATCTGGCTCCATATAATAAATACCTTCAAACATGTTTGAAAGACTCCGAACAAAATCCTATGAAACAAAATAAAACTTGTCAATTATCAATAATTTATAAAAAATTGAATGATCCTTACAATAACGCATAGCGGAAATAAAAATAAGAATACTTACAATGTTATTTGCAATGTTTATAAAGATTTCTTCAGAAAAATTTGTAGATATTTCATTTGTGTCATATTTGACCTTTGATAGATGATATCTAACCTTGTCACGTTTATTAGCCTTCCTTGCAAGAACATAAATAGTGTTTGTATTCAGGACCATACATATGTCTCGTACTCTGCCCATCACCTCATATGGTTCATTTAAGTCAATCATACCACAAACCAGATAGATATGTATATCAGCCTCATTTTCACTGTCTTCAAGATACCATGAGAAATCAGTTTTATCTATTTCCTCGATGTTCTTCCAATCAGAAATAAGCTTTAATGAACCTGGTGGGCCACTTGTTTGACTTTTATTAGTGTGTGCAATAATGTCCTTATTGCGTCCAACAGTATCCATAGTGCACCTAGCTGCAACTTTAGATTTGGGAATTGTATCCATAGTGCGTCGAACTACAACTTTAGATTTGGGAGTTGTTGCCTTAGGTGCAGAAACATTCACATAAATCTTTTTTGATGTCATTTTCCTGATAAAAAGAAATATATATATTAGTTAATGAGAAAATAGTTAATCAATTTTTTTTTTTTTAATTTGTCAATATAAATTTAAATTTACCGAAAAATAATGTCTATAAAATAAATTAAAAAACAAATTTATTTGTAACTAAATAAATTGAAAATAAACCAATAAATCTAACTATAGAAATTATTCATTTAAAAACAAAATATAAAAAATCATATTTAAATATATGTATATATCTATATAATAATTTTAGAATACATTTTATAAAAAATTGAAAATTTGTTTTAAATTGTATAAAACAATTTTAAAAAAATAAAAATTAATTTGAAACTTGAGTTTTTATTTAATATTTAAAAGAAAACACAAAAAAAAACATTTACTATTTAACCAATGTTAAAATTAATATTTGTTTTTTTTAAGCTAAAGAATTTATTAAAAAAAAATGAATGTTTATTTTTTGTTTTAATTTAACTTGTATTGTTTTATTAAATATACACTTAATCAATTATATTTTAAAATTTAAATTTAATTTAAAACTTATATTAAATTTAAATTTAAATATTATAATGTTTTATTGTATTTTAAAATATTGAAATATACACTATTTATTAAATTTTAAAATTTTTAAATATAAGATAAATTTTAAGTTTTAAATTATTATATTGTTTATAATTATAACTATAAATAAATTTTAAAATTAAAACTTTATATTGATGATGGTGGTTAACTTTCATTGAGGCCAATCTTCGGTCTATCGGATCTAAAGAAAAGAATTATTTAGTTTGATTTAAGATTTTATTCCTATGCTCAAAAAGCTTGGAGAAAAGCCTCCCGAGCTCACTATAATTTTGACATCTTAAAAGGCTAGGAAGGTCAGTATTGCAGCAAAGTTTATGAAATTGAGCTCTAATGTGGTTGTACGCGGGGCACTCTAAGAGGAAGTGATTTTCATCCTCGATGTTTATATTCTCACAGAGATGGCGGATCCTTTCCATCCATGGTGTTTTAGGAACTGTCCAATGACCTGTTTCACTATGGAGCTCATGAGAGTTCGTTCTAATCTTGGCTATATTAATTTTATTCTTTGAGCTAGTTAAAACAGATAGATACTTTTGATCTTCTAGGGTGGGGTTGTTGACCTCCTTATAATATCTTAATTTTCTTTTAGCTGCTAGATCTTTCTCACACCACATTTTTTCTTTGAACTTAGAAGTAACAATTTTTTTAAAGTTATTAATGTTTTGCAATGCAACATTCTCGTCGATCTCCCAATGGTTTAACTAGGGCCCTGGTGTCTTTATACCAACCTCGTTTAAGCCTTAGGTGGTTTTGGCTGGAATTTAAAGCTAGCTTAGGAATTCTATGGTCTCCTATGCTATTGAGCTTGTGCTTGTACAACAGAAGCCTAGTCATAGCTAGACTCTTGATAGGGGAAAGACCCACTTCTATAAGGAGAATAGGATAAGGTGTATTGCTTTTAATTTTAAGGTTATAAGTTATAAAACGCTTCTGGATTTGCTCAATCTTTCTCCAGGATTCTCTAGAGATGCTGCAACCCCAAACCTCACATCCATATAAGATAACAGGAGTGACTAAAGTTTCAAAGAGGAACTTCTTTCTATCCCACATTACGAGGTTTGTTGTTTTACAATTATTATAGCAATCTTAAAATTATATATTTAAAAATTAAAATTAAAACTTTATTATAAAGCATTATATATATTTCAAAAATTTTATATTAAAATTTTTAAAATAAAACATTAATAATTTATATTTAAAACAAAATAAATCAAAAAAATTATAAATTTGATTATATATATAAATCTAAAAAAAAAAAAAAATTGTTTTCGCGTCCGCCTGGGGATGGGGCCCGGAGGCAAGCCGAGCGGTGCCATCGAGGGCTGCCCAGCCTGCCTTCGGCCCCCGACTGAATCGCCCTCCGCCCAGCCGGGGGCCACAAGCAGGCTAGGCGGCACCGTCAAATTGCCCTCCGCCCAACTGGGGGTCGGAGGCCGGTCGGGCAGCGCCTTTGGTCCCCGGAGGGCGGTAAATTAATTTTTTTTTTTTCAAACACAAACTATATAATTTTTTTATTTTTTTTTAATTTTGTTTTAAACAAAAACTATTATAGTAAAAAAAATATTGTTTAAAAAAAAAAAACAAACAAAACAAAAAACTATTCAATTAAAATTTTAAAATATAAAAAATAAAAATAAAAACAAATTAAAAAATATGTTTTAAAAATGAAAAAACAAATCTAATTTAATTTAATTTTTTTTAAATTAAAACAATTATTATTTAAAATATAAAAATATAATTAAAAAAATTTAAAAATATGTTTTAAAATATAAACAAGCATAAGATTTTAATTTTTTATTTTTATTTTCTTAAAACTAAAACAATTATAGTTTAAAATATAGAAAAACAATAAAAAAATTTAAAAAATATGTTTTAAAATATAAACAAACAAATATATGAAAATGTTAATTTTATTTTTATATTTTTAAAACAACAATTATAATTAAAAAAACGATTTTTGTTTAATATAAAATATAATATTATAGAATTTAAAATTCATATATATATATATATATATATATATATATATATTTCAAATATAAACCAAAAAAAAATTATAATTAAAAATAAGATTTAAAATTTAAAAAAATAAAAATAAAAATTGTCAAATAAAAAACAAGAAAAAACAATTTAAATAATGAAACCACCAATATATTTATAAAAAAAAACAAACAAATACGCTTAATATAAACTAAAACTATCTATTCTCCTTTAAATAAAAAAATATATATATCTAATCATATTTCTAAAATAAAAAATTTCATGTTTTAAAATTCTAAATTTTTGTCCTAAAAACCTTAAAAAAAAAAAAAAAAATTTCAAAATTTTTGTCCTAAAACCCTAACAATTTGAGTTTTTTTTTCCATTTTCTTCACTAAAAAAATATTAAAAAATTATGGTTTTCAAACCTAAAACCTTTAAAAAATCGTTTTTGAACACAAAAACCATAGAAAAACATATTTTCTTCAAAATCGTCTTTAAATGGACAGAATAGAAGGAAAACTAACCTTTGAAATGCAAAAAACTCTTGTCACCAATACGAACACAACAACTCCACAAAATTACCAATATGAACACAACGCCTCCAATGCGAATGCAATGCCTCCACGAAGTTACCAATGCCAACCCAACACCTCCAGAAAATTGCTCCAACAAAAACCAAAAACTTGATGTGATGTGATGAATAAAAACAATTATTCTTATTATATAACGAATTGTGTATGATTGGTTTACTGTTTAACAAATGTGGGATAAAAATTTAAAATTTAAAATATTTACATGTAGTTAATTGTAGTTAATATTATAGTTAAAATAGATAATATTTGCATGTAATTATCATAGTTAATATTTACATGTACTCAATGTTAAATCATTCCAATATAATCTGGGATTAAAATTTAAAATTTAAACTATTTACATGTACTTAAATATAGTTAATATTATAGTTAAAATAGTTAATATTTGCATGTAGTTATTATTGTTAATATTTCCATGTAGTCAATCTTTAATCATTCAAATAAGAAAATTATTTTAGTTTGGAAGGCATGCATAAATGGAATCTTTTGTGGATATTTTGAATAGAAAGTATGGTGAAATATTTCAAAACCAATATTTTATTAAGAAATTTTAAAATATATTTTAGACGAATATAATGTAGATTTAAAATATTTACATGTAGTTAATTATAGTTAAAATAATTAATATTTGAATGTAGTTATTATAGTAATATTATAGTTAATATGTCAATGTTAAATCATTAAAATAACAACATTATTTTAGTTTGGAAGGTATACATGATAGGAATATTTTGTGGATATTTTGAATAGAAATATCAGTAAAATTTTCAACACAAACAGTTTATTAAAATGTTTTTAAATACATTTTTGACGATTATTTTGTACGAAATATTTGAAACGAAAATTTTGAAGGGAAATTTTCTTTTTGGGGGAGAGGGGTGGGAATTTGGAGGGATTTTTTCAGTTTTTAAGCTATATATTATAATTGGGAGAGGAATTTGTATCATTCAACATATTCTTGTTGAAATCCATGGGTTCTTCTGATAGCAAAGTTTTTCTTTCTACAACATCAACATCTTCGTCACGCAACAACTCTATTCAGATTGATGAATATAATAGGAGTTCGTTCACCATGAATAGAGAGTCAAAAAATCGACTTGGTCGTAATCCTAAGGATGATGAGAACATAATTGATGAAGTGCAACAAAAAGAAATTTCTTTCAATCGAGAGTCAGTTATTCCACTTACTCTTAATCCTAAGGATTATGAAAGCAATAGCGATGAAGAGCATGATGAAGAATTTCCAGAGTCAAAATTTTCACTTTGTCTTAATCCTAAGGATTATGAGGGCACCACTGATGAAGGGGGAGATGAAGAATATCCACTTCTTCCTAATCCTAAGGATTATGCAAGCACCACACATGAAGAGGGGAATGAAGAATTTGCAGAGTCAAAATATCCACTTCGTCCTAATCCTAAGGAATATTCTAGCACCACTGATGAAGAGGGAAATGAAGAATTTACATAGTCGAAAATTCCACTTTGTCCTATTCCTAATGATTATGCCAGCACCACTGATGAAGAGGGGAATGAAGAATTTGTAGCGTCAAAATATCCACTCTGTCCTAATCCTAAGGAGTATGCCAACACCACTAATGAAGAGGAGGATGAAAAAATTCCAAAGTCAAAATATCCACTTCGTCCTAATCGTAAGGATTATGCCAGCACCACTGATGAAGAGGGGAATGATAAAATTCCAGAGTCAAAACATCCACTTCGTCCTAATCCTAAGGATTATGCCAGCACCACTGATGAAGAGGGAAATGAAAAATTTGCAACGTAAAAATATCCACTCCATCATAATCCTAAGGATTATGAGAGCACCATTGATAGAGAGGGGGATGAAAAAATTCCAGAGTCAAAATATCCACTTCGTTCTAATCCTGAGGATTATTCTAGCACCACAGATGAAGAGGAGAATGAAGAATTAGGAGAGTCAAAATATGCACTTCATCCTAATCCTAAGGATTATGCCAGCACCACTGATGAAGAGGGGAATGAGGAATTTGCAACGTCAAAATATCCACCTCGTCCTAATCCTAAGGAATATGCCAGCACGAGTAATGAAGAGGGGGATGAATTTCCAGAGTCAAAATTTTCACTTCATCCTAATCGTAATGATTATAACAGCACCACTGATGAAGGGGGAGATGAAGATTTTCCAATAAATATAGATTCAAGCCATCCACTTATTCCTAATCGTAAGGATTATGAGAGCACCAATGAGGAAGGGGAGGGGCGGGATGAAGAAATTATAGTGAATACAGATTCAAAGCTTCCACTTAGGCCTAATCCCAAGGATTATGAGAGCACCACTGAGGAAGGGGAGGATGAAGAGTTTCTTGCAAATGATAATTTTAGAGGCACATATCTGAATAATGGTGATGAAGAATTGAATCCTCCCAGGGAAGAATTTGAAAGCATGGATCAAGATGGTGAATAATTTCATCAGAGTTAGGGTTACAAAAGCGCAGATGATTCTTGTGAAATGTTTTGTTTAAGTGATGATGATAATGAAAATTTTCTAGGCAATGATGTTGATGAATTTCTTAACTGTGTTGAGAATGATGATAGTGGGGATAATACTCCTCCTAATGGTGATGAAACTACTTCTACAAAGGATGATGGAATGATGAAGCCGTTGCAAGTAAATATTGTAACTAGGAGTAGGAGTAGACCTTTTCATATCGATCCAAAAAATTCCAGTTGTACAAGGGTGAGGACAAAATATCTCACAAAAAGAAGTTATGTAGTTCATTTGATTTCAAGTGGCTGTTGTCGAAGGGATTGCTTAAAACATATGGATTTCAACTTTGTTTTGGAGAAAAGGAAAAGATATATGTCAATGAATAAAAGCATGAAAAATTCATATTTAGTGGGTTGCATGCAATCTACACTAGTAGGTTATGATTATCATATTGGGAATGTATTGCTCTGCAGAAAGGCTTTCAAAATGTTGCATTCAATTGGTAATTGTCATTTGTCAAGAATCCAAGAAAAAATGGAAAAGGATCCCACATATTATTCAGAAGTACGTTATAAACGGGAGGTTGGGCCGTTTGCAAATACTACTAAGACATGGATGAAAGACTTCTTTTCAAAGCATGGAGAGTGTATGACAAATAAAGACAAAATACATATTCTAGATAATTTCTCGAGACGAGAAATATTCATCTTATACAGAGATTATGCAGAAGCTGTTGAAGGAGTTGGTAATTTTATTACATATTCTTATTTTACAAGGTTATGGAAAAATGAATTCAACAATGTTCATATTCCTAAGAAGACAAGGATGGGGGTTTTCAGCACATGTGCTTCTCTTAAAGCAAAAAGAGATAAATTTCAAGGGGCAGAAAGAGGTATGCGTTCAAAAATTTGCTTTTTAAAATTGGATAGTTATCAACTATGAAAGTATTATTTTCATATGTTTCTTTGATTTTATGTACATATTCCGTTGTCAAAGAACTTCAAGGGCATCGCAATTAGCAAACAAGTGAAAGGAAAAAGTTGTATAAACATCGAAAGAAGTGTTATGATCATCCAAATAAATATCTGGGTTTGATAATTGATGGTATGGACCAAAATAAAACACTTCTTACACATTTTGTCTAGACGCCAAAAAAATTACAGAAGGAAAATTTCATTCAGTTTCACTTGGTTGGTTGTATGGTATTTAATGAGAAGACTTTTCCAAGAGTTTTCTTCACAACTCCAAATATTCACAATGATGCAAATCTAACCATAACTATAATCCATGATGTGGTTACTCATTGGTCTGTATTCTTCCTGAAGTTTTGTATTTACAATTAGACAACACAAGTCGTGAAAAAAAAAATCAAGTTCTTTTTGGGTATTTAAACATGCTCGTTGAATTAGGAATTTTTAAAAAGATAAAGGTTGGTTTCCTTCTTGTTGGGCATACTCATGATCATATTGATCAAATGTTCAGTCATTTTTCAGTAACATTGAGGAGAAAAGGTGTTGGGATTCTACCATAATTAATTGAATGTATTAATAAATCATACATTCTAGAGCTTATTTTTCATGTGTTGGAAGAAACTATTGACATGCGAAGGTTTATTTTGGGATCGCATGGTGAGGAGAAATGCATTGAACAACTTAACGACATTAGCTTCCAGCATCAATTTCATATCAAAAAAATTAATGGGATAACACTTATATGGAGCAAGAAGTATTCAACTGTTGCAGAATGGGAGCCATCATCAGGTTTAGCATTTTTTAAGTTCATTCTAGAGCATCCAATATTTTCATCAAAGATATTGTTATTACAGTCAGTTGCTAAACTCCATAATGCACGAAGGCATAAGAGAGACATAAATTATTATGAATGTCTGGAGGACATTAAAAGATGTATTAGAGATACATATGAGTACTTCGATGTTGCTGATTCAGTTTGGTGGGAGTATTTTTTCAGTAATCAAAGTGATATGATTTCAAGATCAATAAATGTGGATATGCTTTTGAAGACTCCTTTTTTTTTGCCACAAAATATGCCAAATGAACATCAGGAAACACACATTGTTGAACAACAACAGTTTCAAGTTATTATTAATTCTCCACAGGTAGAGGAAAGAGAAATCTATATTGGTTCTAGAAGATCACGTGCACAAGTGAAGCCATGGAAGACCTTTATAGGGGTTCTTTGCAGGATGTTAAGGAGGGTTGTATGATAATAGTGTTAGCAGATGAAGATCCACTTGGCTATCCATTCTGGATTGCAAAGGTTATAAAGGTGATTAATGAAAATGAAGATATTACAGCTGTTGGTGTACATTGGTATGCCACAAGTACCCACCCTTTCAATGGTGTGTACAAGCCAGAGATGGTAGTTGAAAAAAAAATGGCAGAAAGAGGAAAAGAAAGGGCACAAATATAAATCGTCACCGCATAGGTGTCTTAAAATTGGAGGATGTTGACATACTTGTGTATGACTTCAATTTGAAAAAGAGAGGAACTCTTCGGTTGAAGACCATAAATATTTTGAAGAAATTTCTATCAGAACAATTACTATTGATATGGGACTCTGCATAAAGTAGTCATATATCTACAAGACATTTGAACTCTGAAAAGGTGGGCATGCATGTTGACTCAGATGGAGTACTAGTTGATGAAAGATAAGAATATGGATCATCTTCATCTGCATCGAGTCATTCACCTGAAGATGTAGGTTCTGATGGTGTGCCAGAACCTATGGTTGATTTTGAATAATTGTCTAAGACACTTTTATGTAATTGATGTTTGCATGGTGACTTGAAATCAAAATTTTGATTTCCATTTGATTTTTCATGAATTTATGAGGCATTTCTATGTTTTTTGGATTATATGTTTTAATTATGAAGAATTCATCTCTTTAGAATATCCACAGTGCAACAATGAATTACAAAAATAATTTATGTTATATTCAATGTACTAATTTTGATATTTTGATTAAAAGTAAAAAAGAAAATAGAAATTAATGTTGAATTTTTAGATTATGTAGTGATATTACCATGATATTGTGTATTGTAACCATTTGGTATAAGATACTTTTAAAATTTTTAAAAATTATATGCCTCATTGAGAGGGGACACTTTGTTTTGATGCTTGATTTTTAGGTTTTGGTTACAATTAGATTTAAATTTGTCTTATGTTTTTTTTTTTTCCAAAGAAAAAATCGAACTATCTATTAAAATCATAGAGAGTTACATAGTATATGCATGAACCATTCAAAGAACTGCATTTCCTTCCTTTTCAGTGAGGATATGAAGTTACTGCAAGTGAAAAACAGTTCACTACTAATATCTAATTGAGTGTGTACTTAGCGTCCATGTTTCCCCCCCAGGTTCCCTATCAAAGGGTAGCACCCGAAACATGAGGAAACAAAAGGACTGAGCTGAAATAGAGCTCCTTTTGATCTATGAATTTGGATGGTAGTCACCAATCTAGTTTTTAGACAAAAATCACATAAAAATATTGATTTTTTTCTCCCTGTCTCCCAAGCCTCCTCATGGAGGAAAACGGCCTGAAAAAAATATAGGAAGAAAGATAGTCATATGAAGTATGAAAGTCCAAAAACAGAGTGTCTGAGAGTTTGAAAACATATGAAAATAATTACAAAAATATTGATAGCTCGTCAGTTGAAAACAAGTTGTTCGAGATTTCGAACCAACCCGTCTTCCACTTCAATAGCTATCTAGAGCCCCAGATCATGTTGAATGCCCTCTTTAGAAAGAAGGTCTGCTTCATGGTTCTTCTCCCTGTAAATATGGCAAATAGATATCTCGTTAAAAGTCATTTTTAATCTAGATACCTCATTAAGTAATGGATGCAAGATGTAATTTAAGCAACGTTGAGTCCCATTGAACCACTTGACAATGTTTAGAGAATCTCCAAAGATCTGAACCTCTCTACATCTTAAGAGAGTGAGCCAGCATAAGAGAAGATGTAGAGCTTTTAACTCTAAAAAATTGTTTGTCCCCTTCCCCATACCAATATAAGCTTTGAAGGTTTTTCCTGAGGGGAAGTGAATGACTAGTCCCGCTCCACATCTATCCTGTGGGTCTGAGGCACCGTCAAAATAGGCCCAAGGGATAGTTCCTTTGATTATTTCCAGTTGGATGACTTTAGGAGGGTGTGCCTGTTAGGGGTTTGGAATGAATTCATAAATGGAAACTCCTTCCGCTGCCAGTTTGCTTATGGGAACTATGGAATTTTTAAAGATAGTGTGATTCCTAGCAATCCAAGATCCCCAAGCTATCAACAAGGGGATGTTTTTGACTTTATCATTTGGTGCATCTTACCACCACTTCTGCCACACTTCCTGAATCTCACTTCCTTCCCATCTTTGAGGGATTTTTAGAATCCTGAGAGTTTCATTCCAAAGGCTGATAGTGAAAGGACAAGTGAGAAAAAGATGATGAGTCGTTTCCAAACTGTTCTTACACAGAATACACCACCCCGAACCTATCTTACCTCTTTTTTGAAGAAATTCCCAGGTAGGTACTTTTTTCTAGAGAATACACCAGAAAAATAATCTGGTTTTTATCAGCCCTTTCAGTTCCCACAACAGTTTGTGCCATCAAACCTAGGCTCCCCAAACTTTCTGTGACATGAGCCAACTGTATCCAAACTTCGGAGAGTATGTCCCCGTTTAGGAGTGGACACACCTGAGTTCATCCCTCATGCAGTTCTCCCATTCCTCCATCCACCTTTCTTCAAGCTGTAGGTCAATCACAGTTGCCCATCCTTGTCTCCACAATGTTTTTCTTTCATGGTTTGCAACATGATTCAAGCTGGCGAAACCTCTAGCATTCAACAGCTCAATAAAATCTCTAGAAAGCAAAAAATTCACTGTGCAGCCCACCCAAGGGTCCCTGCCCAACCTTACCCTGGTTCCTTCGCCTACCTGCCAAGCTAAGCCTTGTTCGATGAGATTCACCGAAACAAGTGTAGCTTTCCAAACAATTGACGTGTTTTTGCCTGATTTTTGGGGTAGTCTCAGCCAGTCCATAATTGAAAAGGGGTCAATATATTTTCTTTTTATAACAGAAGTCTGGAGGTTATCTAGAGTTATAAGGCACTAAGAAAGCTTTGTAGCCAGTGATTTTGAGAAAGAGGATAGTTCTTTTATGCCCCAGCCTCCCCAAACTTTCAGTCTGACAATTTTCTCCCAGGCCACCCAGGGGGTTACGTGGTCTTGTTTTGAACCTTCCCATAAGAATCTACTGCACACCTTGTTAATGGAGTTGACAATTCTTTTAGGAACCCACGAGAGGAAAACCCAGTATACTGGGATATCCATCGCCACCTATTTTATCAATACAAACCTTCCAGATCTTGATAGCCATTTGAAACTCCAGTGCTTCATTCTTGCCTCAATTTTTGATAGGAGCCACTTCTAATCTCGGATTCGATATGTGGCTGGCTTTAGGAAAAACCCCAGATATTTAAAAGAGTCCTCAAGGCTTTTAGCTTCAAACTAGAGAATTTCTTCAATTCTGTTTACTTCGGTCCTTGAGAGGCCAGCTGTTGTCATAGAGGATTTCTGACAATTGATACTGAGGCCCATGGCTTTCAGGAAGAGGGCTAGCAGATCCTTTAAGCGTCTGCTATCTTCCAAGCTACCATCACTGAACAGTAATATGTCATCAACAAACAACAAGTGAGTGATGAACAAGTTCGCAGCTACTTCTATTCCCTTTAGTTCCCCTCTTCTTTTTGCTTCATGGATCATCAGGCTCAGTCCTTCAGCTTCCAATAAGAATAATAAAGGGATAGAGGACATCATTGACGGAGGCCTCTCTGAGGGTTGAAAAAAATCTATTGTTGCACCATTTATCAAGACAACAATACTAGAAGAAGAGATATGCCTCATAACCCAATTGATAAATTCAATCCTGAAACCAAGATGAGTCATTAGCAACCTTAAATACATCCAACTAATTTTATCAAAGGCTTTGGTAAAATCAATTTTTACAATAGCTCCTTTTTTTTTGCTTCTCTTAAGGCTATGGAGGGTTTCCTAAGCTACCCCAATATCCTCGTGGATTTTTCTTCCACCCAAGAAGCCAAATTGTTCCAACGAGATGCTTCTTGAAAGAAAAGGTTTAAGACGGGAGGCTATCACTTTTGAAATGATCTTATACATACAGGAGTAGAGGGAGATAGGGCAGAAGTCATCAAATGTTAGGGGATGATCGTTTTTAGGGATTAGGGCCAGGAAAGTAGCATTGAAAGGTTGATAGATTGTCCCCAATCGGTGAGACTCTTCCACCACTTCAACCAAGTTGTCCCCCAGGAATTCAAAGAAATGTTGAAAGAATTCAACAGTCCATCCATCTGGCCCTGGGCTTTTATCCTTTTGCATTGAGTTTAAAATATCTTCTACTTCCTTCTTTGAAACTGGTTCCATGATGTTATTATTCCCTTATTCGTCAATGAAGCTGGGGAAAAATTGGGCCACCCTTATTACTTCCACTATTGAGATTTCTGTAGGAGCTCTGAAAAGGTTTTTAAAATGGCTTATTCCTAGAGTAGAGAGGTCTTCAAATGAATGAGCCCATTCTCCATTCCCTTTTTTGAGTTCCCAAATAGTATTTGTACTTTTCCTTCCCTTAGCATAGTTCTGGAAGAACTTTGTGTTTTCATCGCCCGCATGAAGCCATATTTCCCTGCTCTTGAGGCGCCATCTCTCTTCCTTTTCCAATAAGATTTTTTTCCTTTTAGTTTCCAGCTCCCTGATCCGATTTCTAATCTCTAAAGATGAGTAACCTGCTCCTTCTAGGGTTTCAAGGTAGTCGAGCTCTTCATTGACCTTCCTCAACTCCTCTTCTTCTTTTAATGATTTTTGAGATGCCCACTCCCGAGTTGCTTGCTTCATGATTTTCATATTCTCCATAAATAGCTTGCCCATATTCCCAGAATCCCTGGGTAAATTTTTCCTCCATGTGTCATGGAACAGTTTTATATAAGTCTCATCTTTTAGCCAAGAGGAGTTGAATTTGAAGGGAGAGCCTAGCTTTTTCAGTTGTCCTTTTATTTCAAGGAAAATTGGGAGATGGTCAAACATGCCTCCATCCCCGACCCAGTGTCTGAACACAGAGGACTGAGCCACCAGATCTTCTCCAAGAAGGAATCTGTCCAACATTTTCCCCACCCAGTCTTCACCCACCCTACAGTTCCTCCAGGTGGGTCTAGGTTTTGTTAAGGTGGCGTCCACTAGCTGAGAAATGGCCAACTAGTTAAGAAAGAAATTAGTGAGCTGGTTAGCCCTTACAGAGGAACCCTAGGATTCTAACATTCCTAACGAAAAATTTAGATCCCCGCCCAGGATCAGGTTAGGATTCTTAAAAAATTATTTGGCAAAAATTTCGTCCCAAAATTGCACTCGCTCCACACAAGGCCCGTAAATGTTGAGCAACAGAAGAGGGGTACATAGCTCATGTGAGTATACCTCCAGAGCCAAAGAATTTTCTGAACCCCAAGAGGACAATCTCCATTTTGCATAATTGTAGCCCGATGCGATTCCCCCTGATCTTCCTTGAGCGTCCAAGGATTGGAACACCCAACCAGAGAACATTCTTGCGAGAATGTCTATTACCTCTTCTTCCTAGCCCAAATTTTCTTGGAGGAACAAGACATCCAGTTTGTGTAGCTTCATTAGTTCCTTTAAGGCTAGTTTTTTAGGTAGACTAGCCAAGCTTCTACAATTATAGGAGAGAATAATCATCAGTAACCCTGAGGGGGTGGTTGCGCTGCTCTAAGCACCCCAAAGAGGGATCTTTGCTTTCCATATGATATATCAATTTTAGCTTTTACTTGTGCCTTAGATAGGTTAGATTTCCTGCCTCTCAACTTTCTAGGCCCAACCTGGATAGGGTTTGTTTCTAGTCCTCCAAAGGCTTTACTATTCCACGGTTTGTTCATGAGAGATCTCAGATTGTAAGGAGGCAAAATGGAGAGCTCAGCAAGGAAGACTCTGGCTTAGGAACACTACTACTCAAAGGGGGCATGGAAGGGGAGGGGAGAGAAATGATTATACTATCAAGTGACTCAATGATTTCATGCATTTTAATATATTCCATGTCATTTTGCCTGGAGGGACCAGGATTTGAAAGACCAATAAAAGAAGTGCACTTGGAAGAAACAGAGGGAGGATGAGAGTCAGTAGGCATACCCTCCAGAGGTGCAGCTTCAGCCTCTTCATCTCTTAGAGGTATCAGATCTTGTGGCAGCTTCTCAACCTAATCAGAAGCTTGCCGACTTTGGAGAGTTTCTTTGTTCCTAGATGGCATCAGATCCTCCATAGTAGTGTCCAAGTTTTCTGTCTCTTCCATCAATTCCTCCTCTGGGTCCTCGTTTTGATCAGCTTCCATGGAGGGGTGTGCCTCCCTATTCACCTTTTTTTACTTTCTTTTGCGACGATGGCTAAGAGGGCAATCTTTTGCGAGGTGTCCATATTTATGACACCTGTGGCACCAGAAAGGCAAGTGCTCATAGTCCAGAAGCTAGTTATACTCATAATATTTGTATTTTAAACACATTTCATCTACAAGTCCTTCCCTGGGATTTAGGCTTACCAAGATCCTGGCTACACTCAGATCCCTTGTTAGCTTGAAGGAAGAGTCAACTTCTAGGAACTGACCCAGGGTGTTCCTAATGGATCTAAACGCAAAGTCCATCCAAAAAGTGAGTGGGAGTCTCGGAAGCTTTACCCACACTGGGGACTCCTCCATCTTTTCCCGTTGAGCATCAAATAGTGGAGTCCATCTCTGGAACAGTTCTGGCCTCTTCCCAAAACACCAATTTCTAGCCAAGACCCATTCTAGGTGTTCTTTCTTCTCGAATTTCAGACTAAACCATCCCTTTTCCAGAGCTTGTATTTCCACTGGCTTGCCCAGGGCTTCCTTTCATTCTGAGTTTTTCCATTCAGAGATGTAGTTTTCCAAGTATTTTATACCCCTGAATCTTCCCACAAGGATGGTCTCGGTAGCTTCCATGACTTCGTCTATGGTGATGTCTACTCCGACCACATAGCACGACCGTTCCTCCTTCTTCCTAATAGCTTTGTTCTTCTTCTGCTTGGATCCAAGAGATCCACTTTCTCCTCCTTCTGCACCTCCCACTGAGCATTCTCTAACATCTGTAGCGTCTGCTACAGGCGACACAGGTCGCCTTTCACCTTCTAGGTTTTGAAGATCCCTTTCTGAAGCCCTGATGCCCTGTTCTTGTGAAGCTTCTAGGGTAAATATTACTTGCTTGTTAGAGGATACACCAGCTCACCCTTGAAAAACTAGACCTTCTAACGACCTCTCTTGACTTATGCTAACTTGCCCCTGGGCCCTCGAGGGACCCCAACCACCCTCAAGTAGAAAAGGGTATGTTCTGGTTGCCTCACTCCCTTGTGAAAGGAGGAATTTCTCCAGAAAAGAGAAACCCTGCCCCTGAGATCTGTTCCTTACCACACCAGGCTCTACCTTGGATCTTCCTCTTTCCTGATCTAACCCTTCATACCTTTCCACCCCCAATGATTTCAATCCCACAGATCTCGAAAATCCTATATTTGCTACAATGTCTTCTAGCCCTCCCATGAAAGTCGGACGAGAGGGAATACCTGGTGCAGTAGAGAAAGGCTGAGCTTGAAGGCCAACGACGAAAGTTCTGCCTCCACCATAGATCCTTGGCTCAATCGCTGATGTTCCCCCTCTAGTTCCTTCCACCTTCCAAATGCAGTTGAATGTGCTTTGTAGGATTTCCTCTAACAAAGCAACTCTGTTCACAAGACCTCTCTGTCCTCCTAAGTCCGATCGTTTCGACTTGGCTTCTGCTATGACAGGGAAAAACATATCTAGGTTTTTCTCTGAAACCTCATGCCCCCAGCAAGTGAGCAAGTCCTTCGGCACCGACTCAATGTCCATGTGATAATTTTCAAAACCCATAGCTAAGACAACTGCCCAACCTTAACCCTAAACCGCGACAGCGTAGAGACCACAGGTGCATAGAAACCCTATTCCGGAAACAATGTCGAGTAGAAAAGTTAGGGTTTTTGCAAGGTAAATCCATTACTAACCTTGTTTACCCTCAAACGCTTCCGATGACGCCTGTACCTCTTGTGTCTTCCACCTGCAATGCTAGTTGCACTCTAGATCCTGGCACAAAACGTTTGGTGTCAATCTTATGACCTCCACACGTTCCTTCCTAGGTCCCTGTGTACGACCTGCAAACCCTACAAAAATCTACCATGCTTAGGGTTTCACCATCCCCTCGGAACCCCACTTCCTACCTTGTTCTAACATCATCTTATGCTAAGATTTGAAAAGAGATATATTTTTCTCCTTTAAAATTAAAATTACTCATGGAATAATAATTTTTCATTTACATGTTCATTTTTAAAAATTGTTCAAGTCATATAATTTCTCCATAATTTCATGGTTCAAGTATCTTGAAAACTTTAGATTTAAAAAACTTGAGATTACAACTTGTCATTAAGGTTTTTATGCGCTACGAAATTTTCACTTTAATGTTATGGTTGAAAATAATTACAATTTTAGGGTTTTTTAGAGTCAAGATATTTTATATTTAACAACATGGATAAAAATTGTTTGAAATGATAAGCCCTTCAGACATGATTTTTTTTATATTTAACATCATCTATCAAAAAATTTAGAATTTTTAAATTTTTCAATGTCCTAATATGTTGTCTTTAATTCCATTGTTACAATGTGTCAAAAGTGTTACACAATGTTTTTTTTTTGTTATTCCAGCATCAACTCGTTTTGTTTTGAGGGTGTTTTTTCAATCCTTTTTTCAAGAAACAATTTCGTTTTTAGCATAATTTTATAAAATGTTGAAATTTGACCTTGAGAAAAACCAAATGCGTTTTAGAATACACTTTTTGTTTTTGGGGCGTTTTTTCATGTTTTTTGAGTCTTTTTGGGCTACAGTTCCCGTTTTAAGGTAACAATGTTTGGGTCGTAGTCCCTATGGAATATGAAAATGCAAGACTTATTGACAACCAACAATTCTGGGAAACATGATTGAATGGCCTAACCACTTGGTTGATTTTAGAAAGTTAAGAGATTAGATTATATCTTTATCTGAGACAAGCGCCTTATGGAGTCAACTACTTGGTTTATATTGATTAAATACAAAATGACCGGATAAACAATCACTGCTTAGATTTTTTTCTATCCTATATGAAGTTCAAGTCCTATAATCTAGGTGTGATGTAAGAAATATTGCTTTATTTTAATTATGCTCCTAGCTAAGTTTATCCATTAATCCTCGGTTGTTTTGAGGGTAGTCTCTAAAGTAGGTTGTAGAGAGAAGTCAAGGCGAAGCAAGAAAATACTTGATTAACAATAGCTCCCTTTGAAATATAAAACACCCGATGCCTCCAGCACTACAGAGACTGTGGCTCTGACGACTACAAGGTCACCATGTTAACCAGTAAAGCATTTCTATCCTTCGCAAGCTAAGAGATGAAGGGTGTTCCTATCTTTCTATCAACCAACCTTATGCTTGGAGGTAAGTTGATTAATGCACAACTATTCCTAGGGTGCAAATGAAAATTTATTGAGTGTTCTTGAGTTAGGATTGTTTATGACCTTAAGTACTTAGTTATGATTTATCTTATGAAAAAGAGTACTCAACAAAGAATGAAAGACAATCTTAAAACACAAGAAAAAGTGCTCAATTTCAATAGTGATTAAAAGAGGTATTAATGTAACCAAGAATAATTTCTCAAGTACAAGAAATAAAATTAATGCTCTTCACAATGATTTACCAATATATAATTATCATTCACAATATATATCCAATTTAAACATGAACAATACATCTAATGACAATAAAAGATTATAGCGCTTGTTCACAATATTACTTAGAGAGATTCAACCAAGGTTCTTTTAGAGACAATACAATAATGACAAGGATGGAAATGAAAATTGCATAAGAGATTAACAATTTAGATAATTACAATAAGTTACCACAATGCCAATTAGATGCTAAAAAGTTATATCTCCAATGTTATTGTGAGATAACAAGAGATACCAATATGCTTCAAGTCTAATGACCAATTAACCATCAACTCTTGAGATTAAATGATTTTATGAGTGAGTTACTTAGTGCAAATTTATGACCTCTTTGATTATGAAACTCACAAGGAAATAAAGTGTTAGTATTCTTATTAAGGTGAAATGTAACCACTTAACCAATTAGCAATCCAATGTCACCAATAATTTTCACAATAGAGCATTGATCAATGTCAAGAACCCTTATGCAAGTTATGTACAGATAATATCAAATGAGCATGAGTAAGCCTTTATGATAGCAGTAAGTTAATTTCAATTAGAGCACTTGGGATGCGAAAAATGAGATGCATATCAGTGCAAAAAATTCAAATGAGGCAGCCAAATACTGAAACACTTTGCCAACACAAGATTTTTAATGAGATTATGATATTTTAGATACCAATGTCATTGTTATGATCAGACCTTATTATGCTTATGATAGTCATCAAATTCTCATGAATCAAGCCAAAACAGTGAATGACCAAATTGTGCAAGTGACTTATGAATATGTTAGATAACTTATGTATGATTTTTAGGCCACCTAAATAAGTTTTATATCACTGTTATCAAATGATTAGATAGATGTAAGTAAAAAAGTGAGGGAATAAGGTTTTCAAGAAGTAAACCAATATGCCCTTTGGGCCTAGAAGATGACTAGAGAAATTGCCCAAAATTTATCCAATGAATGACCACTTGCAACCACCAACGTTAGCTCAAAATATCATGAACATAGTTGCAACCTCAGAGAATTAGTGACAAAATTGTGAAAATTTCTAAATATTACTTTATGCAGAAACCCTATTGTTAGATCTGGTTATACTTCTCCTACTTAATCAAGTTATTAATGCTGAAAATTTAGATTAATATTGAAGCAAACACATAACATTTCTTCATCGATTCAGATCTAACAAAAAATACATGAACACAAAAAAAGTGACACACAAGATTTTCTGGACAACTGTCCCCAGAAAAACACAATGCGGGAAAACTGGTCTTCTGGCTGCTAGAGGATTTATATTATTAAGTAGATTCTAAATATAGAAAATCTGGGCACCTTAATGGTTAACCCGATAGAGAAAATAAGATCTGCAGTTATACCTGATGTTCTGGAGACTGAAAATTGGACTAATTCACACCCTCAAACAGGATTTACAGAATGCAACCTCTTTCTAACTCTAGAAACCCCAACACTACTCTGAAGTTGCCCACGTAAGCCCTGCTAGCCTCTGCATGCCCCTGCGCTGCTTAGGAGAGGGCTGCGTAACCCCAGACTGGGTAACGCAGTCCCTATGCTGCCCTGGATGGCCTCCGCGTAACCCTGATGGGCACCTAAAGCCTCAACGTTGCCCTTGCATAGTACCTGTGTAGCAGCTGAAACCCTTTGGGATGCACAGCTGCTATGTAGCTACTGCGTAGCCTCTGCTTCCTCTACGCTGATCCTGGTTGCTGCATCTCTGCCTCTTGCTGATTCTTGGCTATGGGATCAGATCATCCCCTTAGCCAATACTACCTCTTGTTGCAACTAAAACACTTATGGAAATTCTTAGCAAACCCGCCTTAAAATTCCAACTTAGTCTCAATGCTCTGCCTCCGTGTGTCTCTTCTAAATGACCCTAATCCTTTCCTTTATTCTTTTCTCGTTGGAAAACCAACGTCCATGATCAGATCTTGAATCGATGGCTAAGATTAAAGAAAATCTTGATCCGTGTGACTTAGCATAGTTTCATCACATGTTTAAATTAATTACCTTTAATAATTTTATTTTCCTAAGTTAGACTTAGGGTCCATAATTAAAATTATTAATTAATTAATTATCTCCCAAACCGAATGAAATTTCCCAAATCCCTTTTTGGGTCTCAGAGATCTCACGTACTCTAGTCTCTCCAAAACATTTTGGAGCTAGAGCACATCTGATGCTACCCCAACACTCAAGAAAAATCAACACTCACTGTTAGCAAGGAATGTGCTCTAGTACAACTCTGCTTCACCCCGAAGCTCTGCACTGATATGTGGTGTGGGTCTTTGCACTGATGTTGGACCTGTTTCCTGTCATCATTGTGTTGCTACTTCTATTCTGTACTACTTCCCATGACGCTGCCATCTTCACTACCACATATGTACTACAACTCCCTCTCAATATGTTTCACCGTCCTGCCAACTGCTGCACTGCATATTTAGTTGTTGAGAGAAACAACTGAATCTCCTACTCAATCTTTGAAAGACAATTCAGTTGGGCTGCATCCTCATCACTGAAGCTCCATCAGCTATTGATTCGTGCTGACATCTGGAGGATGATGCACAACTATATCTCTGCATTGCATAAGCAGACTCCCTCTGCACTGTTGAAGTCATATCATCCCCTAACACTGAAATATCTCACGTTGTTGTTGCATTGCGCTGTCCTCCTAAATCCTTCTACGTTGCTGCAACTCTGCTTTGCGTAAGAAGCTCTGCTTTGCACTGCTGAAGTCACAGAAGGCCATGCGATGCTGCTGATATGTTGTAACTGCATTTTCACTACGCTACTCCCATCAGTCTTTAGCTCTGCCTCTACTTTATCTGTGATTCCTTGCACTGACTGCTCCACTTTTCCCACTACTTTATTAAGGCTCCCATAGCTCGGATGTGATCCAAGAGATGAGATGCTCAAGGATCTCGCCCCCACTCTGTAGCTGCTCTACAGATCCATGTCACCCCACTTTTGTGGTTCATGAGCGCTCATGACTACGTCATCCTCAGAACCATCGCCCGCCATAACTTCCTTGGAGGTAGAAGCTTCCTTGTACTTCTTGTTCTAAGGAAAATTGCTGGCGAAATGTCCTAGTTCGTCGCACTAGAAACATTTGATCTTGGATAGATCACGCTTCTTCCTCCCTTGCTGCCTCTTTGATGCCAAGGCTGCATCTTCTTCCTCTTCCTTATTCACCTTACTTGATCCCGTGTTGTACTGCCTCTTGGTGAATCGATGGAGTTCTTCTTGACAAAGGATCACCAACATACTGTCCCAGTTGGGAAGGTCCGCTCTGCCCAAGATAATTTGGAAAAACGTTTCCCAGTCCTCTGTGACCACATTGAGTGCAGTCCTCACCATCACATCATCCTCCACTTTTTCTCCCATGGCAAACAAATGATATCTAATTTCCTGTAATCCGAAAAGGAAGGGCTTGATCTCTTCTCCCTTGGTCATCATGAATAACCACATCTGGTTCTCCAGGGGCATTCTCCTTTGGAAAAACCTTCCCTCATATAGGGCAGTTAAGGCTTTCCACATCTCATGAGCCATTTTCTTGTCGTTTATGTGTGGAACTATATGATCCTTAACCCCATACATTATGAAGTGTTTGGCATGTGTCGCAGCTTCCTCATACTTCGCTAGGAGAAGTGCATCGGTTGGTGTGACCAGGAATTTTTCTGCATGGTCCCTCAGAGAATAAGCCTACATGACTACCAAGATTCTGGCCTTCCATACTACAAATTTGGACAGACCATTCAACATGTCTTGATCACGTAGTCTATGAGGTGCCATCTGCTCAAAAAATCTGTCAGAACGAATCCTACTCTCTATGCTAGAGACTCGGATCTAGGGTCCTTGCCGAGAAAGGCACCCTCTGCTCCCTCTGACAACTGACTTCCTCTCTTGGAAATATGCCAAATCAAAAACGAATCAGCTCTCTTCGATCCTTTGATCGATCTGCAGATTTCTTTAGCTAGAAACCCTCTGAGAAGCTAATTTTCCTCCTGCTCTTTGTCAACTAGTGCTTAGTTCAATTTCTGTAACTTCAGAAATTTAACTCCACCAGAAACTACTGAAGCTCTGCACCACTGCTTCTGACACTCTGAATCAACAACAGCTTCAGAGATATGTCACCCTTGATGGCCTCTATGTGAGCAGACAGTCTCAGTGTTGTCTCTGTGCTACCTCGCATAGTAAGTATGTGTGCCTGCGTGGACACTGCGTAGGACTACATACTCTGGCCTCTGCATGGCTCTGCTCCCTCTGCTATTGTGCTGACCACCTTGGTCCGGCTTTCTACGATTTTTGTTGCTTTCTGCAGCAAGGATTCCTTACTCTTCTGCTGGTGATCCTGCTAGATCTACAATCGATCTGATACCATGTGAAAATTTCTGAATATTACTTTATGAAGAAATCCTACTGTTAGATCTGGTTATACTTCTCCTACTTAATCAAGTTATTAATGCTGAAAATTCATATTAATATCGAAGAAAACACATAACATTTCTTTACCGATCCAGATCTAGGAAAAAGTACATGCACACAGACAAAGTGAAACACAAGATTTTCTAGGCAATTGTCCTTGGAAAAACCAAATGCGATAAAATCGGTCCTCTGGCTGCAGGAGGGTTTATATTATTAAGTGGATTCTGAATACAGCAAATCTGGGCACCTTACTGGTTAACCCGATAGAGAAAATAATATTTTCAGCTATACCCGTTGTTCTCGAGACTGAAAATTGGACTAATTCACACTCTCAAACGAGATTTACAGAACTCAACCCCTTTCTACCTCTAGAAACCCCAATGTTTCTCTGAAGTTGCCTGCGTCGGCCCTGCTAGCCTCCGCGTGCCCCTACGCTGCTCAGGAGAGGGATTTGTAACCCCATACCGGGTAATGCAATCCCTGCATTACCTTTTATGGCCTCTACGTAATCTTGATGGGCCCCTAAAGCCTTAGCGCTGCCCTTTCTGGGCCTGCGTAGCGACTTAAACCCTTTGCGCTGCGCAGCTACTACGTAGCTGCTGTGTAGCCTCTGCTTCCTCTCCACTGCTCCTAGTTGCTGCTTCTCTGCCTCTTGTTGATTATTGGCTCTAGGATCGGATCATCCCCTTAGCCAATACTACCCCTCACTGCAACTGAAACACTTCTAGAAATTCTTAGCAAACCTGCCCTAGAATTCCAACTTAGTCTCAATGCTCTGCCTCTCTGTGTCTCTTCCAAATGACCCCAAGCCTTTCCTTTATACTTTTCTCATTTGAAAACCAAAAACCATGATCAAATCTTGAATCAATGGCTATATTAAAATAAATCTTGATTTGTGTGACTTAAGATAATTTCATCACATGATTAAATTAATTACCTTTAAAAGTTTAATTTTCCTAAGTTAGACTTGGGGTCCATAATTAAAATTATTAATTAGTTAATTATCTCCCAAACCGGATGAAATTTCCCAAATCCCTTTCTAGGTCATGGATATATCATGTACTCTAGTCCCTCACAAAATTTGGGAGCTAGAGCTCATCCGATGCTACCCCAACACTCAAGAAAACTCAACAAAAATCAATTATTAACCCAATTCAATGATTGAAAAGAGACAATGACGACAAGAGGAAGGCAACTCTAGGCCTACAAGGCTATCGTTACGGCTAGAGAAAGGGGTAGCAAAGCCTAATGAGCTTTTGGCTAGGTCAACGAAGGTCTAATAGACCTACACTAGGGAAAAGAGAGGCCTTTAAGATCCGCGACAGCTAGGGAAAGCCTCCTAGAGGTTGCTGCAAGGGAAAAGAAGGGAGTCGAAGAGGGAGGAGGGGCCTTTAGGCCTGCAGCAGGGCTGAAGAGGGTTGGAAGAGGAAGAAGAAAGGGTAGCATATGAGGAAAAATAGGCCTAAGGGCCTATGACTAGGGCTTAGCAGCCCTTCAGGCTTGACAACAAGGGAAAAGAGGACTACGACTAGGATTTTCAGGCCAAACAAGTGCATTGTCTCAACCCGAAGGGAAGAAAAGGTTGTGGCTCGGGTAAGGAAGGCCAACACTAGGCATAAAAGCCCCAAAAAATTTAAAACCCCTATAGAAAATTCACATTCCACTTTAGATCTTCAAAATTTCCCAAAAATTGCCACAAACTTGTCTCCAAAGGCTAGCAGCTTCCCTTTTTGCTTGAGTGTTGAGCTTGGAGGATATCCGAAGGATGCATATTTCCTTCCTAGGCATAGATCCACCTCAAAACCCCAACGATTTCCTTCAATAGGGTTGTACGTCTCACTTGGATGAGAGAAACCCCCACCAAAACTTGAAAATTCACTTGCACAAATGAAATATAATTTTCTCAAAACTCCAATATATACAAAATTTAAAATAAATCCCAAAGCCCCAATAGCTACAAAATAAGGGTTAGAAATATATTTACAAATATACACGGCCTGTAAATAAAATATTTTTTGAGAAAGTATTTTTTGAATAATGACAATGGATCAATGTGTTTTTCAAAAGTTAGAATATTTTCCACACCCTTTAGTGAAGTAAGAAAAACTTATAAAAAATCCTAGAGCACAAACAATATCAACACTTCCCCAAAGTCTATGAACTTGGAGCCCAAGCAGACTTGTTAAATCATATGGTGAATCGGATCACCTAAGATAAAACCAAATTTTACCAATAGAGTGTTCTTCTCATCGACAAATGAAATAAAAAGCTTATAAATTTTTTAGCATGATATAGGAAAGCACATAACCAGCATGTACCATAGATCAATGGAACAAGAACATAATCCACTGAACCCCAAATTCTTTTTATTATGATATTAAATGTTCCCGGCAGATAAATGGCTAAATACCGATGTTATAAATTTACATCATCCAAAATCAATGTGTTTTGAGAAGCAAAATGGCTTCTATTTATAGAGAAATCCCTCCAAGTGGAAAATAACGAGTAGTTGGCTTGATCTCTGTCAAAATAATCTCGACTGTTGATAATAATTTGATCATATTTTAATCTCTGATGCTGAAAATATTTATTTTGAGGAAATTTTCTAATTTCAATTAAAACCCATTTTTTATTAATCAAAAACTTATTTTTTTGGATTAATTTCCTAAAAAATTTGACCTTGACTTAACCACCAAGTTCCAAGGGCTTAATTTTTCTTGAAAACTCCATTTTTGCTTTGGCGAGGGACCTCCAAAAGTGACTTTTTTTTTACACACAAATTTTTGGCCATTTTCCATTTGGAGAAAAATAATTTCTCTAAAACTATTTTTGACTCTAAATTAATCAATTTTCTAGCTTAGGATTTAATATTAATTTAGCCAGAAAAATTAATTAATTGACACAAGAGGAAATTAATATTTTTTCCACCCTAAAATACTTTAGCCATGGTGTCTGAGTATGAAGGACTATGCGCTAAAATATTTTTACATCGGATACTACAAATTCAACCCTTATTAGGGGAATACACTTTTACATATAGACCCTCAAAATAATCACCCGATTCTGCCACATAATATGATCTAGTAGACAAAGTGATTTGTAATAAAATAATTTAGCCAAATATCTATAATTTAGCTACAGCTGCCATTGGGTGTTCTCCAGTAGGAAGTTTTAGCTTCTTCCTCAATACATTTACTTCTGATTCTACACTCTGCAACAACTTCTGCATAGTTGATCTGTCAGTGGGATCTACTCCAATTTTGATAATGATCTTCTTTAATTCTTCATTTTTAGTGGAGAGAGCTCTAGAATTAGCTTTCTCTAGCTTCATATTCTTGATCACCTTTCCCAGCATGCTTTCATCTTTACTTGCAGCTGTACTAGTTTTAGACAAATCATTAGCAATCAATAAACCAGTTTGCATATGTAAATTGATTTTGTCGGGAAAGGAAATCATCATGGCATCAACAGTCAAATTGGCAGTACTAAAATTGCTTGATGACCCTACTGTCATTTCAGATGGGTGTGAAAAATAAATATTCAGCTGCTCCTTTCCTAAATCCATATCAGTTAGCAACCTATTATGATCAGGGGTGATTTGAGTCTCAGCTTGAGCCTCCATGCTTTCCCTTATCCTCTGATTCTTCTAAGAAATTTGGGAAAAAACTTGTTTTATTAATGGTACCTGCTCATGAACAGATTCATGTCTGGATGGTGAAGCTGGTGTATTTTGTATTTCTCCCAATTGAATTGACAATCATGGTTGTGCATATGCTACTTCTTCACTCAGCTTATCCCTCTTCTCAACTCCTTTCTCCTCTGTATCATCATTCCTTTCTCTATCTCTTTTATTTCCCTTTTTAGATATAACATGAGTTTCAATGCTAGTGTTGTCATTTCCTGCAAAACCCTTATTAGCTAACTTTTCAATTTCTGGCTTGCTCTCATGAGTATAAGCAGAATAACCATTTTCAACCCTTTTTTTAGAAATCACCTGATGTGGGTCATAAGCCCACTTTTCACCCAGCAATAAATGCATGTCTTCTAGCCTTTGACTTGCTTCTTTTGCAACTTGTCTCATATTCACAATGAAAGGTCCAACAGTCATAGGCAACTCAAACTAATGTCCTTTCTTCATTGGCACAAATTGAATCCGATCAACATTTAAACTCTACCTAATAAATTCTAAATCAAACATCCTCATGGGAACAATGATAGGAAATATATAAGGTTCAACCTCGGCCCCATACAACCTAATCTTTGAATAGTATTCAAAAATAAACCAGTCCCCATATCTGCAATTATTATTGAGCTGAAGGAATTCCTAGGCTTTAGGCAGAAAGCATGGGGGAGCAGTCCCATTCAAAATTTTATAAGCAATTGGTAAATAATAGGCAGCAAAATCAAATAACCCCCCATCATTAGGTTCATTCCTTACTAGGTCAGTCCAAAACACTACTGACTGCCTTTTCTTGTTTGAATCCATAATATTCAACCACAAATTTAAAAACTCCTCTGAATTTTGATACATGAACAGATATGTAACAACTGAAGGAATTTTGAAAGAACCTGTTAAAGTTAAGTTCATGAATTGAGAATTGATATTCTCTTGCTAAAATGATGGGATATCTAACACTACTTCAAGATTCATCACAAATCAAACAATCCTAGTACTGATCTGTCAATCTGAGAAGCATCTTCTTTCCAAAGATTTTTTTATAAAAATTGCAATACATGTTTAATTTCTTCATAAAAAAATTCCAAAGAGAATACCTTTTCATCTTGAGAAAACTTCCCTGCTTGTGGCTTCAGGAAGAAAATCATCTGTGTGTATTCTTGCCCTGCAATATTGTCATAATGAGCTATTAAATACTCTTCAGTGAAACTAAAATAGGACTCTGACTTAGGGTAGCAAAAGGCTCGACGAATTAACAAAGATAACACTTGGAATACACTTTCTCCCAAATGGTTCATGGTAAAACATTTGCCAAGGTATAAAGCTGATGTTAACTAGTGAATGAATTCAAGGACAAGATGGGTTCTTGGGACATACGCAGACAATACTCCAGACCTGACCATGGCTGTAAAGACAAGGGAATTATGTTGGTTGAGGATAACCTATTGATACAAATATAGGTGTCCAACTATGCACCTGGTGTCTATGATATCTTGCTCTGTGTCTATGAGGGGAATGTGACTTGACGAGCCAGATAGGTATGACTTGGCCATGTTAGTACTCAGGGCGATGATTGGATTGACTTTAACTGGGGGAGCAGGGTGATTAGGATGACCAAGACAATTTGAATAGAAACGAAAAAGTGAAAAAGAACGGTTTTGACTCGGTATTTATAGGCGCAGCTGGAAAATTGGGGAAGAATATTCATTAACTGCTTGAAAAGACTTGTACGGGGCTGACACAGATAGTGAGTTGGCTCGTTTGTTGACATCGTCTTCTAATTGCTTGCGTCACTCTGGGGGCACCTCAGGTACGGCAAGCTCATCAGCACTGTGCTACCACAGTGATCGTGGGCCGTTGATTTGAGTCAATGAACCTACGTCACAGTCAACTGCAGAGTCACCCCGAAAATTAATTGTTGGGCAATTTATGCCAGCAGGTTTCTCCCGATCGACCTTCGTCAACTGTTGTTTCATCTCTGCCCGACAACTTACATATTCTTTAAAACTGTGGTTGGACCCACCCTTCACATGCTCCAAAACAAAACATTAATGATCACATATAAATTTTCAATAGATTTTAGCATATGAAAACTTATTTCATTTTTTATTTTTTTACAATATTATATATATATATATATATATATATATATATATATATATATATATATATATATATATATATATATATATATATATATATATATATATTAAATTTTGAGAATTGGAAATCAAAATGAAAATGAGCCACAACACCTAGATTGTTGGGGTCCAGGCCGAGACTTATGATAATTGAGTGAGAAAGGTGGCTAAGAGCCATCATGCCTCCAATCATGTGATAGTTCCCCTTATCACATGCAAAGGTGGTAATGATCCCCCTACATGGATGAGTTTGTGGAGTGCCACTATGTTCCAAGTGCTCGAATAAGCGATTCAATCATTCGACCCTACTGGCACGAGATTCTTGAGAGGATGATGAGTAGATGGAGGGGGATATGTGCCCCCCATTTTTGTATGTATGGTTATATCATGCTATCGACATGCCAAATTTATTTAGAATACTGGACTCTAAACACATGTTAATGGTGTGGTTCACCATTTTTTTATTTTATGGATGTCTTCTTGTGGGAAGAATGTATGATGTGTGCAGTACGAGAAATGAAATGGTGGATTACCAATCTTGTGTGGCACTGCATATATGAATCAAATAGACTAAATTTATGCGTTCTCATACATGGTGTCACTGTACCAAAGAGTGGTTTTGTAAATAATGAATTGATGCCTACCTAGATGACACAGTGGTAGAACAACAAAAATATCTAAGGGATTGGGTTGTTAATGGAAGATGGAGGAATGATTAAGTGGGTCATCCCTAGAGTGATCTGAAGTGATATGAGAATCTAGATATTCTTTTAAATGGGGAATAATAAAGGTACTAGATTTGCCACTACCAAATGCACTAGGAAGGTTGGGGAGAATTTCTTCTCCTAGACTCTCAAAAGTGAATTCCCATTTACCCAAAGATTGTGTGGTAATGTAAAGGCCACAAGGTGTATGTGGTTAAAATTCATGGGTTTGAAGTAAGGGATAATTGAACCGTTCATCATCATCATGGGATACATGGTTCACATAAGCATCGTCAGAATGGTTGTGAGGATGACTTGTAGATGTAACATCGACCGATGTTGAGACTAAAGTGTTTGTCAAAGAAGGTTCGACCGAATCACAATAGGAAGCGTCAAAAGAATCCCAATAAATCAATCCCATGGATGATGACAGGTAGAGAATAAGGGAAAAACTATCTGTCATCTCAACATCAAGAGGAGGGATCACAATGGGTGGTTGAGAGACCACTAGTCCTAGCGATGCATTGGGGTTAGGACCCGCACGTAGGGGAGATGTGGGAGTACTATGAGTGATATATAACTCGTGAAGGGCTTGAAGTGTATCATGAAAGTCTCACGAAAGACTTTGAGACGAGGACAATGATGGAAATAATCATTAGAGGAAATTTTAGTATAAAAGTGGCCTCCTAAGGAAAAATCAAGAAATTAATAAAAAATTCCATTTAGACATTTTTTTTTTTTAATTTACTTTCATATATGTTCCTTATTAGCACAAGATTCAATCAACTTTTTTAATATATTATTTCTGATTTTTATTTTTATCGAAATCCATAAATATATGGCACTTTTATTAAAATAACTTTATATATATTTTTTATATTTAAATATAACTATCTATATTTATATTTTATATTTAATTGTGTATATATAGTTTATATTTAACAATTTTTTTGATGTTGTTTTTAACTATATTGTATACTAAAGCCGCAATTTTACCCCATATATATATATATATATATATATATATATATTGGCTGGAATCTGGTAATTTGTCCTTTTTGGAATACGTTTTTTAACTATTTTATATTTAATTATATTTAACTATTTAATTGTTTTATATTTAACTATATATTTTATATTTTTTGCTAGAATTGGTAATTTGTCAGTTTTGGAATACGTTTTTTTTAACTATTTTATATTTAACTATATATTTTATATTTTTGGCCAAAATCCAGTAATTTTTCCTTTCTGGAATATGTTCTTTAACTATTTAACTAATTTTATTTTTAACGATTTAATAAATTTATATTTTACATTTTATATCTAACTACCTTTTAATTATGTAACTATAATTGTATTTTATTTTTAATTATTTACCTATTTTACATTTAACTATAATTGTTTATATTTAGTCCGTGGGGTGTTGGTTAAATGGTGATGAGGCGGGCTGTTATAGCACTCATCACAAGTTCAATTCCCTTCCCCGATCAGGGTGATATATCTAGACATGTTGATGAAAATGGAGTAAAAAATAAATAAATAAAGTGAAAAATGAAAGGAATTACCAAGCTTACAAAAAAAAAATTTGTTTATATTTATATTTTATATTTAACTATTTATATATATATATATATATATATATATATATATATATATATATATATATATATATATATATATTATTTAACTAATTTTTTTGGTGTTTTTTTTCCATGATTATAAATGTCAAATGGACCCATATTTTAATTTATATTTGTTCACTAATATCAAGATTTACATTGCGTTAATAATTTTTTCAATATTCTAACTCATATGGGTAAAGTAGGTAAATAACATTAATAAAATAACTCACGAATACCCAAATTAATAATAAAATATTTCATGGATACCAAAATTAAACAATTTAAAATTATTTAGGACATGTACCTCTTTTTAAATTTAAAAGATTTTGATTGGTTTGCATATTATGAAATGGAAAGTATGTGAAAATTTCATGGGAATTTTTAGGCTGAAATTTCCTCTATAATGGGCCATAGTTATCACACAAAGCACAAGGGTGATTTGTGCATAAGGTTTTTTTTCTTCTTAGCTGACTTGGGTAAGGTGACATGGACCTTAGAAATGAGAGATGAAGGAAATGTATCAGAGACCACATTTTTTATATGAGGGAGATGAGGGAGCTCACGACAATTATTGGTGACATGCTCAACAACATCGCACAAAGCACATGGAGGAGTAGGCTTTGGAGTCTTATGAGGAGTTGGGGTTGTTTCGGGTGCCTTGTCTTTGGTTCCCTTTTTCTAGGGTTTCCTCCGCTCATCAGATGCTTTCGCAATAGGAGTAGCTCCCTATTGAGGTTGTTATGGAAATGAAGCAAAGGAAGGGGTAGGAACAACAGGTTGAACCTAACTCAAAAAGGTGTAATTTTTTAGTTGATTAGGAGGATTGTTTTCAGGAGGATCAATGTACCAGACTGGGATCCAAAAAATTATATTTGGAAGACTCAACGTAGCCATTATAGGGGTAAAAAATATTCCTGCTGGAGGGAACAAGAAAGGTATCTATCTTGAGGGGTAATGACCTAGGGGAAGTGCTCCTGGATGGTTAAGATTCGGGGGAATGGTTCACAAATAAAAAATACAAGTAGAGATACCAATAAAAGGAAATGGGCATAGAGGAATGGTACCTAAAGGTTGGGTTGAGTTGGGAGCAGGAGGTTGTGGAGGGGATGGTTGTTGTGAAGGCGTACTATACTGCTTGTTAGCAGCCCATGATTCTTGAAGCATGCAAACAATGGATGAGGTAGGCTCATAAGGAGTAGGCGGTGGGCCATAATTAGCCCCAAGAAATGTGGAATATTTATAGACTCCAGGGGATACATCGGTAAAGGTAGGGAAAATCGTATTGCAAGTCATCGATGAGATAATGGTCTGAGGAGATGTCTAAGACTGAGGATCATAGTAATTCAACTGATCAATAGTGGTGATATTTCCTTGTGAAGAAATTACATCTTGCGAAAAACAACATATGCAACAACAGACACGGCATAGGTGTAACTATGACCCAAGAGGATTTTATAATCTAAAGGGGCATCAATGACTTCGATTTCAATTAAGACTGTCTTTCCAGCAACAAAAATAGGACAATTGCGATATAAATCGAGGGGATGCGAGGGGTGACCATCCCAAGCACGAAGAGTGATGGTGGATGGGGAAAAATCATGTGAACTAAGTTGCTTCCAAACACCAGTGTCCATGACATAGGTGGAGGTGCCTTCGTCTATGATACACCGATGAACAAAGGTGTTTTTTATGGAGACATGTATTTTAAAGGAAATGGAGGAAGGAAGGGGGGAATGTTCCGCTTTGTCAGTGTAAAATAAAATCATATGATCGTTAGAGGGATCCACGACGCCTAGAGCATATAATAGAGATTTTTGTTAGGATGGGCAGCTCTAGAGGACCTACAACGTTGACATGGAAATAGAATATTGAGCCAATTCATCTACTATGTTATAGTTATGGGTGGCTTTAGAAGAAGCTAAATTTCGACGTAATGGACCTCTAGGGATCTTGGAGGGAACCTCAACCTTAGGTAAGGGAATCTGTAAGGTACCATTTGGTGATGACAAAGGCTCAGTGGAAACTTTAGGTTGGGAATCAGTGGTTGAATTTGAAAGGGGCTTGTCATATTGGTGCGGCCAAGTTCGAAGGTTGAATTGTTCGATGTTGACTTCGTCGAAATTCATCATGAGGATCTGGTAATTGTGTTGGCTAGATTGTGAAGGTTGAGGAGATACATGACCCTATGTGGGTTGAGAAAATATATATCCTTGATGAGGAAAGGAATTGGTAAGCATAGTCGGTTGTGATGAAGTGGGATGAGGAGAAGGTGTAGCAATGGGTTGAGGTCCTCTAGAAGCAGTTGCTTGAGCTTCCCACGCTTGGTGAATCTGAGGTAAAAGGGAACACTCGTGAGTATAATATCCAAATACTCTGTAACAGGTAGAAGGTTTGTTCGTTCGAAGAGCCTTCTTTTTCTTGGTTTGTTTTCCCTGTTGTTAGGTGTGGGATAAGTTTGGTCTCCCTAAGGGGAATTAGGTGGCAAACCTTGGTTGCCTTAGTTACCTTGAGATGGTTGAATCTTATTACCCTTCCCCTTGTTTCCTCTCTTGGATTTGGGGGGATTGGTTGCATTATTCTAAGAATACACTTGACCTTGTGGAGGTGTTTGTTGTTGTGGTAGAGGTGGAGGAGGCATGGGTGGTTGGGGTATTGATGTCAGTGGGGATGGTGTGCTAGGAGGTGCATAAGGAAAGTAAGGATATGAGGCAATATTAGGATAAAAAGGTGAAGCAATAGTTGTCCCCGACATCTCCTGATGCGAATGGGAATATGCATATGACGTGCTGCAACCTGGATAAGTGTTTCCATGTGAAGGAATGGGAGGGGGATAGGTATAAGAGGAATTGGTACCCCCATGGGGTTAGCCATAAATCATCATATGTGGAGCATATGGTGGTGGTTGAAGGTGTGAGAAGGATCCAACGATATTGTTAGCGGCATGAGATTCCCCCGGCGCATTAGCAGCAAGGGGCCGAGGCAGATATGGAAGAACAGTATAAACATATCTTAACTCTGCATAGATTAGGTCATATTTCAAAGCTACTTGGAGCGATTCTTCCTCGGACTGGGGGAAGTAGGAGGATAAATCCTTACCTATGGGTTCCAACAACATTCTAGGGAACCAATCCATCTAGACACAGTCTTTGAATTCATGGGATCTACACATGCTCCTCCTTCTATGTCATTCTTGGACATGGTCATATAGGCGGGTGGCATAAGTCTAACGGAAAGAAGTGAAGATTTCGGTACTGGTGTCATAACGGAGAGGTAATTAGAAGTAGGATACAAAGGCTTTGGTGAGAGTAGAAAAAGTGGAATGGGAGGAATTTGGTTGGTCCACATACCACCTGACATCAGCTCCAGTAAGGGTGCGTTGGAAGAGGCGAAGACAGATGGAGTCTTCAGTGATAGAATTGGATGAACACCACATATGAAATGAGTGAACATGACTTGTGGGGTTTTATCTAGGGTTTCCTTCAAACTTGGGGATATCAAAAGGAAGTTTGGTAGGCATAGCAGACCAATTGGGGTCATGGAGAATAGGATCGTTGATAAGTTGGGTTTAATAGGGAAGGCTAAAATTAGAAATTTAGGGGATAAATGGGAGGTTAGTGACCATACTAGCAGCAGTTTCTCCTGTTGGGTTACCTTGGTTACCACCTTGGTTTTCTGCACCCACATTGGTTCTTGACATGGTTGCGGTACAGGGTTGGGAAGATGTATAATCAAAGGAAAAACTCGAAGAATCAGCAAAACTAGAGTTAGAAATAGGACTCAATGGAGGACTAGGACGATGAACTCTAAATCGAAGGGTAGGAGTAAGATGTCCTAAAGGAAATTGGAGGCAAAGGCCATGAACTCTCCACAAATAACTCCTAGGGGGCACAATGATGTAAAGACAATGATAACTCAACAGACTAAATGATTGTGATAGAAGAAAAAGAGCAACAAATAGCAAACAAGCACCTAGTGCAGTGGTGCCAAGTGTAAAATACCTATATTAATATGCTACTCTAATTAAAGCACTATCAAAGAAAAAATAACCTTTATCCTATATGAGATATAAATCCTCAAAAAATTCCTAAATCTATTGTTTCAAATGGCCTTCCAAAAGACTTTTTACTTAACATAATCTGATCCCTACAAGTAGAGTTGTCCAGAGAAAGGTGAGGGAAAGAAACAAATGTTACCCATAGCTAGTCCTATAGGGTGTTTTCCTATGATTGGTCACTATGGTTAACTTCGTCCCACGGGGGTGGTCTAGTCTTGAGCTTCTTGGTGATCAACGAATGCATGGGATTCCCTGCCACGGGTTGGATAGCCTCGAGGAGAACAACTCGCATGATGACCTATCCTAACCCCCTCTGAATCAATTTTCTGGGAATTCTAACATTGGAACGAGGGATGGTGAAGGATTTTAAGGTCCCTAATATGTCAACTTCTATATCTTAATGTAAGTGATCGATGGGTGTTATTGGAAGCCTATCCTACCAATGCTACACCTAACTACACAGATTGTTTGGCCCTAGTGCCCAAGTGGGCTTAATCGATGTGTGATGAATTATTAAGGTGTAGTGTTTCAATTCTGAGATTTCCAGTGTTAACCAAGCTCACGTTTGCTTAGGGTATGTGTGTGTGAAAATAATGTGTCAAGTGGATGAGTTAATTAAGCATTTTTATGATGCCATGTGCTGCTGAAAATAAAGTGCTAAAAAAATGTAAATAATGTTGAAAATGGACAGTAAAATGATAAAAAAGTTAAAGCACACAAACCCCCACCTAAGAAGGCTATCAAGAAGCTAAAATATAAGAGGCTATCAAGCTACTCAAAGAAACACGTATGATCAAAGTATCTAATGTCTAAGGGATTGGGATCCAAAGGCATAAGGCCGCTGAAAACAGTGCAGACTAAAAGCAAAAATTAGAGGTGAAAATGCTAAAAAGGATAGGAAGGAAGCTCCAAATCCTAGGACACACAATGGGATCCTAAGGGGGAAGGCAACATCAAAATATAAAGGGATTAAAATGATGAAGAAACATATCCAAAATGGTTGTAAAAAAATGGAAAAAACACTAGAAATTAGTGGATGAAAATGTTGTACCCTAGACTCCTCAACTCAAAAAATATCTTTCTAAATGATGGAGGTGTACTCTATACCCTAGGGTATTTTTTCCTTCCTCAATGAGAAATTGCTAAGAGAATCTACGCCTAGGGGTGACTCTAGAAAGAACAAAAACCATTCCCAGTACACATACAACACAGTTTGAAATTTTGAAAATTTCTGAAAAATGACATAATGTAGATTTTGACCTGAAAAGTGTGTTGGAATGCAGAAAATGGGCCAAAAAGTGTTTTTTGCTCCTAAAACTCTCGCTTGGCATATTTCACCCAAATTATTTCGTCTCCTGCTTGGTTAGTACCTGTGTGACCTATGGAAAGATGCAGAAAACCAACAGAAACAAAATTTTTTTCCAAAAAACAAAGGATGTCTAAAAATAGAAATTAAGAGGCTAATAATAGCTGGAAAAACAATGAAAAACATTGAAATGAAAGTCACCAAGGATTTGAATTACTACACTAGTGGAGCCATCATTTGTTGACGACTATGTAGCTAAAGACCTAGTGGAGTCGTCATTTGTTAGTATGAGAATTCTTAGTATGAATACCAAAAACACTTCACTTGAGTCATTGGTGACAAGTGCCTCTAACAACAAGATATGGATTTTTTCGCTTCAGATTTGCAATGAAAAAATAAGAAAACACTGCAGTAAAAACATCATATGCAACCCAAAACATAGAATAACAAGAAATAACCATTGTAATAACCCACTATAAACTTTGAATGAATAATATTTTTATTAGAAAACACCTAGTGAAGGGGATTTACAACATGGGTCTGCAAAATCTCCCTCCTTGGGATGGGTCCTTTGATGTCCTTGTGCTTCAGCGATCTGTTTCCCTCTCTCAATATGCGAAAAAAACCAAAAGCAAGATGGAACTCATGTTGGAGCTCAAATGTGGAAAGACGATAGGGGTGACAATGATAATGATCATGATGAAGAATGAATGGAAAACCCTCTTATTTATTCAAAATTGTCAAATATATTTATTTAGAAAATGGTTGAAGTAATTAACAAATAAAATGATTTATGAATTTCTTTTGTGAGAATTATATAGAAATTATACGAACATATGTATATCAATGGATTCAATCTGATCTAACAATGTACTAAAGCTAGATACTGAATCACTTCTACAAATCAATTGTAGAAATTAAACAAAATCGCCAATCACATGAAGCAAAGAAGAATCAATCAAACCAAAACACAGATAATTTCTCGGGGAAAGCTTACTGCTCAAAACCCCTCTATCATATATTGTACATTCCACAAGGAATCATGAAACAATTACAATGGAACTCTTCTCACCAGAGTCTCTTGCAATCTGCCTATCGTCTCACACCGATCCAGAAAAAATCGGGCCAACACTTAGCCAATTCTCAGCCTTCCTTGCTCACGCAATCCCTGATGAATGCAATCCTTATTCTTTAGGAATTTTAGCCTTCCTCAATTGCACTAAGTATCATGGGAATCCTATGGTGTTTTAACTGCATCTGGGCAACTTGCTAATATCACAACTGATAGTTAACTTCCCTTTAACATTTTTCTCAACTAAGTCTCCATTGGAACTGACATGCATGTAGCTAATAATAGTAAATCATCAGTTGCATGGCGGATCACTGATTGTGAATTAAATAAGATTTACTTCACTTGATCTCTCACTAGTGCAACAAACCATTACAACTAGTTCAACTGACTTTAACTCACCTAACTGAGTTAATTGATTACTCATGCATTAATCTCACGCACTTAACTGCAACTTGAACTCTAAAACACATAGAATCACTCTACATGCCTCACTAACTACCCTCAACTCGAAATTCATGTTTATCACACTCAGTTAACTATTACAAGTGATTATGAGATAAAATTAAATTTTATTGTCCATTTTAATTAAGGGAAAATTAAAATAGACATGCACCAAATTTAGGCCACACCAGTGTAGGTGTTGTTAGGATCTGTGGTCTCACACTAGTGTAGGTGTTGCTTGGACCTCCTGGTCCCACACTACAGTAGGTGTTGTCATGTTGTTTTCGGATGTCAATTTCGCTATTTATTGTTGCAAACTTCAACAAATTATGAAAAGTGTGAAATTGAAATAATTATTAAATAATGGATTTAACAATTATTCCAAAAATAGGAATAATAAATAATAAATAAATAGTGATTTATTTAATTATTTCAAGGTGTTTTAGTCAAATGTGTTTAAAAATAATTATTTAAAGAGAAAATTAAATAAATAATGATTTATTCAATTATTTTCATGAGGTATTTCGATTTTAAAAATAAATAATTTAATAAAAACGGTTTACTAAATTATTTTCTATGGTGAAAATGATTTTACTATGGTAAAATTAATCCTACATGGTGTATTTCGATCCACCTAGTTAGAAATGGCTAGGTGATCATTTTTTAGGTGATAACATAAATATACTAATATGACTATATTAATAAATTAATAGATAATTAATACTATACTAATTAATAGGATAATATTATGTTAATAATATATTAAAATAATACTATTAGTATTAATATATCATATTAATATAATAAGCTTATTAATATATCATATTATTAATAATCATACCATAATATCATTATTATTATTAATCTCCTTATTAAAGGATACATAATATGCTTATTAATATAAACTACTAATTATTTAAAGAAATATAAATATATTAATACAAGATTAGTAAATAATTAATATTGTATTAATTAATAGGATAATATTATGCTAATAATATATTAAAATAATAGTATTATTATTAATATATCATATTCATGTACTATATGAATGAAGTGAATTTAATGTATTAAAATCAAGAATATAAAGTATTAATTAAGGAATAATATTAAAATTGTTGTACTAAAAATTAATATGATATAATAATAATATTAATATATTCATGCAATAAAACTTAAAAATGCAAGGGATGATTAGCCTTAGAGATGGGGGATGAGAGGGAGCCAACTTCTACATACCTCAAGACCACCATCTCGTGTAAGTTTTATGGGTGCTTCATTATTTAGAGCCCTTCTCTCAAAGGTGGCATGCACAGTAATCTATGAGGAGTCTTTTGGTTAGGGAGTGTGATTTGGAAAGGAAAAACAAAAGGAGGTTCACTTGAGGTGCTTGGCACATGTTAAAAAAAAAATACAGAGATATTTTGTTGTGAGCTGCAAGGGAAAAGGGGCGTACCTGGGCTTAATAATCAACCAGTGATATCTATAGAAGTGTGGGGAGGATTTGGCTTTGTCATCACTTTCCAAGGAAATTCATACTTCCGATGGAGCAATAGGAGTACAAGCAAGTTTACTTTAGGTGAGGTTAAGTCTCAGGGTACCCTGGGGGGCTGGAGGGTGGAGAGCGCATTCTCTAGATTCCCTTGACAACCCGAGGTAGAGATTTAGGCCTTGGATTCTAGGCTGGGGAAGCTCTAGAGTCTCTTTTTCTTGTTTTTAATTTGTTTTTTGGTAGTTAGTTTTGGACTCCCTTTATTGTGTGGAACCACTATGTTACATGTTGCCAGGGTGGAGGTAAAACCTTTGGATTCCCTAGAGTGTATGTGTGGTTATTGGATAGCTAAAAGTTGGATGCAGTAGGCATTTGTATTCCCTATAAATTAGTTTATTTCTGAGTATCTAGTGGGTGGAGGTAGGAGCACCTCTAGAGTTCCTGTTTCAGCTAGCAATTGGTGTTTATTCCCTTAAGAAAAGACCACCTCAGGCCCTAGAATCTGGCTTAGAAGTGACAAATACAAGTATCTTGGTTGCAACTTGTCTTTGATTGGGTGGAAATTTGTAGTCCCAAGTTTAGTTTCCCTTCTTCATCAGAAATACAAGATAAGTTCTTCTTATGTATAACCTTGTATGAATTCCAAGTTAATTGGTGAATGAATGATTTGTTGAATGGTTTCATAACAAGTCTTAATTTACTTTTGTTCATATGAAAAATTATTGGTTACAATCCATATGAGGATGTAAATGATGTGAACGATATAAATGAAATATTGTAGATTTAAGGCTTCTGTGATTAGCATTTTGTGTAGAGTTGTTTTCCGAATATATCGCATCCATTGTTGATAGAGTTGACGTTTCGAACCAATCCACTATGGAAGATGAACCAAGGTGGATTGGTTCGAAACATCGACTCTATCAACAATGGACGTGATATATCAAAAAAACAACTCTACACATGAATGAAATATTTCATGAGATGTGTGGTTCTACACTATATCATGTTCCATGGATTTGTTTAATTTTGGTAGTGTTGAAGTTGCACTATTTGATGTGATTATATAGTAGTGTTAATGGACACTATGGAATGATTTGAAATATTGTTGATTGTATGTTGCATTGAAAAAAAAAATTAGCATGGTGCTAGTATGCTTATTGGTCCTTGGGACTGAAGGGAAGGAGGATTGTTGCCATCCCTTGTGTTTGCATTCTTTAGTTGAACCAATACATGCATGAGATGTTGAATCCTTATTTGTCTATTTTTTTAGCTACTAGGGTTGAATGAGCAAAGGAGAGAAGATTTCCTATTTTATTAATGATTTGTCCTAGCTCTCTATGTTTTGGGTAGGAATTGCCTTTGAAATTTCTCTTGTTTTTTTCACCGTTATACTCAGAAATTGTATGCCAAGTTATGCATAAAATTTCCCTGAAATCCATTGTCAAATGATTTTTGGAATAAACACTTGAAATCCTAAGAATCCTAGAAAAATCGTGAAATGATTCAAGTTCTAAAACTATATCAAACATTGTAAAAAGAACTAAATTTAAAATTTTTGGTGACCCACAGGTCAGAGGTCAAGAGGTTGTCTAGGAGGGACAGACGCTAGCGGATCTCCGTCCCCACCTATATTTGGTCGACAATACTATGTGGTATTGTAGTGGAAGTTGATCGAGTCAGGGGGGGTTGGGAAGGTCGACCAAGTCAGGGTCGGGCCGGCCCTGACCCAAAACTTTTGCAAGACCTAAGCGAAACTCTGACTAGTTCGGTTAGTCCACCTACCACGTGACCTAGTCCACAATGGTAGTGTTTCCATGTCACCTGCCATGTGGGCCATTGTGTGGTTTCCACATGAAGGCCAAATTGATGTGGCAATATGAAAAAGGGCCAATATTTAAGAGGCCATAACTTTCATCCTGTAAGTGGTTGGGTGTGGAGCTTGATTATCATCCTGATTCAGAGGTATTTATTTCAGTCGGATGTATACCCCAGGAATACTGTACACCCCTCCATGTAGGGATGTAAAATTTTCTTGTAAAATATTGTAATTTCATAGTCAATCTGGGTCGTTCATTAGGCAGATGATCTGAAGGTAGAAGTTATGTTTAATTTAGAGTTTTTTCCCTAGAAGGCAACCCCTCCATGGTATGATGGAATGGTATTTTAGCAAAATAGATTTCAAAGTTTCATCATCTAGAGTATGCATTTTATCCATTTTAACATTTTAAGAAAATATTTCAACCAATTCCTCAAGATTTACATCCTCTTTTTTCATCATTTTAAAGACTTCATATTTAAGGTTATGAGGCATACAATAATATTTTTATTTTTCTAAGAACACATATTTCTTTTATTCCCGTGTTCTTATGGTATTTGTTCCTAATCCCATAAACCATTCAAGTGCTCTGTCTTTAAGAGTGGCTGGAAAAAATTTCAATTTTTGAGAATCAAGCAAGTAGTCATACGACCTACACAAAAATTCAAACTCAAAAATAAATGTTTCAGGATCCTCATTTCTTACTCCATGGAAATTAGGGAGAATGGAGGGTGAGATATTCTTCATTGTGGATGTGGTATATTCATCTATAATGGGAAATCCAAAATTTTTTGGTTCTCCTCTTCCACCTTTTAAACCTCTTCCTCCACCTTCTCCTCTATTTCCTCCTCTACCTCTTCCTCATCCAATCCTATGTTCACCATTCACATTGTGTACATCTCCTTCCCCTTCTCCTACCATTGTATATTCTTCAGAGCTTATTTAAATTTCAATAATTGGTTTTATATCTCCTCTTTTGGTTCTTCTATCAATGGAATGTTAAAATAAGTGTCTCATTCTTCTTCATTAGAGACCTCTAGTTCTTTTCCTAGAAGTTGTTCTCCAGTCGAAGATAGAAAGATTACTCCTTTTTTTGGGGATGTAGGTTCTTATAATACAACTTCAATAGAGGAAGTTCGTGAATCCCTAGGTTGGATCTCAGATCTAAGTAGCTCAGGAAGTCTATATCTACCTGCGAATGATGGAATACAAGTTTCGATGGATGGTGTGGCACTACATGGTCTTGGTAGGGTGAGTGGTGATGTTGGAATTGAACTCCTACCTCTACTTATAAATCTACCCCTAGAATCTCTTTCCCTATGCATAAATGCATTTTATCATTTTTTTTAATGAAAAAGTCTCCTAAATAATAAATCCTATAGACACTTCCCCAGAAACGGCGCGAAAATGTTTGGTAATTTAATTGATGTTAAATTACTTCATAAATTATCAACCATGACTTGTAAATTGATGAAGTGTAAATGCATTGTTTGTTCTAGGGATTTTTATTAGGGGAATGATTTTCAAATTAGATTAGGATGTTTCATGCACATGTTTTTATCTAAAACTTATTCAAAGCAAAAATGCTATCACTCTTGCAAAAATAAATCATACTTGCATAAATTAAATCTTCACACAAACTGAAATTAAATCTAAATATACTTCACACTTTGACAAGAAAGGAAACTAATATTAATAACACATAAGTGAAAATTAAAATATTCTCCACGCCATCAAATCAAAATTAATTCCTCACTAACAGAAATGGAATTAAATCTTAAGTTCTTATTTAAAATGTCACATTGGCGTAACCAAATCTCACTGATAAAACCTTGAAAGCATTATATTTCTGATTGCAATTTGAAATCAAATTAATTCTACTCTAACATCTGCACATGTGCAAAAAACATTTTCTTCATTCCTCATACAACAAATTGATCAAATATATGAAAGAAATCTCAAATAAAATTAACTGCAAACTCTATCTTTGTCATAAGAATCTACTGCAAATCAAAACTGAATTGAAAGATTAACTCTACTGCTACATAACTGAAATGAGAAAATTGAGTTATTAGTTAAAAACAAAATTAAATCTTACAGCTCTCAGGGGGCCCTCCTTTGAGTTGTAAGTATGCAGCAATCACAAAGTATACACGTGCATTTGAATGCAACACATAGGGAAAATAATAAGTCTAAATTAACAGTTATCAAGAATTCTTTAAAAAAATAATCAAGGTTGTCTTCATCGTGCCGAGAGGTAGATTTATAACCTATTTCAATAATTTTTTAGAGATTTATGAGCATATCGTACTCGATAGACACTAAAAAAAACATAAGATAATATGGTATCGTGATTTCCTCATGATTTTCTATTGGAGACGCAAATCATGAGGCAAAATATATGCTCCATTAATTTCCTCGCTCGCCTGGTTCGCCTTCGGCTCCTTCTTCATCGGTTGACTTCTGCGTTGACTTGGATTGTATGCCATCCTTATCATCGATCTGGATCATGGAGATAGGTAAATATTGCTATGCCAATTGTTAGCCACCTTTCCATACATTTTGTTCCTCAGTTGGACTTTCAGAACCCGTAGAACCTTCGATTAAGCTGCAGAATCAGACATTAGTTGCAGAATTGATGAAATTTAGTAGCTTATGCAAATATTAAGTTAAATAATAAAGCACAATGAAAATTTGAAATAAAATATGTGTAAATTGATGCTCAATTAGAATTATTAAGGCAAAAAAGAAGGATAATGGAGTGTAAGAAGGTTGTCAAAAAGGAAAAATTTTGGTCTTCAACAAAGATAAACTGTCGGAGATGTGAGGCTTCATGGGTACACTGATGTTGATTGGGATGGAAACATTATCGACAAGAAGAGGACATAAGGGTGTTGCTTTAGTTAGGGTTCTTCCATGATATCTTGGATGAGTAGAAAACATAATTCTATAGCTTTTAGCACGACCGAGGTAGAATATATTGCTGCTAGCATGGCAAGTTACAATGTTGTATGGTTCAAGAAGCTCTTTGGAGAGATGTTTGGAAAAATATTGGATACGACGATCATATATTGTGACAACAAGAGAGGAATCTAATTAACATATAATATTGTGTTTCATGACAAGTTTAGACATATTGAGATTAGGTATCACTATATACGAGACATGGTACAAAGAGGAGTTGTGATACTCCATCATATTTCAACTTATGAGCGGAGAGAAGACATATTCACCAAGGCTTTGCCAAAAGGGAAGTTCTTGGTCTTTAGAGAGAAGCTTGGAATGATGGATGTGACCCTCCTGGGTAAGGGTCTCAGATGATCGAAGAAAACTGACCTACGCTCTTCCTCCCTGTTTGAGTTCCTAAGGAGAGGAATTAAGCGGGAGAGCTCCTGGGTTTGAGGGAATTCGTGGATAATAGGTGTGTCTAATCCTTACCTTATGGTAAGTATGTATATCCCCTATTTTCATTGTAGGGTTGTGCATGATCCTTACCTCATGGTAAGTGTGTATCTTCCCCTACTGAGTATACCCTAGTATGAATCCTACTCACAAGTTGGGCTTGTTGATTGGGTGTGTTTGATCCTTACCTATCATGGTAAGTGAGTATCTCCCCCAAGTGCCTTGGGTGTGGCTGATCCTTACTTCACATGGTAAGTGTATATCTACCCCAAGGTATTGGATGCAGGTGTTCTACCACTTGACTCTTGAGGGTTAAGGTGGGAAGATCAACGAACAATAGGATAACTGTGATCCTTACCTCATGGTAAGTAGTATCATGCATATTGTTCCTGGATATAGGGTGGTAGCTTGAGCTCCCCTAAGATGGTTCTTCTTCTTTAGATTCGAGTGTTCAACAAATGAGAAGAGACAGGACATGACTTCTTTCAGTGATGACGATGACGAGATAAGATTCATGATACAATTGGAAATTTCTCCCTAGGTGAGAGGGACTTTTAATTTGGCAGCTCAGGGAAAAATTCCCTCCTTTGGAAAACCTCCCTCATCCATATAAGACCCTCTTTTCCCTTGGAATAATTTAATTTTTTTAAGAAAAAATATTGTTTTAATGGAAAACCCACAAGTACACAAAATTTCAAGTCTGTCTAAAGTCATAATTGGGTCTCCAAAGTCACATATAAATACAAATCAAGGAATCCTCATTTGGACATCACATCAACACATCTGCTCTCTCTCTTTCTCTCCTCTTGTGAATGTTTCATATAGGTATGAAGCAAGGTATTTGAGCTCACATGTGGGAAGGGAAGAAGGGAAAATATGAAATCTGTGTTACCTTTTCTGCTAGGACAGTTTGACTAGTCATTGACCAAGTTTGACTTCATGTTTTAACTTTCTTTAACTTGAAAAAAATTCGATTTTCGGAGGCTAAATTTTTCTGTGGAGGAACCAAACTTTTTTGGATTGTTTGATTAGAGTTGACCACAGACTTTTGATTGTATATTCTCTCTCCTTTGACTGAGTTTCTTTTTGGGATTATTTTGACTTGACTTTCACCAGCAAAGGAGGCCAAGTATTTTGATCTTTGACTAAGCTTGTTTAGACGCTATTGGACTGTTGACTTCAGAACAGGTTAGGGCATCTTTGAATGTTGTTTATTGTTTGTAAATTTGATAGAAGTTGTAGATTTTACTATTGGGCTTATCATTTGGATATTGATTGGTTGGTTTTGTTGGCTATTCAAAGTTGTTGACCTTTCAGTATTGGTTGATGAATTGGAACATTGTAATCTCCTTGTGGAACATTTGATGACAATATAATTGAAAATTAATTTGTAAGGGTTTTCCCCCTTGGGTTTTTTCCCTAGTCTTTGACCAAATCTTGTGTCTCATGTTGTTGATATTGGTTGTTTTCTATTTTACATTGCATTTATTGTTATATATACAATTGCTATTTGTAGTTGGAAGATTGATTTTTTTTTAAAGTGATCAGTAATTGAAGGAATAATTGGGCTAAGTGATTGTACTAAGCGTATAATAGTGGAAATTTAACAAAGAAAATTTCAAGTCGAGGGTTTCAGGAGAAAATCTCATACTAGTTTCGGTGGACACAATTGCTACCCTAGATAGTACACCCAATTTCGATGGACAATATTGCCACCATAGTTGGGACTTTCCCTTGTTTTTCACTACAGGTTAATTGGATCATTTTAACCCAGAATGCATTTCGAGGGTTTCAAATTATTAATTAGAGGTCGAATTCCTTCATCACTTGGAGGCTGAATATTCACCTACCTAGCAGGCCGAGTTGATCCACTAAGGAGGACAAGTTATATCTAAGTGTGGGGACAGAGTTCCTTTCATTTGGTATATCGAATTTGCCTATTTGGAGGATGAAGTTACACTGTCTCAAGAGGTATAAATTTTGTTATATTAATCAGGCGTATTGTCACTCAAATTGTATAGGTACGGTGCGACAACGAATCAAGGAAGGGGTCGTCACTTTGATCCCTTCCCTCTCCATTATAGATGTCTCCCAACAACAAGTTATGGGGCGTAGTCCCTATGGAATATGAAAATGCAAGACTTATTGACAACCAACAATTCTGGGAAACACGATTGAATGGCCTAGCCACTTGGTTGATTTTATAAAGTTAAGAGATTATATTAGATCATTATTTGATACAAGCACCTTATGGAGTCAACTACTTGGTTTATATTGATTAAATACAAAATGACACATGAACAATCACTGCTTAGATGTTTTTCTATCCTATATGAAAGTCCTATAATCTAGGTGTGATGTAAGAAATATTGGTTTATTTTAATTATATGCCTAGCTAAGTTTATCCCTTAATCCTTAGTTGTTTTGAGGGTAGTCTCTAAAGTAGGTTGTAGAGAGAAGTCAAGGCGAAGCAAGCAAATACTTGGTTAAAAATACCTCCCTTTGAAATCTAACATACCCGATGCCTCCGGCACTGTAGAGAATATGGCTCTGACGACTACAAGGTCACCATGTTAACCACTAAAGAGGGTCTATCCTTCGCAAGCTAAGAGATGAAGGGTGTTCCTATCTTTCTATCAACCAAGATTATGCTTGGAGATAAGTTGATTAATGCACAACTATGCCTAGGGTGAAAATGCAAATTGATTGAGTGATCTTGAGTTAAGATTGTTTATGATCTTAAGTACTTAGTTACTATTTATCTTATGAAAAAGAGTACTCAACAATGAATAAAAGACAATCTTAAAACACAAGAAAAAATGCTCAATTTCAATAGTGATTAAAAGAGGTATTAATGTAACCAAGAATAGTTGCTCGACTACAAGAAATAAAATTAATTTATACAGGTGGATATTGGTGGCCACCCACCTATTCCACTTGGGGCCCCACCATTGTCTCTTTCAGTTTTTCAGTTTCGGCACAACTTACTATTTTTAGCAATTTGTCGGGTCCTGAACTTCTGGAGCCGTTTTGAGGCCCTAAACAACATTTTTTGGGCATTGTTGTCCGAAGAATATGATTATGATCCAAATCTACATTCACAATTGACAGTTGTATTCCTCTAATGGATCTTTCTAATGATGTATCATGTGCATCAAATAGAAATAGTATGCCAAAGCTACAACCCCAGGAAATTGATGTACTAATTTACCTCAATAGGGTCCATAGTCTGGTGTTTTATCTCCTAGGGTTAGGTTTTTGGATGTTTAGGGTTTTCCATTGTTTCTCAATAATATATAGGCCTTAGAGCCTCATTGTAACACAGAGTTTTGAGGCTTGTAACTGCCACATCTCTTCTCAGAGACAAGCTACTAGCGCCCTAGTTAGTTTATTTCCATTCTGTCTGTAAGAATATTTAAGTTCTTTGATATTAATGAAATGAAGTGTTATTTCCATTACATCTTTTTATTTATGCTTATATGTGTATTCTATTGCATTCCTGCATAAATCCGGATCAGTGGTATCAGAGCGGTCTGCTTTTTCTCGATCCTTCTTTGCATGTCCCCAATGAGGTTGAGGTTAAGGAGATAGGGCTCGATTTGGTTGAAACTTTGCAAGATCAGCCTCGCAAACCCCGACAACCACCTATGGGGGATGAAAAGAATGATGAGGGATCAGGAGATCCTATCAAAATATTTCTCTAAGAGGCCCTCGAAAAACAAAGGAACGCGATGATGGATAACTTTGCCCAAATCCTTCAACGACTGCCCACCGGTGGCGCATCTACATCCAACAGCCACTCTAGAGGCGCGACTCTCTTTAAGGTACAAGTAAACTTTGACATTCCCATATTTTAGGGTCAAATAGATGCAGATGTCGTAGATAGATGGTTGAATCTATTAGAAGGATATTTCTTGGTTCATGACTTTTCCTGTTGGGTATGTGTTATATTCTTTCCACGACTAAGCACGCGCGGGGGGGTAAGAGGGGGGGCTTGCGTTGGGTGCAAGGGGTTCGAGGCAACGCCCCAGCGAAAATTTTTTGGTCCTTAATTTTTAGTGGGTAGTCTGCGCCCATGGTTTTGTGCATAGTTTTTCACATGGTTTTGGGGTACGATGGTTTTCGGCCCCTCGTATTTTTGTAGATCCGGTCAAGGGAACTACGGTTATGTTCTAATCCAGGGTTAATGGATTGGGGTTTATGTATGCTTCGGCATGCATATATATGTGTTGTAACACTAAAATGAATACAATGAAAAATCAAGCTGGTTGTCCCGATTTGGGATCCAGGGGAAAATCTCTGTGTTTATCTGTTTTATGTTTTATGCTCTCGCTATTGTTTATTTTCTGTTATAATATTCGTGTGTAGATAATTTATGTTCAGGGTTAAAACCTACATTTGGTATCAGAGCCAGTTTTCGGCTTCAAGGGGATGCCTTTGCTGCTGAGGGTTTTTTGCTTGGGCCTGAGGTAGACCCTGTTCAGTGGGAGATATGCGGGATCGATTATTGCGGTGAAAGAAGATGGCGAGATAAGAAGACAGAGACCGAGAAATTTAATGTCGCAGTTTTGAGTTATGGAAGCTCAAGATGGAGGATCCGTTCGGTGGATAAAGACTGGGTGATCGTGTAGATCCAGTACTAAACCAACTACACGTTGTCGATGAAGACCGGAAGAACCGGACCCAAGGCTAAGAGCACAACACGGCCGTGTGTCTCGTATTCGTATTTTTGAATGCATTCCGGGGAAGCTACGGCGTAGTTTGTAGTGCCCTGGGACTTTGTACCAATCTAAGTCTCTGGTGAATAAGTTGTTCCTGCGGAAAAATCTATATAACCTGAGGATGAAGGATGGAGACTCGGTGACAGAGCATCTGAACGCCTTCAATACCGTGGTAAGTCAGTTGTCGTCTGTTGATATTAAAATCTCAGATGAAGATAAGTGCATCAGTTTGTTGTGCTCTCTACCAGACTCGTGGGACAGTCTGGTTATTGCAATAGGTAGCAATAAAACTACCTTGAATTTTGATGACATTGTCTCAGCCTTGCTGTCGGAGGAAATGAGACGAAGAAATATGGAGGGTCAGAATGGAGATGCCTTATCTGTACGAGGAAGGTCCCAGAACAGAAACAAGAATAAGGTTTCGAGTGGGAGATCTAAATCTAGAGGGAGATCTAAATCTCCTGGAAAGTTTGTAAAGGTGTGCTGGAAATGCGGAAATGAAGGGCACTACAAAAAGGACTGCAGATCTAAAGCTCCTGAGAAAGGAAAGGGATCTGATGATGCTCCTTCTGCAGAGGCAAAAACCACCTCGGATGAAGGTGGGGATGTGTATTTGGCTTCTTCTTCAAATACACATGTAGATCACGAGTCATGGTTGATTGACTCCATAATCCTTCCTTCCTCCCATGAGTGTGATTCCTGATATGAAATATGATGGTGGTGATGTCTTCTAGGGGATGATAGGAAGGCGGGAATCATCGGACGTGGAAAGGTCAAAGTTTGAGGAAGGCGCAAGGTGGAAGGATTAGAACGCTTCCTGGTGTTCTGCATATTCCTGCATTGGCCAGAAATCTGATTTCTGTAAGCAAGATGGATGATGCAGGTGTAAAAACAGTGTTCGAGAAAGATGCCTGCAAGATGGTTCGGGGAGCACTGGTATTAATGTGGGGAGTTCGGACTGGAACTCTGTACAAGCTACAAGGTAGCATTGTTATTGATGGGTGTAATAGTTATGTGGTTTCTGAAAGTGGAGCGGAAAGCCTAGCTGTCTCTGGAGAAAAGACCATGTTATGGCATCAAAGGCTTGGACATATTGGAGAGAAGGGCCTTCGGATACTGCATAGAAATGGTATGGTAGAAGGTATGTCTAATTGCTCTCTGGATTTCGATTTCTGTGAACATTGTGTATATGGGAAGCAGAATCGGGTGAGTTTTCCCTTTGGTGCTAAGAGGGCGAACAAGATATTAGAACTTGTGCACAGTGATGTGTTTGGGCCTGTGTCAGTTCCATCACTGGGAAAGTCTGTGTACTATGTTTCATTCAGAGATGACTTCTCAAGGAATACATGGATATATTTCTTGAGGAAGAAATCTGAAGTCTTTGACAAATTTAAAGAATTTAAGGCTCTGGTGGAAAACCAGACAGAGAAGAAGATAAAGGCACTGAGGACAAATAATGGTGGGGAGTTCTGCAAGAAGGAATTTGAAGAGTTCTGTAAGAAGTGTGGTATAGCACGGCAGAAGACTACTCCATACACACCTCAGCAAAATGGAGTTGCAGAAAGAATGAATAGAACACTGATGGAAAAGGCAAGAAGCATGCTCAGTGGTAGCGGGTTAGGACAAGAATTCTGGGCAGAGGCAGTGGAGACTGCATGTTACTTAGTTAACAGATCACCTTCATCAGCGTTGGAGGATAAGACTCCACATGAGGTATGGACTGGTAAGAAACCATCTCTTTCACATCTAAGGGTATTTGGATGTGATGCATATGTACATGTTCCAAAGGAGAAAAGGACCAAGTTGGATAATAAATCTGAAATGTGCATCTTTATTGGGTATAAGGATGGTTTAAAAGGTTACAAGCTTTGGAACCCGGAAACAAGGAAAGTTGTGTACAGCCGAGATGTGGTGTTTAGAGAGGTAAAAGATGTTGTTAAACATGAAGTCATACCAAAGGAACCTGAGAAGATAGAGTTTGAGCTAAAGGAGTATGAATCAGACTCTACAGCAGAAGAAGATTCAGAAGAGGAAGAGCCACAAACTCCAGCTTTGAGAAGATCAATTCGGGAAAGAAGGCAACCAGAAAGATATAGTCCATCTTCTTTCTATTCAGGTTTTTCCTTAACTATAACTAATGATGATCCTATAATTTTTAGGGAGGAAATAGATTCAGAGGATGGAAAACTCTGGAAGGAGGCCATGGTTGATGAAATGGCATCCTTGCACAAAAATGAGGCATGGGATCTGGTGGAGTTGCCGGCTGGAAGGAATACCATCGGGAGCAAATGGGTGTTTAAGAAGAAGATGAATGTAGAAGGAAAGGTGGAGAAATACAAATCTCGGTTGGTAGCAAAAGGTTATTCCCAGGTGTAGGGAATTGATTTTGGTGATATTTTTTCTTCTGTTGCCAAAGTTACTTCTATTAGATTACTTTTATCTGTTGTTGCTGCATTTGATTTTGAGATAGAACAGATGGATGTGAAGACAACATTTCTTCATGGGGATCTAGAAGAGGAGATCTACATGAAGCAACGTGAAGGCCTTATGGTGAAGGATAAGAAAGAATTGGTATGTAGGTTGAAGAAGTCTTTGTATGGATTAAAACAGTCACCAAGGATGTGGTATCAGAAATTTGATACCTATATACGGGGACTTGGCTTCACCACAAGCAAGGAGGATCACTGTGTTTATTTTAAATTAATTGGTGACCGTGTTATTTATTTGGTCTTGTATGTGGATGATATGTTGTTGATTGGAAATGACAAAGAAATTATCCAAGATTTGAAGACCAAACTGTTCTCCAAATTCGACATGAAGGATCTTGGTGCTGCAAACTATATTTTGGGCATGGAAATTAAGAGAGATCGGGCAAAGAGGAAGCTCTGGTTAAACCAGAGGAAGTATGTCGAGACTATATTGCGGAGGTTCAATATGCAGGATAGTAAACCGGTGAATGTTCCTATTCCTGTAGGTGTAAAGCTGTCTGCTGAACAGTGTCCCAAGACACAAGAAGAAGAGGAGGATATGTCCCGTGTTCCATATGCAAGTGCAGTGGGTAGCCTGATGTATGCAATGGTCTGTACTAGACCAGACATTTCACATGTAGTGGGAGTATTGAGCAGGTTTATGTCAAACCCAGGGAAGGAGCATTGGACAGTAGTGAAGCGGGTTTTCAGATATTTACGTGGCACTAGTGATTATGGCTTGTGCTACCAGGGAAGACTAGGATTGGAAATAATGTTGGACATTCGTGGTTTTGTTGATGCAGACTGGGCTGGAGATCTGGACCAAAGAAGATCTACAAGTGGGTATGTGTTTAGCCTATTTGGAAGCGCAGTCAGTTGGATGAGTAAAAGACAGTCTGTAGTGGCTCTTTCAACTACAGAGGCAGAATACATAGCAGCCACTCATGCAAGCAAGGAAGCAATTTGGTTGCAGAGATTGTGTTCAAGTATGGGGTTAGTACAGCAAGCTATAAGGATAGACTGTGATAGCCAAAGTGCAATTTTCTTGGCTAAGAACCCTGCTTATCATTCAAAGACAAAGCACATTGATGTTCAATATCACTTTGTTAGAGATATGGTTGAGGCTAAAAGGGTGTTGCTGGTAAAGGTGGATACTTTGAAGAATGTTGCAGATGCATTGACGAAGTCTGTGAGCACTCAGAAGTTCTCTTGGTGTAGAGAAACAATGGGTGTTGAAGAATTGGCCCAATGATTAAGCTCTCCTATGGCCCCCTGTGGAAAGAAAACAACAAGTGGGAGAATGTTGGGTATGTGTTATATTCTTTCCACGATTAGCCCCACGCGCTGTATGTTGCATCGGGTGTAGCTGGGGGGTCACGAGGGGCGAAGAAATCCCCACCGTTGGGGTCTGAGGCAGCGCCCCGGCCAAAATTTGTTTTTTGTGCGGACCCACTCATAGGCGGATCCGCCCATGGTTTTGTGCATGGTTTTGCACATGGTTTTGGGGTTCGATGGTTTTCGGCCCCTCGTATTTTGTAGATCCGGTCAAGGGAACTACGGTTATGTTCTAATCCAGGGTTAATGGATTGGGGTTTATGTATGCTTCGGCATGTATATATATGTGTTGTAACACTAAAAGGAATATAATGAAAAATCAAGTTGGTTGTCCCGATTTGGGATCCAGGGGAAAATCTCTGTGTTTATCTGTTTTATGTTTTATGCTCTCGCTATTGTTTATTTTCTGTTATAAGATTCGTGTGTAGATAATTTTTGTTCAAGGTTAAAACCCACATTTCCGACTGGGAGAAGATTATTTTTACACTCCTCAAAGCTACCCCCATGTCAAGGACTGGTGGGAAACCTATTGTGAGAAAAAGGATGATACAGAACCCTCTCTGTTCTCAGTCATACCCACTTGGAATTCTTTCCAAGACGCCATCAAGGAACAATACTATCACGTGAGGAGCTATGAGGACAAGTACATTGGACCATGCTGCGGCAACAAAGGGATCAAGATGTGCATGAGCTGACGAATCTACTCCATACCCTTCACACAAAGTTGGGTATTAAAGATTCAGAGAAACATTTGGTGCTAAAGTATCGTAGTTGTCTGCACAGATATATTTAGAAGTGAATGGAGTTCCTCGACATCTCCTTTCTTGGTACATCATACCGATATGTTGCCAAGATTGAGCAGAAATTCAAACAAAAGAAGTGATACTTTGGATCTGCGAATCAAAAGCAAGGGAAAGGTGCCCCAAAACTATAGAACAAAGGACAAAGCCAAGGCATGGCGGCCCAAGACAACCTGTCAAATCCGCAAGCAAAGAACAACACCGCGGAGCCAAAGAAGGACACGGGAAAGTGGTTTGAGTTCCATAAGAGCTCCACTCACAACACAAGTGAGCATCGGGCCAAGAAATCACTAGTGGCCGAAATGAGGGCTTCTGAATCAGATGCATGATCGAAATCTGAATCATAACCTGACAAGAGGAATGAAAAAGGGAAATAGGTTATTGATGCGGAGCCCAATGCCATTGTTTCCACTGTGAAGATCCAGAAGGAGGAATCGAAAGATCCAGAGGAGGAGGAGTGTCTCTTCCACTCCCAGATGTCGGTAAAGGGTTCCCCACTACAGTTCATTTTTGACAATGGGAGCCAAAATAACCTCATTTCGGTAGATGTCGTGAAGCATTTGGGCTTGTCAACCACAGCATACCCACAAAAATACACCATCGGGTGGCTTCACCAAGGATGGGATCTCCGCATCAACCAGCAGTGTCGCCTTCCCTACAGCATCAAGCCCTTCACAGATGAGGTATTATGTGACATTTCTCCTCTTGACGTTTTTGATGTATTATTAGGCCAACCATACTTGTGGAAGCGACATGATGTGTATGAGTCTCAGCCTCGCATTGTTATTGTTACTTTAGGAAATAAGTTGTACATGATACCAGAGGTACCACTGACTGTCGCTATCTCTTTGGTTACTGCAAAACAATGCAGTAAGCTCATTTCCAAAACCAGGAAATTTTTTTTCCTGATGATCCACCCCCAGGGCAAGAAGAAGACTGTGGCCACGACCTCCAGACAGGGCTCCTCTGCACGACAATAACAAATGGACAAGGTTGTGGAGGAGTACGGAGACATCTTCACCTCACCCACAGAGGTGCCTTTGCACTGTCAGGTCAAGCACCCCATTGATCTGACCCCAGGTGCGCCGCTACCCAATGGACCGATCTGTCGGCGCTTTGTTCTGGAGAACGATGAAATCAAGAGGCAGATTCAGGAGATGCTACAGAAAGGTCACATCCGGCCTATTTCATCACCTTGTGGGAGCACGACCGTGTTGGTACAAAACAAGGATAGGACTTGGAGACTCTATATTGACTATCGGGCATTGAACAAGATCATTTTCTAGAATAGGTACCCGATCCCACGGATTGATGACCTTCTGGACCAACTCAAAGGGGCGAAATATTTTAGCAAGATCGACTTGAAGTCTGGATATCACCATGTACCAATCGAACCCTCCAATGTGTGGAAGACTACCTTCAAAGCCAAGGAGGGCCTTTTCAAATGACTAGTCATGCCTTTCAGGTTGAAAAATGCTCCCGCAACCTTCATGAGGTTGATGGACGACATCTTGCGGCCATTCACCAACTCATTTGTAGTGTTGTACTTGGATGACATTCTGATCTTCAGCCAGACTTGGGAAGAGAACCTCCACCACATCCGATAAGTCCTCCAAACACTACGGCAACACAATTTGTGTGCCAATTTGGAGAAGTGCACTTGTGGCATGACCTAAGTTCAATATCTGGGATACATTATTGATGAAATAGGGGTACATGTGGATCCAACCAAGATCCAAGTCATTCGGGATTGGTCAGCCCCAACCACTCAAACAGAGCTTCGCAACTTTCTAGGTCTTGATAATTTCTACTGCAGGTTCATGTTGGGATTCTCTCATATCACTTGGCCCTTGAGTCAAGTCACCAAGGGAGGAGCGAAAGAAAATTTATTTTGGTCAAAATCTCAACAAAAGGCATTCGTAGAATTGAAACATCGCCTCCATTCTGCCCCAGTGCTCACATTACCAGACTTGCAACAACCATTTGAGATCGATACAAATGCATCTGAATTGTATATTGGGGCAGTTCTTACTCAACAGTGGCATCCAATGGCATATCACAGTGAGACATTGTCTGACACAGTCCGCAAGTATCCCATTTATGACATAGAAATGTATTCCATTGTGCAGGTTAATCGACAATGGAAGCATTACATTTTGGGGAAGGAAACAATCATCCACACAGACCACTGACCCTTGCAGTTCATACAGACACAAGGGAAGTTGTAGAAATATCACCATTAGAAGTGGTCCACATATCTGCAACAATTTCATTTGAACATCAAGTACAAGAAGGGTAGCACAATTAATGTTGCAGACTGCCTCAGCCGACCACCGATCGTGGCGCTAACCACCATTCTCAACTCTTGTGGGCACGAGTCTAATTCTAATTGGCTGCTTCTCTAAAAAAGCGATCCAGAATTCGGTCACACATATAAGGCACTCTTGGGGGGTACGCAAGTTCCAAATTTTCACCTCCAAGATGTACTGTTATGTCACCTGGGACACCTTTGTGTTCCTTCAAGCGAGCGTGCCAAGATAATATGGGAAGTACAATACGGTCGAGTCATTGGGCATTTCAGGGTCGAGAAAATAGTGGTAGTACTGTAGAAGTATTTCTATTAGCCAAACCTTTGACAACATGTCGGGAAGTACATCAGATCATGCACTGCTTGCGCCATTGCCAAACCGAACATCAAGAAGCATGGCCTCTATACTCCGCTACCTACCCCTATTCGACCTTGGGAATCCATCTCCATGGATTACATGTCGGTCCTTCCTTCTACTAAGCATGGAAACGACTGTGTTTTTGTGGTCATCGCCAGATTCTCGAATATGGTCATTATGGTGGCCTGCAAGAAGAATATCACAACAGAAGCCACTGCTAAACTCTTCTTTGAACGATTGTGGGTGCACTTTTGGATCCCACAGTCTATCATTTCTGATCGGGACAGCAGGTTCCTCGGCACATTTTAGTCCAGCCTCTGGTCAATGCTGGACACCAAGCTCACCAAGTCAACAAATTTCCATCCCCAAACGGATGGTCAGAGTGAGGTCGCTAGCAGGATGATTGTACACATTCTGCGCATGTACAATTCAAAGCATCCACACACATGGGATTAGAGCCTCCCCTATGTACAACACAATTATAATTGGGCTCTCCATAGCTAAACTGGCCACATCCCCTTTCAGGTGGGCTTGGGATTCCAGCCATTATGTCCCATTGACGTAACCATGACATTTGTGGCTACTCAGGCCGATTTGGCTCATCTCCAATCTGAAGCTGACAAAGCGAACAACTTCATTAAGCACATTCATCACATCTGCCAATAGGTTCTTGACATATTGGATAGATCCAATTCTAAGTACAAGCAACGGCATGATCAACATCAGGTGCCACACAACTTCCAAGTGCGCGACAAAGTCTGGCTACATTTGCAGAAGGAGTGCCTCACTGGACCCCACCGCAAGCTTTGTCGACTCCGATATGGTTCGTACACCATAACCAAGGTTGTATGGAATAATGCCTTCGAGCTCAATATTCCACCATTCCTTGGTATGCACCCAGTATTCAATGTGGACCGCCTTCTTCCCTACTTCCCACCTCTAATGGACACCTTTGACATTGCAGAACAACTCACACCAATAGAGTTAAACCCAAACTGCATGGAACAGGCCACCATAGATTTTATCATAGACATGAAAATAAAGAACACTCACCAACAAAAGACCCAACTGTATCGGGTTTTCAAAGCTGGCCAACTCCTGCACCAAGGCAAGTGGTTCACCAGGGACCAAGTTCAACAGAAGTTTTCTCATCTAATGGAGGAACTCAACGCAATGGGGACCATTTCTTCCTAAGGGGGGAGGAATGATCCAGGTGGATATTGGTGACCACTCTCCTATTCCACTTGGGGCCCCACCATTGTCTCTTTCAGTTTTTTGGGTCCTGAACTTCCGAAGTCGTTTTGAGCCCCTAAACAACATTTTTTGGGCATCGTTGTCCAACGAATCTGATTTCGTTCCATAATCTACATTCATGGTCGTAAGTTGTAGTCCTCGGATAGATATTTATAATGATGTATCATGTGCATCAAACATAGATAGTATGCCAAAGTTACAACCCCGAGAAATTTATGTACCAGTTTGCACCAACGGGGCCCATAGTCTGGCATTTCATCTCCTAGGGTTAAGTTTTTGATGTTTAGGGTTTTCCATTGTTTCTCAATAATATATAGGCCTTCAAACCTCATTATAAGATAGATTTCAAAGGCCTGTAGCTGCCACATCTCCTCTCAGAGATAAGCTAACAATGCCCTAGCTAATTTATTTCCATTATGTCTGTAAGAAAATTTTAGTTCTTTGATATTAATGAAATGAAGTGTTATTTTTGCTGCATCTTTTTATTTATGGTTATATGTGTATTCTATTGCATTCCCGCATAAATCCAAATCACTAATTCTCTTCAAAATGATTTACCAATATATTATTATCATTCACAATAGATATCCAATTTATACATGAACAATACATATAATGACAATAAAGGATTATAGCACTTGTTCACAATATCACTTAGAGAAATTCAACCAAGGTTCTGTAGAAATTTGAATAACTGTTAAATTATTCACCAAGATTATCCTGATCACACACTAGTTGAGCTTCATGCATAATACATAACCTCTTCTACCATTGATCATTAATTGCGGAAATATAAACAATCGCATGCGCACATTAAAACCATAAACAATCACACATATAAACACAGTATTTATGGGAAAGCTTAAAACTGAAAACCCCCAACTATCTGTATATTATAATGATAGAGATCATGTAACAATCATTGTACAAACTCCTCACAAGCTCTCAGTACAATCTCCAATTGTTACACACTACACAAGCTCAGATCTAACAAAACACATGCTCCAATATGCTCCACCTGTTAGCCTACCTCTATTGCGCAATCCAAGATGAATAATGGCCCAATATGAGTTCGAATCCCTCTGGTATGCACTGTGAAATCCTCATTGGCTTCTCCATCAATGTGTGGTGCAAACTCATGCACCGGTATGGTCACAACTGATAGTCACACTTGCTCTTTCACCTACCTCTCCACTGGTCTCCACTGAAACTGTCCATGCACTGAAGTTAACTGATGTATTCTTTAGTTGATTTATGAGTTTATAATTAGTGAATTAATTAATAATTAATTCACACCACTCTCACTAGTGTATCAATCAGTTAGACTAGACACAACTAGCTCAACTATGTTTAACTCAGTTAAACTGAACACAACTCCATCAACTAGCTCAATAACTCCACCAAACTCTGTCACATGAGTTCTAACTGAAGTATCCATGCAATAGCTCCACTTAACCCTCAGGAATAGCGTAATTCCTTCTGTCGGCTCCTGTGCCACATCTGTGCACTTAACTGAAGTGCTCCAAGAGAATAAGATAATGTTTAGAGTCCAAATATTATTAAGAGCTAATAATATTCGACATATCTATTTTTAGACTGGCAATCTAAAAATAGATTCCGCCCAGAATGTCTAAAAATAGAATTCCATCTATTTTTTCTGACTTGACCAACCATCCACAAATAGCATCCTGCAACTCATAGAACATGATCCATATGTCTAAAAATAGACATAGTCTAAAAATAGAATTTGCGCCAAAAATAGCCTGCGGGCCCACTTAGTGAAGGCGACTCCTTTCCACTAAGCTCATCATCTTATTGCAATCTCAACACTCCCTCTCAACAAGATAAGGATTATCTGCAACCCTTATCCTACACCTGTGGTATTCGAATTTTCTCCTGGTGAATGCCTTCGTCAAGATATCAGCATCCTGATCCTCCGTGGGAATGTATGAAAGTAACATGATCTTCCGCTGCACACAATCTCTAATATGATGATACCAGATGTCAATGTGTTTAGATCTATCATGAAATACTGGATTAACCGAGAGTTTGATGCAACTCTAATTATCACAATAAATCATAGTAGGCTCTAAGTGTGAACCGAACAACCCGACCAGGATCTTCCTCATCCATATAGCCTCGCATGCAGCCAAACTCGCTGCCATATACTCGGCCTCTGCTGAACTGAGTGCCACGGATCTCTGCTTCTTGCTGTACCAAGAAACTGCTGTCGACCCGATACTGAAAATCCCTCCAGATGTGCTCTTTCTGTCCGTTGGGCTCCCTGCCCAATCTGCATCCGTGAAGCCACATAGCTTCACCTCATCCGACTGTCTGTACCACAATCCATATCCCAATGTGCCTCTGAGATATCTCAATACATGCTTGCCTGCCTTCTAGTAGAGCTTGGTAGGCTTAACCATAGCTTGTGAAAGCTGGTTAACAGCATAGCATATGTTAGGTCGTGTATTGACCAGATACATAAGCGACCCCACCAACTGTCGATAAACAGTGGCATCCACTACCTCCGCTGAAGTAGCATCCTCCTTCCTCCAACCACCAGGAAGAGGAGTATCAACAGGCTTGCAGCCATGCATGTTGAACTTATCCAGTATCTCCCGGGCATACTTACCCTGAGAAACAAACAGTCCATCACTGCGCTGCCAAATTTCCAATCCCAGGAAATAATGAAGGAGGCCCAAGTCCTTCATCTCAAACTCTTTTGCAAGATCCTCCTTGCATGAGAGTATCAACAACTCATCACCTGTCAAAATCAAATCATCTGCATAAAGTACAATGATCAGCAACTTACCCTCCACCACAATCTGGTATAGGTTCGGATCTGCCTCACTCTTGGAGAATCCAAGTTCAGTGAAATAACTGTCTATCCATGTGTACCAAGCATGAGGTGCTTGTTTCAACCCATACAACGCTCTCTTGAGCCTGCACACATGCGACTCACTGTTGAAGATCTCGAAACCTTCGGGCTGCTTTATGTACACCTCCTCCTCAATGACTCCGTTGAGGAATGCAGTCTTCACATCCATCTGATGAATGTGCCACCCCATCTGTGCTGAGAGAGCAAGAATCATCTGTATGGAAGAATACCTTGCGACATGTGCAAAGGTCTCCTCATAATAGATCCCCTCAATCTGTGAAAAGCCTCGGGCAAAAAATCTTTCCTTGTACTTCTCCACACTCTCGTCAGCTGCTTGCTTCACTTTGTAGATCCATCTCGAACCCACCACTAATTTCCCTTCCGACCTTGGGACAATCTCCCATGCACTGTTTCTGACAATCGAATCATACTCTTCCACCATGGCATCTACCCATGCGGGATCCTCCACAACTTCATCGAAAGAGGATGGCTCCGTCACGATACACTTTCTCACAAGAGCCATGTATCCAGTATACCGGTCAGGTGACTGTCTCTGTCTACGTTGTGCTGTAGGTGGTCTTACAACCTTCTCTGCATCTTGAGCCAGTCGCTCAGCTTCTGTAGTGCGCTTCCGCCCTCTGATGGTTGGCACTGCATGAGTGGTCTCTTCCACTCCATGAACCTCATCTTGTGGCTGATCCACATCTTGAGACTCATCCTTACGAACTAATAGCTCCTCATCTGCATGCAAGTGTGGCACCCTCTCAAGCGAACACTTCATGGCTTTCTCCTCCTGAAATTTGATATCCCGTCGCACAAAAGTCTTGCAACTGTCTGGCAAATACACACGATAGTTGTGGGGCGTATCAGTGTACCCCACAAATATCCCAACCTCTGCGGTCAGCTCCAGCTTCTTCCTGGCATCATTCGTCACATGAATGTAAACAGGTGAACCAAAAATCCTCAAATGGGAAATATCAGGCTTCTTACCAGAAAACGCCTCCTCGGGTGTACTCATGCCAAGTATCTTGTGAGGACAACGGTTTTGCACATATACTGCAGTATTGCATGCCTCCGCCCACAAGTGAATGGGTAGGCCCTGATCATGCAACATCGCCTGTGCAGCACCCACTATCGTTCTGTTCTTCCGCTCAGCAACCCCGTTCTGCTGTGGGTTATGAGGTGCTATGAGCTCTCTTCGAATTCCTTCTGCGCTGCAAAAGTCCTTGAATTCGCCAGAGATGAATTGACCACCATTGTTGCTCCTAAGAGCCTTCACCTACTTCCCCAATTCTTTCTCAACCAGTGCCTTGAACTCACAGAACTTTGAGTATGTCTCGCTCTTCTTCTGCATGAAGAATATCCAGCACTTACGAGAAAAATCATCAACAAATATCACATAATACCTGTGCTTTGCTGTCGAAGCTACTGAGAAAGGTCCACACACGTCTGTGTGAATTCTCTCAAGGATCGTCATGGCGCGACTATCCTTCTCGTGAAAGGTAGCTTTCACAAATTTTCCCATGGTACACCCCTTGCACTGATCTGACTGCGCAAGAGTGCCTTTAGGAAGCCCAGTAGAGATCTACTGCGGTATCTTCAAAGCTCCATGGTGAAGGTGGCCCAATCTCTGGTGCCACAACTCACCATCATCCCGGCTCACCACTCCTTCTGCCTTACCTGCCATTGCTGCGCAGCCATCTACCTGCAATTGATAAAGGTTCTTAACTCGAACCCCTATCCTCCGGGTCTCACCAGTTGCCTTACTGCGCAGGAAAACCTTTCCCTCACTAAAGACAACATCATATCCCTTGTCTTCTAACATCGCCACAGATATAAGATTCTTCTTCAATCCTGGAACATGCATCACTTCCTTTAATACGAAGGGTTTACCAAACTCCCTCTCAAAGGAAATGGTATCGATACCGGTCACACTGTATCTACCATCATCGCCCATCTCGATGTGCACTCCAAGATCTTTCTCATCCAGATCAGTAAACAAATCTCGATCTCCTGTCATGTGAAAAGACGCACCACTATCCAGAAACCACACTAATCCCATCACACTTGAGACCAAGCATGCGATCAGCAAAAAATCTAGCTCAAACTGCGAGGCTAAGGCCTCTCCAGCTGCAGATCCAGCAGCCTGCTTATTTTTCTTCTTCTGCGGACAATTCGTGGCATAATGTCCGTGTTGGTGACAGTGAAAGCACTTCACCTTGGACATGTCCTGCTTCTTGCCTTTCGCACTAGAATGAGAAGCTTTCTTGCTCTTCCCCTTCTTTGCTTTGGTAGCCAAAGTGAAATTCTCTTCATCAGAGTTCTTTGATGAAGATCCATCCCTGGTACTTCGCTTTATCTCCTCTTGCACAAGATCCGACCAAAGTCGCTCCCATCTTGGCAATTTCTCCCGACCATTGACAGAGTCCTGATAGGAATGCCAACTCTTCGGAAGCCCAAAAAGAGCCAAGCTCACCAAGTCCTCATCATCAACAGTCACCCCCACACTTCCCAGCTCATCCCTGCATTGGACGAACTTCGTGAGGTACTTGGGCATATTGTCGCCTTTCTCCATCTTTATGTTTCTAAGTTTATCCTTGAGCGCCAACTTCCTCTGGTCACTCTTGCTTTGAAATAAATCTGTCAAAACTTTCCACATCAAGAATGGATAAGCCTTACCATGAAGGCTAGACACTATGTGATCCTTCACACCTTCCAACAGAATCCTTCGACACTTTGTTGTCTTCTTTTTCCATGCGTCAAGTACGGCAACATCACTAGAAGTAGGTTTTCGAATTTCTGCATCTATGAACTCCTTCAACCCATTGTCATCCAGCACCACCTCCATCCTGTCCTTCCATGCAATATAATTAGAGTTGCCCTCAAGGGCATACTCCAATCGCAATCCGTTGAAAGACATCTCAACTTCGACACCAAGAAAACACTGCTGCAAATTCGAATTCCACCAGCACAAAACTCAACCGCTTCAATGTTTTGCAATTGCTCCAATGATCAATACTCCTCTGATACCATGTAGAAATTTGAATAACTGTTAAATTATTCACCGATATTATCCCGATCACACACTATTTGAGCTTCATGCATAATACATAACCTCTTCTACTATTGATCATTAATTTGCGGAAATATAAACAATCGCATGCGCACATTAAAACCATAAACAATCACACATATAAACACAGTATTTATGGGAAAGATTAAAGCTGAAAACCCCCAACTATCTGTATATTATAATGATAGAGATCATGTAACAATCATTTTACAAACTCCTCACAAGCTCTCAGTACAATCTCCAATTGTTACACACTACACAAGCTCAGATCTAGCAAAACACATGCTCCAATCTGCTCCACTTGTTAGCCTGCCTCTACTGCGCAATCCAAGATGAATAATGGCCCAATATGAGTTCGAATCCACTTGGTATGCACTGCGCAATCCTCATTGGCATCTCCATCAATGTGTGGTGTAAATTCATGCACCAGTAGTCACACTTGCTCTTTCACCTACCTCTTTACTGGTCTCCACTGAAACTGTCGATGCACTGAAGTTAACTGATGTATTCTTTAGTTGATTTATGAGTTAATTATTAGTGAATTAATTAATAATTAATTCACACCACTCTCACTAGTGTATCAATCAATTAGACTAGATACAACTAGCTCAACTATGTTTAACTGAGTTAAACTGAACACAACTCCATTAACTCCTCAATCAACTCCACCAAACTCTGTCACTTGAGTTCTAACTGAAGTCTCCATGCAATAGCTCCACTAAACCCTCAGGAATAGCGTAATTCCTTCTGTCAGCTGCATGTGCCACATCTGTGCACTTAACTGAAGTGCTCCAAGAGGATAAGATAATGTTTAGAGTCAAAATATTATTAAGAGCTAATAATATTCGACATATCTATTTTTAGACTGGCAATCTAAAAATAGATTCCGCCCAGTATGTCTAAAAATAGAAGTCCATCTATTTTTTTCCGACTTGACCAACCATCCACAAATAGCATCCTGCAACTCATAGAACATGATCCATATGTCTAAAAATAGACTTTGCGCCAAAAATAGCCTGCGGGCCCACTTAGTGAAGGCGACTTCTTTCCACTAAGCTCATCATCTTGTTGCAATCTCAACAAGGGACAATACAATAATGATAAGGATGGCAATGACAATTGCATAAGATATTATGTTAGGTCCCTATATTACTAGTTTAGTCTCTTATTGTTGTTAGTGTGGCCCCCTTATTTTTATTGTTGTACCCCTGTAACCCCAATATTGTTATTATTGTGCCCTTACATTATTATTGTTAGCTTGGCTAGGATTATACTGTGACCCCTTGGACTCCTATATATAGAAGGAGGTTTTGTCATTTGTATCATCCAAGAATTTTTCATTTATGTAATGTAAAGGAGGTTTCCCCCTCAAAGTGGCTTATTTCTAAGGCGTTGATCTCTCTTTTCTTCTATTTTTGGAGCTGGTTTCATAACATTTGGTATAAGAGCTTTGGATTCTAGGGTTTTGCTTTTCCAAATAGGTCATCGTGGAATTTTCGCTATAACATTTTTTTTTGAAGATTCAGAAGCTGAAATATTTAGCATGCAAAGCCAAAATCAAGAGGAACTTCGTGTAAAATTTTTAGATCTTGGTTCGCAATATTTGCGGAGATATGATCTGTGGAAGTTAAGGTTTTTTCAAGCTCCTGAATTTCATCAAAAACATGTCATCGTGGAATTTTCACTATAACTTTTTTTCTAAGAAGGTACAGAAGCTGAGATTTTTATAACGCGAAGCCAAAATCCTCAGTAACTTCGTGTAAAAATTTCATATCTTGGTTCACAATATTTTTAAAGATATGATCTGTGGAAGTTAGCGTTTTTGCAGGCTCCCGAATTTCATCTAAAAGAAGTGACCTAGGTAAAATTGTCATAACTCTCTCTCTGATCATCGGATTGGAATTATGTAAAAAGTGACCACAAGTATACAGACTTTGGTTTCCTGTGTATTAATTTCAGAGCCGAAGGAGGAAACAGTGACACGTGGCATACCATACAAGTTCGCTCTACTGAACCAATCCATAATTAGGTCATTGTCGGAGATTGGGCATAACTTTGCCTTGAAGAATCCAAATCAGGTTAGACCTGTGGCATTCGAAACAAGGTTAAGATGGAAATTATAGGAACGAATTTCAGATATTTAAAATCTTAAATCAGAGAGATAATTCAGTTTCAATATCGAGCTCCTCAAAAGCAAGAAAAAGGTATGTATTTTTTTTCCGAATTGCATAAGTCTTATTTCAAGAATTAGTTTGAATTGATTCCAACAGAATATTGTAGAATAGATATCAGTATTGAGTTCTAAAATTCCCCCCTAAAAAGAACTCAACACCCATTAAGCCTTCAGAAGGCTCTACTATGACTCATTAAGACGAAGAAATGAAACATGACATATCAAAATTAAAAGAGCAAGTGGACCAAATTTCGCTCTCACCAAGAGCAACAAAAAATGAAATGGAAGTTTTGAAGAAAGGCGTGGAAGCTAATATTGATGGTTTGAAAAAATGCATGGAAGCTAAGATTGATGGTTTGAAGAATGGAATGGATGACATGGAAGCTGGCATGGAAGACATGGAAGCTAAGATCGATGAAAAAATGGAAAACATGAAGAATGATATAAAAGCAAACATGGAAGGTTTGACAAAGTTGATACAAGAAATGTTTCCTAATGGCGAGAAGATAGTAGAGGAAAGTCATGATGACAACAAAATAAATGTTAATCATGATTTCATAAACTCTAATGTTTAATGGAAGACCCACCATATTCCAAGGATCGATATGAGGAAGTTTGACGACAAGGATCTCGTAACATAGATACTACAGATGGAGCAATATTTTGATCTCAATAATGTGAAAAACACACAAAAGGTATGCATTGCAACTTTATATTTAGAACAAAATACATTTGTATGGTATCGATGGCTTTGCTCGTGTAAAAAAATTGTCACTTGGTTAATTTTTACAGAGGAAATGATAGCACATTATGAGGATACAAAGAGAAACACCTTTTTTAGCCAATTGATAAATCTTAAACAAAAGGGTTCAGTGGTGGATCACATTGAGGACTTCCAAAAATTGAATATAAGGGTAACTGATATTGAGTAAAACAGGATTGATGTCTTCATAGGGACTTTAAATGATAACATCCAACATGAGGTTCGCGTTTAGGAACCTGATTCATTGGAGAAGGCATTCAGGTTGGCAAGAAAATTTGAATATAAAATTATGGGAACAAGGAAGCCTACCACTCACATCTATAAATATGGAAGTGTTGCTACTCATATACTTCCACAACCTACGAGGTTGACACCACAACAATTGGAACAAAAAAGAGAGAAAGGGCTTTTCTACATTTGTGATAACAAATACACTAAAGGTCATAAGTGTGATGAGAAGAAATTATTTTACATAGATTGTGAAGAGGAGGAAGAAAATGAACAAGAAACTTAAAAAGAAGAGGATATACACCAGGAACCAACCCTAGAAGAAGAATAAATGTGTTTGAACATATCATGTAATGCATTGGCAGGAATTACCACTCCTCAAACTCCCAAGATAGAAGGACATATTAAGAAGAAAAAGGTAATAGTGTTTATTGATTCGAGTAGTACCCATAATTTTATTCATTGTAAGGTAGCCAAGGAATTGAATTGTTTCCTATACCCAGCACCAGAATGTCAAGTGATGGTTGCAAATGGAGGAACTATAAATTGCTCTGGAAAATGCCATAACATCAAGCTAACCATGGGGGAATATGTATTGAATAGTCCAATGTTTTCCATTCCAATGGGAGGTGTTGATGTTGTACTAGGAGTACAATCGTTACAATCTTTGGGGACTGTAGCTTTTAATTTTCAAGAACTTTCTTGAAAAAAAAAATGGAAGGAAAGGAAATCGAATTACGAGGTATCGCAGGGAATCCGAGAAAGGTAATAAGCTCTAATTTCATGAAAAATCTTTTGAAGAAATAACAAGAAGGCGTAATTGCAAAATTATTCTCACTAGAAGTTCCAACATCAAAATCATCTATTGCTCCAAATCTCCAAAAAGTCTTGGAAAATCATTCCAAGGTGTTTGAAACTCCCAAAGGACTCCCACCTATTCGCAATCATGATCATGATATTCATTTGATTGCAGGAAGTGTTCCTCTAAACATCAAGCCTTATAGATATCCTTATGTCCAAAAGAGTGAAATTGAACGTATGATTGCAGAAATGTTAGAGGCTGGTATAATTCAACCTAGTCAAAGTTCTTTCTTTGCTTCAGTAGTATTGATGCACAAGAAGGATGGATCATAGTGCATGTGTTTGGATTATAGGGAGCTCAATAAGCTCATTATTAAAGATAAATTTCTCATTCCTGTGATTGATGAATTATTGGATGAATTACATGGAGCAATTTATTTTACCAAGTTGGATCTTCGTTTAGTATATCATCAAATTAGAATGAAGACTGAAGATATTCTGAAAACAACATTTTCAACTCATGAGGGTCATTATGAATTTTTGCTCATGCCTTTTGGCCTTTCTAATGCACCTTCTACATTTCAAGGGTTGATGAATTCCATTTTCAAACCCTTCCTTAGAAAATTTGTGCTAGTATTTTTTGATGATATACTAATCTACAGCAGGTCTTGAAAGTATCATGTTCAACATGTTGGCAGTATTCTCAAACTATTGGAGGAGAAACAATTATATGCAAAAACATCCAAATGTTTCTTTGGAGTACAAGAGGTGGAATATTTGGGTCATATTGTATCTCATGAGGGTGTTAAGGTAGACCCTAACAAAACTAAAGCCATTAAGGAATAAAAATTCCCCACAACCATAAATTAGTTGCGAGGATTTCTCAGGTTAACAGGGTATTATCGCAAGTTTGTTAAGAATTATGGGAGAATAGCAACACCTCTAACAACATTATTGAAGAAAGATGCATTTTCATGGACTCCTGAAACAACTAAGACTTTTGAACATCTTAAAGAGGCAATGTGCCTAGCACTGGTCTTAAATACACCAGACTTCAAAAAAACCTTTATTGTGGAATGTGATGTCTCAGGAAATGGAATTGGTGTCGTTTTAATGCAAGAAGGAAGACCCATTGATTTTTAAAGTCGTCCAATCAAAGGAAAGTATTTACAGAAAGCTATTTATGAGAAGGAAATGTTAGCAATCCTACATGCACTAAAGAAATGGCGACCTTACCTAATGGGAAGACACTTCAAGGTAAAAATTGATCATGATAGTCTTAAACACTTTTTGGAACAAACACTATCCTCAGAAGAGCAACAAAAATGGGTCATGTTGGGTTATGACTTTGAAATCATCTACAAAAAAGGGAAGCTAAATGTCATTGCATATGCACCCTCAAGAAAGAATGAAGAGGTGGAAGCATTGCTTCATTAGGGGAATTTTGAGGTCTAAAATGGGCCTCATAAGGAAATTATAAAATAATAGTGAAAATAATAAAATAATGTTAGATTATATCATCAAATTTTAGAGGGAAAAAAATAATAAATAATAAAAAAATAATAAAACTATTTTTTCAACTTATCTCCCTAAGATTTTCCTCAAATTTTGATTGGAAACACTCGTTGGATGCATAATTTAATTCCTAATCCAAGGAGTACCCATGTTGCATACTTTCGATGGACCCTCCTACACGAAAAATGAGAAATACATGAAAAAACGTGATTCATGTATTTCTCATTTTTCGTGTAGGAGGGTCCATCGAAAGTATGCAACATGGGTACTCTTTGGATGAGAAATTAAATTTTGCATCCAATGAGTACTCCCGCTCGAAATTTGAGTAAAAAATTAGGGAGATAAGTTGAAAATACGAGTTGAAAAAGTAATTTTATTATTTTATTATTTTTTATTCCTTGTACTTTTTTACTTCAAAAATCGTTAATCATCCCCCTTGGTTGACATCATCATCTTGAATCCTATTGGTTCTTATAAATTTTATTTTGGTTGTAAATTTTTCTTAGGAGACCCATTTTAGACCTCAAAATTCCCCTAATGTGCCATTTCTATTATCCAACCAAGTATGATAACAAAAGCAAGGGATGAATGGAAGAAGGAAGAAAAAGTGTGGACACACATTCAAAAGTTGCAACAAGATCCTAGTACATCTGATACATTTAGTTGGAAAATTATTCCATATGATACAAAGATCGTTTATATCTTTGTAAGAATTCCCAGCTAAAACAAAATATTCTTTTGGAATTGCACACTTCTCCTTTAGGAGGACACTCAGGATTTTTAAAAACTTACCACAGGGTGAAGAAAGAATTTTTTTGGGATGATCTTAAATCTTATATTCAAAAGTTTGTTGCGAAATGTTTGGTTTTCTAGTAAAATAAAGTTGATACAATTAAGACCCTGGGTCTTCTACAACTTTTATCCATTCCAAGTCAACGTTGGGAGGAGATTTCAATGGATTTTATCACGGTTTTACTTTAGTCCAAAGGAAAGAGTGTCATCATGGTGGTAGTTGATAGACTTACCAAGTATGCACACTTTTGCACATTATCTCATCCATTTAAGGCAAGTACAGTTGCTACTACATTTATGGAAACAATTCAAAAGCTACATGGATACCCAAAGATTATTGTAAGCGATAGGGATCCCATTTTTACAGAAAATTTTTTGATGGAATTATTTTCTTTTTTGGGTACTTAACTAGCTCATAGCTCATCTTATCATCCTCAATCCAATCGTCAAACTGAGATAGTGAATAAATGTTTGGAAGGATATCTTCGTTGTTTTGTATCTGATAAACAAGCACAATGGGTCAAGTGGTTACCTCTCGCTGAATGGTGGTATAACACTTCCTTCCATACTGTAGCAAAAATGACCCCATTCATGGAACTTTATGGATATCATCCACTGTCCATCACATCATCTTTAAGAGAAAATTATAAGGTTCAAGCAGTGGAAGATCACATCGAGCATCAACAAGAAGTTTCCAACTCTTAAAGGATAACCTAAATTTGACACAAAATAGAATGAAACAACGGGCATATCAACATCGTTACGAGAGAAGTTTTGATGTAAGAGATTGGGTATTTTTATAGCTACAACCATACAAACAAATGTCCCTCAAGCCAGTTAAGAAGGATAATAAATTATTGCCAAAGTGCTATGGTCCTTACAAGGTGTTGCAAAATATTGGTACTATGGCATATAAATTGGAGCTTCCTGCTTCTTCATGAGTGTATCCAGTTTTCCATATTTCATGCTTAAAGAAGGTTATAGGTGAAAAACTTCCAGTTCAAACAATATTGCCATAACTTGATGAGGAAAGAAAAATCATATTGTAACCTGAAGCAATCACGGAAACAAAAACTCGATAGCTACGGAATCAATCAATTTCAGAGTATCTAATCAAGTGGAAGAACTTACCCATTGAAGATTCTACATGGGAGGATGAGAATTTTATACAGAAGCACCCAGAGCTACTCAAGCGTTGAGGAAAACACTTTTTTGAAGGAGAGGGACATGTTAGGTCCCTATATTACTAGTGTAGTCCCTTATTGTTGTTAGTGTAGCCCCCTTATTGTTATTGTTGTACCCCTCTAAACCCAATATTGTTATTATTGTGCCCTTACATTATTATTGTTAGTTCGGCTAGGATTATATTGTGACCCCTTGGATTCCTATATATAGAAGGAGGTTTTGTCATTTGTATCATCCAAGAATTGTTCATTTATGTAATGTAAAGGAGGTTTCCCCCTCAAAGTGGATTATTTCTAAGGTGTTGATCTCTCTTTTCTTCTATTTTTGGAGTTGGTTTCATAACAGATTAACAATTTAGATAATTACAATAAGTTACCACAATGCCAATTAGATGCTAAACAATTAGATCTCCAATGCTATTATGAGAAAACAAGAGATACCAATATGCTTCAAGTCCAGTGACCAATTAACCATCAACTCTTGAGATTAAATGTTTTTATGAGTGAGTTACTTAGTGAAAATTTATGACCTCTTTGATTATGAAACTCAAAAGGAAACAAAGTGTTAGTATTCTTATTAAGGAACAATGTAACCACTTAATCAATTAACAATCCAATGTCACCAATCATTTTCACAATAGAGCATTGATCAATTTCAAGAACCCTTATGCAATTTATGTCCAGATAACATCAAATGAGCATGAGTAAGCCTTTATGACAATAGTAAGTTAATTTCAATTAGAGCACTTAGAATGCAAAAAATGAGATGCATATCAGTGCAAAAAATGCAAATGAGGTAGCCCAATACTGAAACACTTTTCCAACACAAGATTTTTAATGAGCTTATGATATTTTAGATACCAATGTCAAGTTATGATCAAACCTTATTATGATTATGATAGTCAACAAATTCTCATGAATCAAGCTAAAACAGTGAATGCCCAAATTGTGCAAGTGACTTATGAATATGCTAGATAACTTATGTATGATTTTTAGGCCACTTAAATAAATTTTCTATCACTGTTATCAAATGATTAGATAGATGTAAGTAAAAAAGTGAGGGAATTAGGTTTTCAAGAAGCAAACCAATATGCCCTTTGGGCCTAGAAGATGACTAGAGAAATTTCCCAAAAATTATCGAATGAATGACCACTTGAAACCACCAACATTAGCTCAAAATATCATGAACATAGTTGCAACCTTGGAGAATTAGTGACAAAATTGTGAAAATTTATGAATATTACTTTATGTAGAAACCCCACTGTTAGATCCGATTATACTTCTCCTACTTAATCAAGTTATTAATGCTGAAAATTTAGACTAATATCGAAGTAAAGACATAATAGTTCTTCATCGATTGAGATATAAGCAAAAATACATGCACACAGACAAAGTGACACAGAAGATTTTCTAGAAAACTGTGCCCGAAAAAAACCCAATGCGGGAAAACTAGTCTTCTGGCTACTGGAGCGTTTATATTATTAAGTAGATTCTGAATACATCAAATTTGGGCACCTTAATGGTTAACCCGACAGAGAAAATAAGATCTTCAATTATACCTGTTGTTCTAGAGACTGAAAAGTGGACTGATTCACACCCTTAAATGGAATTTACATAACTCAGCCCCTTTCTACCTCTAGAAACCCCAACGCTACTCTGAAGTTGCCTGCGTCAGCCCTGCTAGCCTCTGCATGCCCCTGCGTTGCTCAAGAGAGGGTTGTGTAACCCCAAACTGGGTGACGCAGTCCCCACGCTGCCCTCGATGGCCTCCGCGTAACCTTGATGGGCCCCTAAAGCCTCAGCGCTGCCCTTTTTGTGCCTGCATAGCGGCTGAAGCCCTCTGCACTACGCAGCTGCTATGCAGCTACTACGTACCCTCTGCTTCCTCTGCGCTGCTCCTGGTTGCTGCTTCTCTGCCTCTTGCTGATTCTTGGCTCTGGGATCAAATCATCCCCTTAGTCAATATTACCCTTCACTGCAACTGAAACACTTATGGAAATTCTTAGCAAACCCGCCCTAAAATTCCAACTTAGTGTCAGTGCTCTGCCTCCATGTGCCTCTTCCAAATGACCCCAAGCCTTTCCTTTATACTTTTCTCATTGGAAAACCAACGTCCATGATCAGATCTTGAATCGATAGCTAAGATTAAAAGAAATCTTGATCCATGTGACTTAGGATTATTTCATCATATGTTTAAATTAATTATCTTTAATAATTTAATTTTCCTAAGTTAGACTTAGGGTCCATAATTAAAATTATTAATTAATTAATTATCTCCCAAACCAGATAAAATTTCCCAAATCCCTTTTTGGGTCTTGGATATCTCATGTACTCTAGTCCCTCTACAAATTTTGGGAGCTAGAGCACATCCGATGCTACCCCCACACTCAAGAAAACTCAACACTCCCTCTTAGCAAGGAATGTGCTCTAGTACAACTCTGCGTCGGCCCAAAGCTCTGCACTGATATCTTGTGTGGGTCTCTGCATTGATGTTGGACCTTTTGCCCATCATCACTGTGTTGTTGTTGCTATTCTGTACTGTTGCCCATGATGCTACCACCGCCACTGCCACATCTATATTGCAGCTCCCTCTCAATCTGCTGCACCGTGCTGTCAATTGTTGCACTACATCTTTAGTTGTTGAGAGAAACAACTGAATCTCCTGCTCAATCTTTGACAGAAAATTTAGTTGGGTTGCATCCTCATTACTGAAGCTCCATCGACTGTTGATCCGTGTTGACATCTGGAGGATGATGCAAAACTAAAACTCTTCAATGCATAAGCAGACTCCCTTTGCACTGCTGAAGTCACATCATCCCCTAGTGCTGAAATCTCTCACGTTGGTGTTGCACTGCACTGTCCTCCTAAAGCCTTCTACATTGCTGCAGCTCAGCTCTGCATAAGAAGCTCTGCTCTGCACTGCTGAAGTCACAAAATCCCATGTGTTTTTGCTGCTATGTTGTTTCTGCATCTGCACTGCACTGCTCCCATCAGATTTTAGCTCTGCCTCTGCTTCATCTGTGATTCCCTACACCAGCTGCTCCACTTGTCCCGCTACTATCTTAAGGCTCCCGTAGTTCAGATGTGATCCAAGAGATGAGCTGCTCAAGGATCCCGCCCCCACTTTGTAGCTGCTCTATAGATCCATGTTGCCCCACTTTCGTGGTTCATGAGCACTCATGGCTATGTCATCCTCAAAACCATCATCTGCCACAACAGCCTTGGAGGTAGAAGCTTCCTTGTACTTCTTGTTCTGAGGACAATTGCTGGCGAAATGCCCGATTTCGCCGCACTAGAAACATTTGATCTTTGGAGATATCACGCTTCTTCCTCCGTTGTTGCCTCTTTGATGCCAAGGCTGCATCTTCTTCCTCTTCCTTCTTTACCTTACTTGATCCCATGTTGTATTGCCTCTTGGTGAACCGAAGAAGTTCTTCTTGACGAAGGATCACCAACATATTGTCCCTGTTGGGAAGGTCTGCTCTGCCCAAGATACTTTGGACAAAAGTTTCCTAGTCCTTTGTGACCGCATTGAGTGCAATCCTCACCATCACATCATCCTCCAATTTTGATCCCATGGCAAACAACTGATCTCTGATCGCCTGTAATCCGAAAAGGAAGGGCTCGATCTCTTCTCCCTTGGCCATCATGAATAACCACATCTGATTCTCTAGAAGCATTCTCCTTTGGACATACCTTCCCTCATATAGGGCAGTTAAGGCTTTCCACATCTCATGAGCCATTTTCTTGTCAGCTATGTATGGAACTATATGATCCTTAACCTGATCCATTATGAAGCGTTTGGCATGTGTTGCAGCTTCCTCATGCTTCGCTAGGAGAAGTGCATCGGTTGGCGTGGCCAGGAATTTTTTTGCATGGTCCCTCAGAGCATAAGCCTCCATGACTACCAGGATTACAACCTTCCAGACTACAAATTTGGACATACCGTTCAACCTATCTTGATCACGTAGTCCGTGAGGTGCCATCTTCTCAACAAATCTGTCAGAACGAATCCTACTCTCTATGCTAGAGACTCGAATCTAGGGTCCTTGGCGAGAAAGGCGCCCTCTTCTCCCTCTGACAACTGAATTCCTCTCTTGGAAATATTCCAAATAAAAAATGAATCAGCGCTCTTCGATCCTCTGATCGATCTGTAGATTTCTTTGGCTGAAAACCCTTTGAGAAGTTGATTTTCCCCCCGCTCTTTGTCAACTAGTGCTTAGGTCAATTTCTTCAACTTCAGAGATTTAACCACACTGGAAACTATTGAAATCTCTACAGCACTGCTTCTGACACGCTAAATCAGCAACAACTTTAGAACTGCGTCACCCTTGTTGGCCTCTGCGTGAGCATATAGTCTCAGCGTTGTCTTTGCGCTGCCTCTACGTAGTAAGTACGTGGGCCTGCATGGAGACAGCATAGGACTATGTCACTCTGGCCTCTACGTGGCTATGCTCCCTCTGTTGCTACGCTAACCCTCTTGGTCCGGCTTTCTTCGGCTGTTGCTTCTTTCTGCAGCAAGGATTCTTTAGTCTTCTGCTGGTGATCCTGCTATATCTATAATCGCTCTGATACCATGTGAAAAATTCTGAATATTACTTTATGCAGAAACCCTACTATTAGATCTGATTATACTTCTCCTACTTAATTAAGTTATTAATGCTGAAAATTCAGATTAATATCGAAGTAAACACATAACAACTCTTTACTGATTCAGACCTAAGAAAAAATACATGCACACAGACAAAGTGACACACAAGATTTTCTGGGCAACTATCCCCGGGAAAACCCAATGCTGGAAAACCGGTCTTATGGCTGTTGGAGGGTTTATATTATTAAGTAGATTCTGAATACAACAAATCTGGGCACCTTAATGGTTAACCCAACAGAGAAAATAAGATTTGCAGCTACCTGTTGTTTTAGAGACTGAAAATTGGACTGATTCACACCCTCAAACGAGATTTACACAACTCAGCCCCTTTCTCCCTCTAGAAACCCCAACGCAGCTCTGAAGCTTCCTGTGTCAACCCAGCTAGTCTCCGCGTTCCCCTACGCTGCTCAGGAGAGGGCTTTATAACCCCAGACTGGGTGATGCAGTCCCTACGTTGCCCCAGATGGCCTCTACGTAACCCTGATGGGCCCCTAAAGCCTCAATGTTGCCTTTTCTAGGCCTGCATAGCAGATGACACACTCTGCGTTGCGCAGCTGTTGCGTAGCCTCTGCTTCCTCTGCACTGCTCTTGGTTGCTACTTCTCTGCCTCTTTCTGATTCTTGGCTCTTGGATCAGATCATCCTCTTTGCCAATACTACCCCTCACTGCAACTGAATTAATTCTAGAAATTCTTAGCAAACCCGCCCTAGAATTCCAACTTAGTCTCAGTGCTCTACCTATGTGTGTCTCTTCCAAATGACCCCAAGCCTTTCCTTTATACTTTTCTCGTTGGAAAACCAACAACCATGATCAGATCTTGAATCGATGTCTAAGATTAAAAGAAATATTTATTTGTGTGACTTAAGATACTTTCATCACATGTTTAAATTAATTACCTTTAATAATTTAATTTTCCTAAGTTAGACTTGGGGTCCATAATTAAAATTATTAATTAATTATTTATCTCCCAAAATGGATGAAATTTCCCAAATCCCTTTCTGGGTCTTGGAGATCTCATGTATTCTAGTCCCTCCACAAATTTTGGGAGCTAGATCACATCCAATGCTACCCCAACACCCAAGAAAACTCAACAAAAATCAATTATTAACCCAATGCAATGACTGAAAAGAGGCAATGAAGGCAACTCTAGGCCTAGAAGGCTAGCGTTAGGGCTAGAGAAAGGGGCAGCAAAGCCTAATAGGCCTGCGGATAGGGAAACAAAGGCCTAATAGACCTACGCTAGGGAAAAGAGAGGCCTCTAGGGTCCGTGAAACCTAGGGAAAACCTCCTAGAGGCTGCTACAAGGGAAAATAAGGGAGCCGAAGAAGGAGGAGGGGCTTTTAGGCCTGCGACAGGGCTAAAGAGGGTTGGATGAGGAGGAAGAAAGGGTAGCAGAGGAGGAAAAATAGGCCTAAGGGCCTGCGGCTAGGGCTTAGTAACCTTTCAAGCTTGACAACAAGGGAAAAAAGGACTACGGCTAGGGTTTTCAAGCCAAACAAGGGCATCGTCTCAACTCGAAGGGAAGAAAAGGTTATGGCTAGGGTAAGGAAGGCTAACACTAGGCATAGAAGGCCTAAAAAATCTGAAACCCCTATAAAAAAAATCAAATTCCGCTTTAGATCTTCAAAATTGCCCAAAAATCGCCACAAACTTGTCTCCAAGGGCTAGCAGCTTCCCTTTTTGCTTGAGAGTTGAGCCTCGAGGATAGTCGGAGATGGATCTTTCCTTCCTAGGCCTAGATCCACCTCAAAACCCCAATGATTTCCTTCAATAGGGTTTTACGTCTCAGTTGGGTGAGAGAAACCCTCACCAAAACTTGAAAATTTACTTGCACGGATGAAATACAAATTTTCTCAAAACCCTAATATATACAAAATTTAAAATAAATCCCAAAGCCCCAATAGCTGCAAAATAAGGGTTAGAAATATATTTACAAAATTATTTACAAATATACATGACTTGTAAATAAAATATTTTTTGAGAAAATATTTTTTGAATAATGACAATGGATCAATGCGTTTTTCAAAAGTTAGAATATTTGTCACACCCTTTAGTGAAGTAAGAAAACCGTATAAAAATTCCTAGAGCCAAACAAGGTCAACTCTTCCCCAAAGTCTGTGAACTTGGAGCCCAAGCAGACTTGTTAGATCATATGGTGAATCAGATCATCTAAGATAAAATCAAATTTTACCAATAGAGTGTTCTTATCACCGACAAATGAAAAAACAAGCTTATAAAATTTTTAGCAAGATATAGGAAAGCACATAACCAACATGTATCATAGATCAATGGAACAAGAACATGATGCACTGAACCCCAAAGTCTTTTTATTATGATATTAAATGTTCCCAGTAGATTAATGGCTAAATACCAATGTTATAAATTTACATCATCCAAAATCAATGTGTTTTGAGAAGCAAAATGGCTTCTATTTATAGAGAAATCCCTCCAAGTGGAAAGTAACGACTAGTTGGCTTGATCCCTGTCAAAATAATCCCGACCGTTGATAATAATTTGATCATCTTTTAATCTTTGATGTTGAAAACATTTATTTTGAGGAAATTTTCTAATTTCACTTAAAACCCATTTTTTATTAATCCAAAAATTATTTTTTTGGATTAATTTCTTCAAAATTTTGACCTTGACTTAACCACCAAGGTCCAAGGGCTTAATTTTTCTTAAAAAATCCATTTTCGCTTCGGCGGGGGACCTCCAAAATTGACTTCTTTTTGACACACGAATTTTTTGGTCATTTTCCACTTGGAGAAAATAATTTCTCTAAAATTATTTTTGACTCTAAATTAATTAATTTTCTGGCTTAGGATTTAATATTAATTTAGCTAGAAAAAATAATTAATTGACACAAGAGGCGATTAATAATTTTTCCACTCTAACATACTTTAGCCATGGTGTCTCAGTATGAAGGACTATGCACTAAAATATTTTTACATCACATATTACAAATTCAACCCTTAAAAGGGGAATACACTTTTACATATAGACCCTCAAAATAATTACCCAATTCTGTGACACAATATGATCTAGTAGACCAAGTGATTTGTAATAAAATAACTTAGTCAAATATCTTAAATTATTCTCAAACCAATTTTACAAAGACTCGATATAACACTAAGACTCACCAAAGTCTTCATCAATAAATTCCACCTTGGCTTTAGGGTTTAAGCTGAAGGAAAAACTCTGTCAATTACCCGTGTTTAGAACCACATAATGTGGTGGCGTTAAAAAATATCCTAGGATTAAATTCGTCTTCAATATCAAAGGCTTACCAAGGTGTTGTTTCAAAATTAAATGGTCATACTTGTTGAATTTCCACGACCTTGGGTCTAGGATAGAGTCTTAAAATATCTGACACTACCAAACCAAAAATCTCAATAGAACTACTTTGCACAATGGAATATAAACAACAGTAAATCACATATGCACATAATATAGACAACTTTTTACTTTTTCTCAACCCAACTTCGTTATATTAACAACATATAATAAAACAGTCTAGGGATCGCATACCAGGGATAATGGCCATCATACATCCACTAGTACAATATACAAACAAGATACTTTGACCATATGGTTGTACTGCAATCTCTCAACCCTCTTGGTCGTACCTTGTACCTACCTGATCCTTCGACTGCCAATCTCCAACTCTTGCCTCTATCAATGCTCGAAGTCCATCAAACCACTGAACCTTGGTGATCCAATCTGCTCTCTAGTTTTCCCTTCGTCCATCAAGGGCACAACACACCGAAACTCCTGTCGAGTTGTTCACAGCTCCACTTGTGAACAACTCTCAATATTTCCATTGTTTCTCCTCAGCTACTAAGGGACTTCAACCCACTATGGTCTTCTTGCATTGCAACAATGAAGACCAACATAGGGCACGAAGCGTTTCCACCTATCACTGCAAGATGTCCATCTCCTAGAATGAACACGGGCTAGGAGGACTGCCCATCATCTGCTATATAATTCCTTCTCCACACACAAGTATCGGGCTCCATAATCTTGCTCCTGGTTGGCCAAACCCTTGAGCTTCACAACTTCCAGGCTAGCATTCACATTTTTCCATCAAGGTGTTGCACTTCGGCTCCAACATGGACACTATCACGTTGTCCTCCAGCAGACCATACGTGCCCAATCTCGTCTACACTTGGTCCTCTCTCATGTTACCCTCCAACAATTCATGGGAGACCAAGTCTAAATTGTAGCATATACTCCTAGTTAGGGCATCCCCACACCTAGGAGACCCTTACACACAGCTTCCCACAAACTCCACCAATCTGCCCTTTTCTTATGCAATAGAGGAGCTATTGCATAAATCTAGGCACCATCAATATGTCCTCACCTAGGAAACAATCAATCCATTATACAAGGGTCCATCTCCAACATACCTTGATGTTGTCCTCTTGCCTTCCGATCTGATGTTCCTATTATCATCTTGGCTTCTTGGTAGGCCTCCCAACAATCCTTGTGGGCTGCTACAAACAACTCCTAAGGCCTCCTCAATCTTCCCATCAAACTGATCCAAGCAATAGTCAACACTTTGACCCAATACACAACAAAATCTCGCTCTAAGTTTGATTCCCAATCACTGTGGAAACTATCACTGGTTTAGGGCATATAACCATGAGATATTCCCTCTCCTCATTGACTTCCATAGGCTTCCCTAACACGATCCAATTCTGGTCAACACTTTGACCCAACACTCCTCCAAAAAACATTGTCGTCTTCCACTTTTAGCTTGTTGCTTCTGTAATTCTGATTAGGGCACAATATGAAGCGCTTAACCCTCCACATTGTTAGCAAAATAAGCCCTTCCAGGGATGTGATCCACCTAGGAAAGACTCTCCTTGTTCCACGCTCTCCCTTTTCATCCTTGTCCACCTCAATGCTACTTTGAAACAACCTCCAGCTACTAGCTATAACCTACGACCTAACTGTGAAATTTTCAAGCTAAAATACTACTACAGTGATTGATTTATTTCACCTACTTATTTATGATAAGTCATTTACAGATACTTCTAGTAAATTATGAAATAAACACAACAGTAGTATTCACTTAATCATAAGAAAAAAATAAAATATAATGCATATAACACAATAGAAACAATCACATGAACACAACTATTTTTGGACACTTGTCCCCGGAAAAACCCAATGCAGGAAAAACGGTGCAGCAGATGAGGGATTGTATTATTCTCCGGCAATGGAAATCATTTAAAAAAATTTGACGAGCAGATGTTTAGAATACACCTGAGATAATTTTTTCAAACCCTTCAGAAGAATTTTTTACACATGGGAGGCAACCTTTATACTCTTCTGCGTCACTCTGTGTGGTCTTATGCGCAGTCACTGCGCTGGACTGCGTCACTCTGTGTGGTCTTATGCGCAGTCACTGCGCTGGACTGCGTCACTCTGCGTGGAGGACCAGTGCTCCTGCTCAGTGTTGTCCCCTTTGCATCCTCCTCTTGCGTTATTCTTCCTTTGCTGCCTTCTCCTTCCTCCTTCTGTCTCTCCAACTCTGCCTCTACAACCTCTCCCTCTGAAATAAATTTCTATTCTTTCAGAATTGATTTCCTTTGGGTACTGAGTGTGTGCCCGATTTAATTTCCAAATGACCCTCAAAAGCCTTCTCTTATAATATTATCATTGATACATCAACGACCCAGATTAGATCTCTAATCAATGGCTGAGATTAAAAAATGACTTGATCTTCGTTTTCTAGAATACTCACACTCTGCTTTATTAATACCCTTTAATTATTTAATTTCCCTAGGTTTAGACTTAGGGATCACTTTAAAATAATTAATTATTTTAATAAAGCATGAACCGAGTGGAATTCCCACAAACGGTTTTTGGGTTCTCTGGAATACTGATGTCGAAGCCTCCTCCAAAAATATGAGACTTGGAACACTTTCAAATGCTACAAAATCAACACTCCCTCTTAGCGAGGAAAGTATTTAAGCAAAATATCAACTGCATCTGCTCTGACCTGAAGCATCCACTGCGCTGCTGATGTCTTGGCTAATGCCCCTCATCTCTGTGTTGTTGCCTTCTGTACTACTGCCCGTGACACCATCTCTGCCACTGCCTCATCCATATTGCAACTCCCTCTGAATCTCAAGTCCACCCATTCCTCTACTGAAATGGTTTCTTGACCATCCCCATATTTTCCCTGAGGTAAGTAAACTTAATCTTACCTAGAGCTTTTGTGAGGATATCTGCCACATGTTCCCTTGTAGGAATGTACTTCAACTATACATCTCCCCATTGGACATAGTCTCTGATGAAGTGACACCTAATGTCAATGTGCTTCGACTGATCATGAAACACAGGATTCTCAAAGAGCTTGATACAACTCTGGTTACCACACAAAATTTTGGTCGGTTCCATCCTCGTCTTGAGCAATTTAATGAGAAAATTACGAAGCCATATGGCCTCACATGAATTTGTGCTAGCTGCCATATATTCAACCTCGGTTGAGCTCAGTTCCACATATTTATATTTCCTACTACACCAGGAATTCATTCCTAATCTGATACTGAAACAGTCCCCACTAGTAATTTTCTGATCTACTGGGCTTCCCGCCCAGTCTTTGTCAGTGAACCCACTCAACTAGATTTCATTTCCCTTGGTGTACTTCAACCCAAACTTGACTGTCCCCTTCAAGTATCTGAGAACATGTTTGGTTTTTGCCCAGTGAGCCCTCCTTGGTTCTACCATGAACTGACTAAGGCTATTCACAGCATAACAAATGTCTGGTCTAGTGTTGACCAGGCACATCAATGATCATATGAGCTGCTTGTACAAGGTAGGGTTAGTCTCATCATCCTCGGACGTTTCGATCTTCTTCCAATTTGTGATAATTGGCATAGCCATGGGTCTACAGTCCTCCATCTGAAATCTCTTCAAGATCTCTGCAGTATATATTCCTTTCCCAAGGAATATTTCTCCCTTCTGCTGCCAAACCTCCAAACCAATAAAATAGTGCATTTGCCCTAGATCCTTCCTGTCGAATTCTGTATCTAGATTTTCCTTGCAGTCTTTGATGAGCTTAGATGATCCAGTCAAGAAAATATCATGTACATATAATACCATAATTAGCGACTCATCCCCTACTCTTAGATAGTAGAGGTTGGGATCTGCGTCACTCTTGACAAATCCCATCTTCTGCAGGTAGCTATCAATTCGCCCATACCATGCTCTAGGGGCTTGATTTAGTGCATACAAGGCTTTCTTAAGATTGCACACATGAGTCTTCTGCTTGTGCATCTCAAATCCCTTTGGATATTCTATGTACACTTCCTCTTCTATCACCCCATTCAAGAAAGATGTCTTGACATCCATATCTGTGCTGCAAGAGAGATAATGGATCTGATCAAAGTGTACCGAACTACAGTGGCGAAGTTTTATTCATAATCGATCCCTTCCTTCTATGCATACCCCTTAACCACAAACCTGCCTTTGAATTTCTCTATGTTGCCATATGTAGCACACTTGATCTTTTAGATCCACCTTGATCCTACAATCGATCTATTATGAGGTCTAGGGACTACTTTCGATACATCATTTGTCATGATTGAGTTGTACTCCTCCACCATAACATATATCCACACCTGATGTTGAGCTGCTTCTCAAAAACTAAAGGGTTAACCAACCTCTGCTACCAGTGCCCAGTACTTTTCTGGTTGCCTGCGTTCTCTCTTGTCATTTATAGAAGCTCCAATAAATTCTTCTACATCCCTCATAGTCTATTTGAGTTCTTTGCTCATCCTTCCACTAGTGGTGGGTGGATTCACTTGCTGACCTTCTTTCACTTCCTCGAAAGAACTTTCCTTAGGATCCTTGTGTTGTGGAGAGGCACTAGAGCCATATTCTGTAGGTCGTTGTGGCTGAACCAGTGGATCCTCCTCACACTGCATAGCTGTAGACATCTCTTGGGATCTCCCGAAGGCTCTCTCCTCCATGAATTTTACGTCCCGTCTTACTACGATATTCCTACTCTCGAGAATATAGATGTGATATGCCTTCACATTTTCGCTATATCCCATAAGGTATAATTTCTTTGCCATCTGATATAACTTCTTTCTCTTCTCATTGGGTATATGATAATACGCTATACTGCCAAATATCCTGAAGTGGCTCACCTTAGGCTTTCTTCTAGTGAATACACTCTCAGGAGTAATCTTACCCAATGCTCTCTGAGGCACCCTGTTATGCACATACACTGTTGTATTGCAAGCTCCAGCCCAGAGAAATTTGGGCATGTCTTGATCATATATCATTGCCCTCATAGCTTCCACAATTGTCCTATTCCTCCTCTCTGCAACTCTATTCTGCTCCGGATTATATGGATTTTTCCATTCTCTCTTGACGCCTTCCATTATCGTTCTGTATTTTTTGAGATTTTGAGATTAAAAACAGAAAATAACATCAAAACCACTTTTAAGTCCAAAAGCTAGCCCTTCTAAACTCAGAGAGGGATCTCTCTATAAAATTTAGCTTTGTTTTATGTAAATTTTAGGCTAGTTATGACTATGAAATTGTTTGTTTTATTTGTTTGTGATTGATTTGGTTGATTTGTTTGTGACGTGATTGTTTTGGTTGATTTGGTTGATTGAATTCTTATACTTCCCTTGGGCTATGAATTCTTTAAAACTAACAAGATCTGCATCAAATTTTAAAAGTGTCTCACAGGGCAAGATAGATGAACTAGTTGGATCTTTTAGAATTTAAAATGATATGGAATAGTAGAAACAATAAGATTCAGTAGAAACTAAAGAGAAATGAAGAATTCCTTAGTTTGACTTCACAAGAAAACATAAAATCACTTACAGCCAGAACAAGGTGCATATTTCAAAAAATCCTGATCGTCATCGTTTTTGTAATGTAATTAAGCTTTAAAGAAAGAACAATAAAGGAAAACAATGAAATAACACATAAACGAAAGAAGCACATCACCAATTTGTCCAACACATGAATCCTGTGAAGAATGTCCTTGTATTAATGATCAGTCCATCAACTGGAAAAGTACAATAGCTTTCAAAAAATTATATTCAACAATCAACCTAGAATACTTCGAAGTGCGAAGTATTTATACAATATTTATAAAACTCCTGTCTCAAATGACATGGTATTTTTAGCAATAATCTAAACAAATTATCTACTCTATAGACTAATAGGATAGGTAGAAACTGTGAGGAGAGGTGGCTGTGATTTGAAGGAATATGTTGGTGAGTTGGCCTGTCTATCATTGTTGTGCTGGTTGATCCTGTAACTGCATCTGGAGTTACCAATTAATCCAGTAATTCACACAATTTATCCCACATGTTTTCATCCGGAATGGTAAATTTTTTAACCTTCCTGTAAATCTCATCTACCTCAGTGTATTTTGCGAAAGTTGGTTTTACCACGAAGATATCATTTACTTCATGCTGAATGTAAAAATTGTTTCCCATTGCTTCTAGGAATGCTCTGCCTGTCATACTGCCCTTTATGTTGGAGAATTTGGAATTATCTCTGGCCACTTCCTTCAACTTCTTGTTGTAATCTTCTTGAGTAATTAATTTATCATTAATTACAAATACATCGGGTAGTCCTTTTTTATTCAATGCTTCAATTCTGTTGAAATACTTGTTAACCAATATCTCCAATCCTTGACACTTTTCTTCTAATTGAGTTATGAGATTCCTCTTCATTAGAACCTTCTTGACTTCCAAGATGTTTTTAGTCCTGTCATCAATTCCTAAGTCCTCCAACTCATATTTATTCTTTGAATCTAGGAATTTGATGATGTTAGCAGCTTCAGTGGGCTTGTCACCCAACTTCTCTCTTATTTCTGTAATTGCTTCTATGGCTTTCTTTCTCAGGTCCTTCTGCTCAAAAATGATTTGGACACATGACCAAATCTCATTCATGGTATTTAGAATATCCATCCATATGCTCTCCTTGGCTTGGACCAAGGTCTGGCCAATAGCTGACTCTCTTTCTGATTTTTGCAACCTTTCTAACAACCTTTGGAATTTATGTGCTTCAGCTAGATGTGAAGCTTCACTTCTAGTTTTCTGATCTTGCAGAGCTTTGACCTGCCCTTGTAGCTTATTTATGTCCTTTGTCTGTATAGACATGTTTTCAACGGCCTTTGTCAATTTTTTAGCAGCATCTGCAAATTGGGCTGAAGGCATGGTTGATGTTGCAACTCCTGTAGTGGGGATTGTTGTGAGGGGCACAACATCCAGAGGAATAATGGCCACCTTTATATTCTTCTCTTTCTCTTTAATCATATTTTCCATCTCTGTCTCCATTTGTCTAATTTGAGCATTTTTCTCCATTATCAATTTCATGATATCTCCCTTCTGTGTCTCAGATTCTTCTATGTCTTTGGTCAATATATCTTCTGTTTCTGGCAACTTTAGCGGTTTCCTCAATGTTGTAATGTCAGCATTCTTCTTCTTAATTAACTCCCTTGCAAACTTTACATTTTTTGGATCACAACCCATCTTCACAACCAAATCCTCCAATGATTTTATCCTGGCGTCTTTGGCCAGATAAGAGATCTTCTCCATCTTCAGTTGAGATTGAATGTTTGAAAGTGACACCTACAATTTTGAGACAATCATGGGTGTATTGCTTAAAGTAGAACAAATCATCTCACCAGTTTTTTTTTGCATCTCCATTTAATCAATGGGATGGATGTCCTTGGTGTCAGACTCAAATGTTGTCTTTTTGTAATTATTGTTGTTTTGGGTTGTGGGATTTGAGCCTCAAGGAAGGCCATCTGCATCCTCCCTTTTTTCTGAATCAAAATTTGATAGGATTCTACTATGTGAATTGGAAGTCTGCTTCCAAAACTGTGTGTAAGTGTTGTTCTTGAGAATTTCATTCTTAAGCTTGATTTCTCTGTATCTGTCAATGATACTCTTCTCCTTTTCTCCTTGAACAACCTTTGAATTTTGAGCTATGTCTTGCTGACCCTATGATACTGATGACCTTGTTGGAGATGTGAAAAATTTGATGTCTGACTGTGATGAAGATGATGTTTCTTTGATAACCATATCAGTTCCTTGTTCTACATTCTTTTCTAAATCAACTTTAGGACTCATCTTGGTCCTTTTTCTATACATGATCTTAAATTCTTTACCTGCATTGTTTGTCACTGATGGTGACTCTTCTTCTCTTTGCCTCTTGCCTGTTTTCTCCTGAGGAATACGAGTCTGTGAAGTTTAAGTAGACACCAATTGTTCTTCAACTTCCTGCAAAGTATTTTCAGTCCAAGACAATTGGTTGACATATCTTTAAATCTTTGGCCTCTGAGTATAAGGAGTGATTTTGTGTTCCAACCTTAACTTAGAAATTATACCCAAAGGATCATAGGACCATGTGAAACTAATATTTCATTTCATTTCTTTGAGAAGCTTATCTACTTCTTTTACTATTGTTTTGATGTTGCACACAAAAGAACCAACCTATTTTTTAATTCTGAATTGGGATTTCTTCTTGGCTGAAACAAAGTGTATTTCATCTGAGTTGATAATATGTCTTATGTACTCTAATTCAAATACTCTCATTGGGAGGTATTTGGGAATTTTGTATGGTGGAAATTCACATCCATACACTTTGATTTCAGTATAGTTTTGGTACAGGTACCAATCTCCAGTTTTTGCTTGCTCTATCAGATGTAAAATCCTCGTTATTTCCTCACTGATTCTTGGTTTTGTTGAACTGGTCAACATGCTCATTTATGGATGTATGAACTGCTCAATGTACTGTTTAAATGTGAATTCCTCTTGATCTTTCATTACTAGGGAATTCCAAAATATTATAAATTGTTGATTCCCTTCCTCGTCTAATTTTTGCATTGCAAACTTGAATTTGTCTGCCTGATAATAGATAAACATATAAACAAAAATAGAAGTATACTTGAACACTCCTTCAGTTGGTAACTTAAGGAGTTGCTCATGAATAATGTTAGCCAAGAATTGGCTGAAATTAAAAATGATTGAAGGTTTTGAACCTATAGAAAGTATTGATAAGAAACCTAAGAGGGGTTCATCTACCCATTTATCAGAATAATAGCCTAAAATGCAGGATACCACGGATATTATTTGCTTAGATTGATGGGGAACATAGAAGAGTAGTAAGGTGGATTCTTTCTAGGAAATTGGGTGTTTTCAGGCAAGAAGATGTCAAAAATCCGTGCTCTTTTGGCAAAATCCAACTTTTGATATAATTCAGTTAAGGCTTCTATGGAAAATGGAGTATTGGTTTCTACAGAAGGGCCCTGCATCATCTGATAAATGGTTTTAGCAATGGTTTTAGCAATAATGGTAAGTAGAATTTCACCACTAGGGGCTATGATGGCTCTCTGGATTGGGATATAACAGGCTTGTCATTTTCTTAAAAATTCAAGGGAGTGAAAAGTGTGGGGAAAAATATAATGGGGAAGATTGGACTCCCAAAGTCCAATTTTATCAATTTTATCTACAACTTTATCCTCAAGCCAACAGTAGAGTTCGAAGAAATAAAACTCACACTGAGTCTTGGAGATTTTGTAATCTCGATTTGCAAGGGGAATATGGTCTAGGTCTACAGAGGGATGGATCAGAGGGTTGACAGACTCTCCCTGGTTTTTCTTCTTCAGAGGCATACTGAAAATTGAAAAATTGAAGAATCAAGGAGGGAAAGATGAATGTTTACCAGGAATGTGCAGGTTTGTCGCAGACTGAGAAGTGGAATTGGGAATTTTGGTGCTTGATCGGATGTTTGATCTATGGAAGAATAACCGTGGCACGTGAAAACCTGAAAATCAAAGTGAATTGATGAAGTTTGCAGCAAGAAAGATGAAAAATGGTATCGCAACATAGTTTTATGGTGAAAAGGAATTTTCCATTGGGGGCACAGATTCGTTGGAATTTCAAATGGTTACCCGAGAAACATTGAATGTGCTAATGGTAATCTCAGGATGTTTTTTGATTGGCTAACGGCTATAGCCACGTGGAAAGATGTGAGTGGAGGGAGGCACTTGGGAACGGAGAGCAGGAAAGGAGGGTGGTCGGCGGTTTTTAGAGTGGGGTCGGAGTGGTAAGTGGTATCGTGAGAGGGGGGGTGAAATGTTGGGGGTGCGCCACGTCGCATGGGGCTGACAGGAGAAAAATTGCCTTTTCAGACCCCCCCGACGGTAAAGGCAGGATGGAAAGGGGGGGGGCGAAAAAGGATATGGGTCATAGATCTGGCGCAAATGTTGATCAGGCAGCTAGAAGATGCATGCGTCTTAATCGAAAGCAATGAATGTTTTTGTCATTTACTGTCTTTCACTTCATAGCAGGAAACTTTGGATTAAAACCATAATGCATTCAAACCTTAGGCCAAAAGCGCATTTTACATAATCTTTTTGAAACTTAGGATAAAATGCAATATTTAACCTTTGAAGTAGAATTAATGACATTTTACCCTTTTAACATCAATTTTTTCACCTAATCCTATAACTAATCTTTCTATTCATTCCTAAGTGTGCATTTGGACTTGCAAATTCTTATTTTACTTCTTTTGAAAAAAACAAAAGCCTACTCTATTCTATCCACTTATTTCTCCATTGATTCAACTTAAACATTTGACTCAATATTATTTTTCTACCTAACTAACATTAGCCAAGATTAAACAAATTGGCTAACCTTATTTTCTAATCTAATTAACAAAAATTTAAACTTATTTAACCATGATTAATATGTATGATCAAACAAATGACTAACGATTGTGGAATTTTGCACAAGTTGCACACAACCTTTATTTTATTTAACAGAATGAAACTATTTATCAAGTAGTGGTATTTAAATTTGCAACACTTTCAGTACTATTTTTTGTTTTTCTTTTATGGGGTTTTCATCTTTACTTTTTTTTTCACTGTTTTTCTTTTCTTTCTCTTGTATTTTTATTATATTTTTTTTAAATACCCTCTTTTCATTTTCTTTTATATATATTTTTTGGAAATCATTTGCAAATATGAAATATTATTTACAATGTCACGTAACTGAGATAAAATATCCAATCACCTTGAGATCCTATAAATTATAGGACCCTAACAACTTATTTTGCGCAGAACCTCGTGAATTCCTTATTAATGTACTCTCCACCATTTTATGATCGCAATTTCTTGATCCGCTTTCTGCTTAGATTTTCTACCAAAGCCTTGAATTCTTTGAATCGCTCAAAGACCTCATCTTTGGTATTCAGAAAGTAGATCCATGTCTTTCGGGAATGGTCATCAATAAAGGTGACAAAAGACTTTTCACCACTGAGAGCATTCATGGACATTGGTCCGCAGATGTCTGAGTGTATCAATCCAAACACACTCTTGGCCCTAATGCTGCTTCTTGGAAATGTTGCCTTGGCATACTTCCCTAATACGCATCACATCGCCTTTCTCGATACTAAGTTTTGGAGCTCCCGTGATGGTTTTCTTGAGGATCCTTAAGGTTCCATGATGTAGATGCCCCATTCTTCTGTGCCATAATTCATTCAAATCTCTTTCATCAGTGCTGCCTATCAGTGCCATTGAAGACTCGAGTTGTAACTTACACAGTTTATGGCTCCTTACTCTAATTTGTGCCTTCCTTTTCCAACTAGGGTGTTTTACATAAACTTTGTTGCCAATAAAGTATAGATCGTAACCCTTGTTCTGAATTTGAGACGCTGAGAGCAAGTTCATCCCCAATCCTAGTACATGTCGTACGTTGGTGACCTGAAGCTTATTACCAGCTTCTGTTTGAAATATTATGGTTCCTCTTCCAATAGGGGTACACTTGGCCTTGTTTCCTATCATGATCTAAAAATTCATCTTCTCTTCCTAGTAGCTCGAGAAGCATTCTCAAACTCCCGTCATGTGAGCAGATTCTCCACTTTCAATATACCAGACCCCTAAAGAGGCCATGCTTGACACACAAGAAAAATCCTCTTCTAGTCTGGACGCAAGAACTGAAATGTCATGATCCCTCTATTCCTCCATGCATTCTAGAGGATTGCTTGAACCCTTTTGAGTTGATGCTGCATCGTTGTTGGAGTTGTGTTCCATTGTAGAACGTCCTCTTCTATTTCTCGTCTTTTTCTCTGATACCATGTGAAATTTTCAAGCTGAAATACTACTGCAGTGATTGATTTATTTCGCCTACTTATTTATGATAAGTTATTTACAGACACTTCTAGTAAATTATGAAATAAACACAACTGCAGCATTCACTTAATCATAAGCAAAAAATCAAATAGAACACATATACTGCAATATAAACAATCACACAAACATAGTTATTTTTGGACAATTGTCCTCGGAAAAATCCAATGTGGGAAAACCGGTGCAACGGATGAGGGTTTGTATTATTCTTCAGCAGTGGAAATCATTTACAAAAACTTGACGAGAAGATGTCTAGAATACACTTGAGATCATTTTTCAAAACCCTTCAGAAGAATTTTTGACACACGAGAGGCACCCTTTCTCCTTCTGCGTCACTTTGCTTGGTCTTCTGTGCAGTCAATGTGTTGGACTGCGTCACTCTACGTGGATGGCCAATGATGCTGCTCAACGTTGTCCCCTTTGCGTCCTCCTCCTACCTTCTTCTTCCTCTATTGCCTTCCCCTTCCTCCTTCTGCCTCTACAACTCTGCCTCCACAACCTCTCCCTCTAAAATCAAATTCTATTCCTTCAGAATTGATTTCCTTCGGGTACTAAGTGTGTGCCTGGCTTACTTTCCAAATGAACCTCAAGCCTTCTCTTATAATCTTCTCGTTGATGAATCAATGGCCCAGATTAGATCTCTAATTAATGGCTGAGATTAAAACATGACTTGATCTTCATTTTCTAGAAGATTCACTCTGCTTTATTAATACCCTTTAATTATTTAATTTCCCTAAGTTTAGACTTAGGGATCACTTTAAAATAATTAATTATTTTAATAAAGCATGAACCGAGTGGAATTTCCACAAATAGTTTCTGGGTTCTCTGGAATATTGTGTTAGCTCCCTGTAATCAATAAGATTGGCAAAAGTCTAACCGCGAGGAGAAACACCGTTTCAACCACTTTGGGATTCTAGGATCTAGCCCTCCTGAATCCGGAGAGGGATCTCTCCAATAATTGCAAAGATGGGTTTATCTTTAAGTTTTTGGGTAATGATATTAGGCTAGTTATGAAGGCCGAGGGTTTTTTTTTTTTTTATGGTTGAGCATGATTACTTTTTGAGTGGAAAGTTCTAAATGGAAAGAGTTCCAAAGGTGAGAAGTTGCAAGCAAATAGAACAAGCTTTGGACAAAAAGATGGATAATTGTAGGTTTTAGTCCATTGGGCTATGGATTCATAATAGGGTTTAATTGAAACAACGAGGGGCAAGAGTGGTCCATGGGGCAAGTCATCTATGTCTAAGGATCTCTTTAAAGTTTGATTTATGGAATGAAATGATACAACAAGAAGGGGAATTGAACAAATGAAGAACAAAGAGCAGCCCAAGATCTAGTAAGTACTTTGAAACTAGCCATCTTTTGACATACACTTAAGAATAACATAAAAGTAATCCAGGATCTGGTAAGTACTTCGAAACTAGCCAGCCTTTGATACACTTTCAATAGAAAACATATATAAAACACAAAGGGAAACTTAAAGGCAACTGTTGGAGAAGAAAATAGTGGGTCGGGCTCACCAAAAAACCTCTCCTAGCTCTGCTTTACTTGGTAACTTTCAAGACAAACACATAAGATAACAAAGAATGGTCTAAGATCTGGTAAGTACTTTGAAACTAGGTAGCTTTCAACACATTCTTAGTGAAACTTTCAGATAGTCTTTAGGGATAAAACTAGGACCAGGGCTCACCATATCTTCCTTAGTTCATCTCTACTTAACATAAACTGAAAATAACTTTCAAGAACAATATTTAGCTAAGACAGTAGGACGAGGGAACGCCAGCATTCCTGACTGCTTAAATTGAATTAAATCATTCCTAAACAACAAAATTTGGAAGAAAACATTAAGATAAATCTTATCAATCAGAGAAGGGTACTGATATACAGTAAATATCAACTCTATGCTTGGTGTTCTTTATAAGATAAAATGAAAAAAGTGGAAACAAAAATAAAATAATGATTTACAATAAGAAAAACATCACCGTCGACATAGAACATGATCCCATAAATCAGCTTGTATTGATGCTTCAAACCAGTCATAGCTTTAAGTCCAGTGTTTCAGGTTAGCAATCATCTTCACTTCTCAGCCTAACTATTCTATCGCAAACAGAGCTTCAAGAGCCCGTGAACACTATTTACAAGTAGAAGTTTCAAGCTCAAGTATATTTAAAAGTTCAGCAACCAACATTTTCTCATCTTCTACAAAGGTATTTATAGAAGGAATGAGGAGGTGGGATCTGATAAAAGATCTCCAAGGTCAATTAATACAGAGTTAATGCTTCTCGGCCTTTGAGGGGCTCGATGAAGAAGCTTACATATGTGTGTCTGTATTAATTGTTTTACATTTAATAATTAAGCTCGGTGGGAGCTTTGTTGACTTTTAAAGGCTCTGTGTCATGTTGTAGTAACTCTGCTGATATTTTTGCATTAAATTCTTTGGTGAAATTAACTATTTGGCTGCACTGAGGCAAATATCTTCTTTCTGATCAATAACTTCGGCCTCTGTTGAAAGCTTTGAGGTAACAAGTGGCTTTGTGGTAGCTGAGAGGAATCAATTTGTCTCTGTTGTGGCGGTGGAGGCTTTTCTGTCTGATGATCTTTTGATTTTTCTTTAATCACTGTTTTAATTTGGAGGATTAGGCTTTTGATAATCAATCTTAGCCGTAATCCCCCCCAAAATTGTCTTCAATCTTCTGTTTTTGCTGTGTTTAAATCTTCGACACTGATACTCTTTTGATTCATTTAATTGTCTGTGTCTTGTTGATGTGCAGGGCCACACAGGGCTCATGTGGCATCGATGCCCATGAAGCATTGATGAAACGTGGCGTAGAAACCTTTGGAATGATCTTCCTTTTATGAATGAAAGTCTAGAGGATCGTCACCCTCGGCTTTCATTTCCCTTTATTATTATGCGAAAAACTTTTGAAACCTGCAAAATACACAAAAATATTATGAAATCCTGCGTTATTGGGTAAAAACTTCTTCAGAGGGTGTGGGGAGAAGCGTGGCCGTTGGATGGCATCATCCAACGGTGTAGATCTCTTTGCGAAGGTTAAAGGAAGAGCAGAGGAAGAAATAAGTCAGAACCGTTGATCGCGCACACGGTAGGGATCAGTTGTGATCATACAAAGTGAATGAGTCACTTTATAAAGAAATGGAAGAAAAACAAAGGAAATAGGCGAAATTTCCTTTGGCGGGGGTAAAATACGAAGGAAATGAAATTGGGGCTTCGGGATGAATATGAGCCATCGGATGAGATCCATCCAACGAGATCAACGGTGGAGATTTGCATTGAAAATCTTTTGGTGGAGGTAGAGGGAAATATGTAAATGAAGGTTTAGATCCGAACCGTTGATCTGCAGAGATCAATGGTGGAGGGCATGCGCAATAACACACAACGGAAAAGAGGGAAAGTGGTTTTGGTGGTAAAACAGTTGTTTTCATGTAGCGAAAGGGAGGGGAGGTGGTTTTTCCTTTTTGAACGCGATATGCATTCCCGCCTGAAACGTGGCTTTTCAAAACCACCTATATCGCGTGCCCTTCAGGAAATTATCTTTCGTGCTAAAAGTTACGCAATATGTAATGTGGGCCGTCAGATCAAGGGCCTCAAATCTGACAGTGGGGAAGTGAACGCGATATGAGGTAGATGCACGGGCGGAAGCAAGGGGAGTGGTTTATTATGGGCCGTCAGATCTGAGATGGACGGCTGAGATCAGATATTAAAAAAGGCAAGACCCACAGGAGGCAGGCTTGTCAGGTTAATATGGGTCGTTGGATGACAAGAATCAACGACGGAGATTACATTTGGGAAATGAACGAAATAATACAATGTCGGAGGAAGGGCTAATGAGGGTCGTTGATCTGCAGAATATCAACGGCTAAGATTTTCAGAAAAAAACATTATGAAGAAGGGTGTATAAAATATAACCAAAGTCGGAGGATCGATCTGGATCATCCGATTTGGACACGTGGACGGCTCAGATGAAATCGGGGCTAGGCGATCGGCGGGGGGAAGAACTCGAGAGGCGCCGATGCGATTAATTATTTGCAGATCAGATCGACGGCGGAGAACTCATCGGGGGTTGCCCAATCGAGGGTGGCGTTATGTTAATGCACTTGGAAAAAATCTTGCGATGCGATTATGCGCTGATCGTTGACCGGCTTTAGATCAACGGTTGATATCGTTTTTAAACTTGCACCGGCGGAAAACCTTTATAACATGAAAAAAACCCAAAATTTAATATAATACAAAAAAAAATTATGTATCGGGGCAGGATATATGTATGAAGCGGCTAGGCGCCCGACTGCAGGGCCTTTTATTATATGGAATGGGAAGGCACGAGGCTTAATGTATAAGGGCCAATCACATCGGAACTTTTGATGCAGTGTTTCAATCTAACATTTTGGAATTTTGCAATGCGATTGGCGCTTGGGACTTTAACTCTTGGTGCCGGGCGAAGTTATATGGAGTAAAGCAAGGGGGGCAGAGTTTATGCAAATGGGGCTCAATCGCATCGGAGATTTGATGCGGGCTTTTCAATCTATCCATTTTTTCATAAAAAACATAACTCTGGTGGGTTTAGACCAAACTTAGGAAAAAGTGGGTTTTACGACTTTACAAAGGAAAATATCAATCAGAGGTGGAAATATATAATGTTTTAGCACCCGATTGCAGGCACAGGGGTTATATGGAGCGATAATATGATCAGGGGTTGTGTACAAGGGCTTAATCACATTAGAACTTTTGACATGGTAAAACAGACTTACACGCTCTATTTTTTCCGATGCGATAAGCGCTTCAATGGTTCAGCGCTTGGTTCCAGCACCAAGGCATATGTGGGGAAGTGGTTATGACTTTGGCCCAAGGGGGCTTAAGTATGTAATACAAAAAGTGTATTTTTATGAGTTTTTGAGGATTTTCTGAAGGATTTGGGGGTTTCAACAAAGTTAAAAAATGAGTTTTAAACTCTGTAAAAGGGATTTTACGAAGGAAAAATGGGAAGCAAATGGAAAATAGAAGAATTCCATGGGAATGAAAGGGGTAAAAATGAAGGTTAGTTTTGAGGTGGGGGAAAAGGAAAAAATGGATTTACAGCAATCTTTTCTCTTATGGAATCAGCAGAATTTCTGAGTTTGAAATGTAAACAGCAATGAAGATTTTGACAAAGGGCCAGATGCCTTCTTGAGTCTTCAAGAGATAACATTTTTAGCAATAAAACTTGTTCCTTGAAGGCTCAAAAAATGTTTTAGCCACCATTTGATATAACACATTTTATCAGTGGCTAACATATTGATGTCCAAGCCTCCTCCCAAAATATGAGACTTGGAACAATTTACAATGCTACAAAATAAAAATTAACTAAGCAGCTATCTGTAGCTTCATACTCCCTCAAACACTAACCCAAACAACACCTAAACAACAATGTGATGCTCCTTACCTCCTTGGCCTTGACTGCCTTCCTTCCCTACACTAGACTGCAGTTGAAACTAGCCCACACAGATCTGTCTTAGCCCACAAACAGTCCCTCACCAATCCGCTATCACCTACAGCTCCTCAGCCTCAAACACAGGCCTCTCCCACGTTGTCTAGGGCAGACTTACTCACGTTATTCCAAGTCTTCTTGTCTTGTTGCGGCCTCCTTCAAATTTCAAAGCTCCCATTGGAGGATATGTTGCATACAAAATGGATGATCTAAAACAACACCATATCACCCTCCTTTTATATCCTTAATAGGGGCTTCAACGAATCATGAAGAGACACACCTATTGGAGTAATTTACATCAAGCCTACATGACTTAAAAACCAATAATTAATTTGTCAACTTCCAAAATTCATTTCTCTCTAACAACAACTCAGAATCGGATGATTCTCATTGCATTAAAATCGTCTCGGCAATAACTATCATCCTCATCCATCACATGTCGAAATATCATCACGGTGTTTTCCCAAAAACCGATGGGTGCAAAACCCCCAAGCTTGGGTCTCAAGCCCACAAGCCCATTTGTGGCACTTTGACCTCTGACCCTCAAACACTAGGGCTTGGAGTACCTCCCAAGCTACACAAAAATCAACAATACTAACATCATTTACATTACAACTTGCAGAATTTGGGTTTACAATGATATATCAAATAGATGACTGATGATTCTGATCGTTGAAAAATTTGTACACTGCTTCCTCGGACTTGTGACAAAATGGGTACAACATCTGGCTCCATATGGGGACACATTGCTTCATAGAGGTGATGTGAGAATCTAGAATCATGCATCCAAGAAAACAAGATACATAAGGTAGATATCCGCTCATAACCAAAATCATGTATATAAAATATCTACTAGAATTGAAAAAACTACTCTGACAAATAAAAAAGACATAAAACATAAATGCATGAAATAAAACTGACTAATGACAGAATCGAAATCCTAATTAAGAGAGTAGGGTTGAAATACTATACAAAGGATGCCCCTTGGCATCAGATGTCATCCCTGTGGCACAATCTGGAACATTTGTTTGCATATAGGTAAATCAATAGGTTTTTTCTCAAATGTCCCTTACTGAATCCTGGCCCTTTTTGGCTGATGTAGACTCTCATTATTGTGTTGCACAACTTAGTTGAATAAAGGTCTTCTTATTTTCTTGCTCGAAAGAAGAGATGAAGAAAATTGATATACACTCTGGAAGAACTCAGTCACAACTGAATTATGTTTTAAGGGATGGCATTGTGCCTCGATATCCTGATAATCATATGGCCTCTTCGGATGTTTGACATGGTATCTTCCTTCAACTTCCCTGTCTAACCTGACCATACCACCTGCTGTTGCGGAAATGGTGGCATATGACAAATCCATTTGAATAGATACACCTAAGTCAACTACAAATTTCCTTGGTAGAAGCATTACCCATACATTTGGCACATCAATAATTTCTATGTCCATGGTGATGATTTTGTATGGATAGTTAGCCAAGGAAACCTGTAAATCTTTAACCACACCAAGGACTTCAATCTTATTAGAATCCATCGATCAAATGTTGTGGTAAGGTCTTGAGATTATTAGATTTAGTTGATCCATGACTTTCTTAGTAATGACATTGGTTGAAGCCCTGAAATCCAACACGCAGTTATGGAGAAGACGATCATTGATATCTAATGTCAAGAAGAAAGGTTGATGGTCTTCATTTGTAAAATAAAAATTTAGATCATTTAACTTGATTTATTCTTCCTTTTGATTAGTATCAACCTTATCATGTTGAGCCATGCCAAAATATCTGAAGAATGCTTCCCTTTGAGAAGGAATCTTCAAAATTTCAAGCATTGGGATAAACATCTTAATATTGTTTATCCTTGCAATCTAATCGATTTTTAATCCTAATTTATATCTTTCTGAGGCAATATGTTTATTATGACTTGGCTCTTGCCTTTCTTTTGATAGGTATTGTTGGGCAGAATTGTGAATTACGGATAAAACACACATCCCTAGACAGGTGACAGTCTAGAACAACAGATTAAAGACTATATGACTACCTTTCCTAACTCAGAGCAGACACACAGAAAGGATTAGAGGCTTACTTGCAATCCAAGCGCTTCTAAATGGCTCCTTCTGTCGCTTCCGTTGTAGCTTCAAATTCAAGCATTTTGTGCGAAATGCTTCCTGCAAGAAAGAACACTAAAACAACAGAAGATAGCAATAATACAGATGTATATTCAAGTTAGTTAGCTAAATCAGTAAAGCATAAACCATTTACATCAACTAAGATCTTACAATATGGAAAATCAAAGCCAATACAGATGCATATAGGGAAAAGTCAGTTGTATTATTTATTGATGATAGAAGGAGAGGTTACAACCCAATGAATAATTTGAAGTTATCCTTCCAGCAATGATCCTTAGCCTCATCACAGTATAAATCTCTCCAGCAGCTGTTACACAAATCTAACTCTCAATTGAAAATCCACCAGCATTTCTCTACTCAAATTCTTCCTTACCAAGAACTCAGATCTGTGCTCAATTTATAGAGGAGCTGAAGGTTGTTTTTAAATCAATGACTTTCCAATAATAGGCAAGACATGTTCCCAATCTTGTAGATGTCAAATGGACACTTGGATTCGAAGCTTGACACATGTGAACTCTTCTAGAAGGCACTGGCCAAGTGGAGATTACAGAACAATGAGAATTTTGCTCCCAATGTGACCAACGCACCGATAGATGTCGGGAAGTGCTTTGCAGAGAAGCCTTGCATGGGGATACCTGCATATGCAACGCACTTAGCCCCCTTAGAGGCAGCGTTGGTGAGATCTCATATGCTATATAATAAACTTCAAACCTTGGAAACATTTTCTTGATGAAAGTCATGCTTGATATGTCTTGTTCTTGCCTTATGGCATGTAGCAACTTGAAATGATAGGGAATGATAGACCCTTAGTCATTGGTCCTGAAGATGATGCCCAGTTAACCACGTCATTGGTAATGATGCCCAAATTGACCTATAACAATTGCCCTCTAAAGCATGAGGTCAAAATAATAAAAACATTTGATTGAGATGCTTTACATTGTGATGGGCTGGAGATGAAGCGGAGTGGTCACCTGCATCAATATTACAATACATTACATCATGATATATATTCTTTGATCATAATTTCTGAGGGTAGGCATTCCCATGTTCAACACATAAACAATCTAATAACATATACAAAATTTAGAAAGTCGTTGACATTGGAATGTTGCCCAATGCAGACATGCCTAAAGATATAGGCCCATGTTCGGATGGAAATCTGTATGTAAGGTCACCGTATAGATGATGTGTACAACAATCCTGAAATCGAAGTCCGGATGGCTGAAACTAGATCCAAGGTCTTCTTATCTCGTTCACTCGATCATTCGGGTACAATTCTATCCATGTGAATATATGATTTGTCGTCGAACATGGAAAGACATCGTTTGATTACCAGCCAATGATGTGAGCTGTTAACAAATGCAAGAGAACCACCATTAATGAAAATGGCCCTAAAGGTACTGTAGTACATTTCGTAAGGCGTGAATAGATGATTTGATGTCGAATTCCAAACAAAATATTTCGGTCAAAGGTCTGGAAGTGAGGATCTTGTCGATGCTGTAACAAGCCTCATGGTACTGGAATTTGATGTTTCTAAGTGAACTTCCTGGATATTGATTTGTTGACATAAAGCTGCCTTATTGCGAAACAGGAGTTACTGATTTCGGAGACAAAGGTATGACTTGATATAGCAATTTTCAGGGATGACGGTCATGAGAATGAAGGTTTACGAGTATTGCAGAAGGATGAGTTTATTCACTAGATGAATTCTCTTAAACATAGTGGCGACACTGTGATGAGTTGGCAGCATTGACCCCAAACCGAAGTGAAGGTATGATGAACCATAGGTATGAATGAACCGTTAAGATGATTACCCAACCCAAACAGTCACGGACATGGAGTGAAGAAAGTGTCATGTTCAAGAGCGACTTGCTACCATAAAGAAATTTTGCTTACTTTTCCCAAATTTTCCCCGGCCATTTGTCAACTAGTACCTGTTTATTTTTTAACAAGCTTGAGGAGGGTAACATTTGCTTGATCTATAATTCAACCCTTCGGGTGATAAAGTATCACTATTTAATAATTTAACGAGTTTAGTGATGAATGAAACTCTATTCTTGCAATGATCGGCAAGCCCATCGCTATTTTATGTTTTAACGAGATTAATGACAGTGATAGCTTGGTCCTTTTTCATATTTAGAGAGTTTGAAAAAGATGACGAAAGAAAACTCCATAAGTATTTTTTCGTAAATTTGTCACTTAGATTCGAAAAATTGTAAAATAACATTTGAGAGAACCTCTTTGGTCATGTTTAACCAACGTATTCCTTTTCGTAAATAATCTATCTCAATCCGAAAAAGGGTTAAACTTATACTGAGTAGATATCAATTCATTTACTTTTACGAGTTCGAAAAGACAAGTGTTTGAAAATCTTTTCACATTATCGGAGTCTGAAAAGAGTTGAAAGAAGACTCTAGGGGTTCCTTTTTCGTTATTATCGAAGCTCGAAAAAGATATAAAAGTGCGCTTCAAATCCTTTTTCGTTTTTAACAAATCTCGAAAAATAAGGAGAGAAAGTATGCTTTGTGGTCAAGTCATTCTTTGAAATAAATCTGCACGACTAATCTGTTCATCAGTTGTATTTCTTGTTCAGAACAACATCAAATGGATTAAAAATACCTGTTTTATGATAAAAACATAATAAAACTATAGTCATAGCAATAAATTTAACTTGCTAATAATTAAATGACTATTTAAAAGTAGTTTCACTATTCATTTTTACCATTCCATAGCTACCATTTGTATTTTGGAGCTCTAAACCTAATTTTTCCCTCGAACTTCAGTTGATAATTGCAATCATTTCTGTGGACGGATTTCATCGTCATTTGATCCAGGTTAGTGCTATGAACCTCCTCTTTCCTTTAGTATTCATTTCATCTCCAATTTCTACAAATTTTTAGGGTTTTAAGGCCTTTAGGGTAAATTCTGCCCAAAATGAGGGCAACGCACCCCTGAATGTCGAAACCTGTGTTGCATAGCAGGTACAGTGAAGGCTACTTGCATGTGCAACACATTGTCTCTTGTTAGGGAGTGCGTTGGGCACAGTATAAGTTTTTTATTTTCTCATAATGCCCAAAATTTGCCTAGTTTTTTGCAATAAATGGAAGCTAATGGATCTTATGGTTGTATTTCAGGTTTCCATTCGATTATAATGACGATTACATGGAGGGAAAGAGAACATGAAGAACAAAATATGATTGCCTTGAATGATCAGGGTACCGTAAGAGCCCTAAGAGATTGTGGACTGCTTAAGTACTTCAAATTGTCCGGGATGAGGCAACAAATAGAACTCTTGGAGTTCTTAGTTCGAGCATGGGATCCGGCGATAGAGTAATTTCATATTAAGAACCAAGTGGTTCCCATAATAGTTGAGGATGTGTATTTTCTCACAGGTTTGTCGAGGAGAGGTTTTCCAATTTCACTCTCAGGGTCTATCGTTGGAGGAGAGATAGTGAGGGATTATATTCTGCAGTATTGCTATCCAGGGGTGGAACCTAGTAAAGATGGAAAAATAAACATCCGAGATGTCAAAGATTTGTCTTTGAGAACTATACTTTTCATGATCGCTAAACTTGCCGGCACTGTTACACTACATGTAGAGAATAGATCATATATGCAGTATGCGCTAGAGTGTATGGAGCCAATAGTATTCAACTGGTCTGAAGCTGTTATATCTCAGATAAAAGAACATCTGAATAATTTAAAGGGAGGAAGGAAGAATAATTTCAGTTATGGTTCTATCCTTATATCCTTTGCCTTGGAACGGATTCCATTGATGCAGCCACAACATGTGACACCACATATAGCTAGTCCTAGAGATCCTTGAATGCAGAGATGGGTAGAACTCATGGGTCGGCATGCAGGCCAATCGACTATTGTGTTCTCTACTGCATTCTTCGCCTGGTTCCAGTGACAGATTATCGCCATTGATGAGTATGCATACGCAGACGTCGATTTTTGAGGAGATCCAAATTTAGCATTACCAGAAGGCGCTCAGTGGGGTGCAATAGGTAAGAATGTTTTGACCATTTTTTTTTATTTTCCTAAGGTTTATACAATGTTTTTGTATTTTTATTTCTTCCCAAGACTAAACTAAATGTTTGATGTAATGCAGATGTTGGTCGTGTTCAACCAGTGGTGGAATCGGAGCGCGAAGCAGATGTGCCAGCAGAGAGGGATGTCAGGAGAGCAGTCCCTTAGGATCTTGATATGGTCGAGACTCTGACTGAGCTTCAGCAGCACATAGAAGGCTTGACCTTCGGGATTCCAAATTGTCGGATCGAAGAGCTTCCTATGCGACTGCAGTGACACACTATTAGGGTTCCTAACCATTGGATGCGGTTACTTCCTAGGATAGCTAGATCTATAGCATGTTATCACGAGCACCACTAGTTTACTTGTGACATTTTGCATACATTTTGAGGTTAGATGACCAATGTGTCTTGGGCACAAATTTGTAAAAACCTATAACTATCTATCTATATGATTTCAGAGTTTTTCCTATGTTTATTGTGCAATCCTATTCAATGATGTGAATGTTTTTTTTATATATGTTGCAAATGTCTATCTAAAACTTGATTAGCTAATGAATTAGTCAATGTGTTCAAATTTTTGGAAATGTGTTGATATTGAATAAAATCAAAATGTCTTTCCAAAAGTCAAACTCTTAGGAAAAAATTAAGAAGTGTTGGATTTCTAACAGTATAAACACTAGTAAGTTGTAATACCACAAGTTGTGAGTTTAACCTTACGATTATGTGGTTAATACCAAATGAAATGGAATCAGAGAGAAGTTAGATCAACACGCTATACTCAGCGATATTGTTCGTCGATCTACCAATACAAATCCCTTGAAAAATCACTAACTCGTCGTTCAGAGCGAAAATGGCCCATGCTGCAGAGGATAGATTCTGCGTACTACGACTAGCACCATCAACATATCCAACAAATGGTTCCGAAGATTCAAACATCTAGGATGAAATGTAAAGCGGATTACTAATGTCAAGAAAACACTAAAAACAAATTAAGATAGTGAATGCAAATCAATAGCATATATTTACAATATAATACAAAAAATTACTACGCTCATGATTAAGCATAGTAACATTTCAAATACAACCCATTTCTATGCTGCGCCAATGGAATTCCATCGTAATCAACTAACTCATAGGCACCCTTAGCAAGAAATCTTTTGACAATATAGGGGCCATGCCATAATGGCTCAAAGTTCCCTTTACCTATTACGTCAGCTTCTTGATCGTAAAGAAGGACCAAGTCGCCCTCTGAGAAGATGTGAGGCTGGACATTTTTGTCATAATGTGCCTTTATACACCTCTTATGCGCTTCGTTGGCCAATTGGGCTTCATGATGTGTTTCATCAAGATGGATGAGGTTAAGGAGACGCGCTTCTTCTTCTAAGGTGTCAGGTAACAAGTCTATTGTGAGTTTTAATGATGATATTTCACATTGGATTGGTAAGATATCTTCCAGACCATACACCAATTGAAAAGGAGGAAATCCAGTCACATTTCTCACTGAGGTTCTATATGCCCACAAGGCGGAATACAGTATCAAATGCCAGTTCCTTTTACAAACTCCTATCATTCATTGAAGCATTCGTTTAAGAATTTTGTTAATAGCCTCAACTTGTCCATTTGATTGTGGATAATAAGGAGTAGAATTATCATATGACAATCCTAACTTGGCAGTCAATTCAGACATCATGTGGTTGCAAAAATTCTTCCCATGATCTGTAACTATAGTCTATGGGACCCCAAACTGTGCAATAACGTGGTTGAAGAAAAACAATGCAGTTGTTTGTCATGTGTTGTTGAATGTAGGCATCGCTTCAGCCCATTTGGTAAAATAGTCGACTGCGACAATAATATAACCATGCCCCCTGGACGAAGGAGGGTTACAGGTCATGAAGTCAATACCACATTTCGTAAATGGTCTAGCAAAGACAACAGGATGCTTGGCGCTGGCGGTTTACGAATCTTACGATAAAAAATATGGCATGCATGACAACTTTTGACCGCGAGGATGCAGTCTCGAAAAATAGTAGGCCAAAAGTAATCGGCGCGAAGTATCTTCTGCACGGTATCATATCCAGATAAATGTCCACCACAAGCCCCAACATGACAATAATTTAACACTTTTTCGGCCTCCTCATGAGTGAGGCACCTCCTTAAAATGGTATCGACACCACGACGATAAAATGTATCGTCGATGATCAGATAATCTTTGGCTTGGTATCGAATACGTCGTTGTTCAGAGCGAGAGGTATTAGGTCGAAAATTTTAGGTTTGGAGATAAATGATGAAATCCCCATACCAAGGATCAAATGATCTGATCAGAAATAGAGACTCGTCTGGAATTGATGGTTCTGACGTAGTTGCAGTACTATCAGAGGGAAGGTCACAGAGAAGCTCAGCCAAACCTAAAGACTTCTTTGATTTGGATTTGATGAATTCCAAATCAAATTCCTGCAAAATAACAATCCATTTTGAATATTTCCCCCCCAGCAATTGACGTGATAAGATATAAGTCATGGGGTTGCAATCTGAAACTATTGTTGTTTTTCGAAGCAGGATATAATGGTGAAATATTTGGACAACTTGAACAGCTGCCAAGGCAAGATTTTAAAGTATGAGTACTTAACTTTCGTATCATTGAGATTACGACTCAAATAATAGATCAGATGTTCAATTTTGTCTTCTACTTGGACCAATACCATAGCAATGGTCGTTTCGGCCGCGACGATATATAGGAAATAATCATTTTGATAATTAGGAGGATACATTAATGACGCTTGGACAAGAGTGTCCTTGACAACATCAAAAGAAGCTTGCACAACTTGGTCCCAATGGAAGGGAACCCCCTTTTTCAAGAGTTGAGTAAATCCTTTAGCCATTTCAGCGTAATTTGGAATGAACCTCCTTAGGAAGTTTGCCTTTCCTTGAAATTTTTATATCTGAAGTAAGCTTGATGGTGCAGGAAAATCAAGAATGGCCTGAACCTTCAATGGGTCGATTTGAATTCCTTATTTTGAAACTACGAATCCAAGCAAACAACCAGAACAAACACAAAACACACATTTATGTGGATTGAGGCATATTTTGTAGTTTCGGCAGCGTAAGAAAATGGCTCTCAAATGCATCGAGTGATCAGTCTGATTTCGTGAATGCGATGGTAAATCATCTCGATATGGTTGAACAATGTGTTTGATGTCATTGAAAGCATAAATCATTGCTCTCTAAAAAGTTGCCCCAACGTTCTCTAAACCAAACGAAAGTTTCCTATAAGTGACTATGCCCCAGGGACAGATGAATGTTGTCTTATGTTGATCATCTGGGCAGATATTGATTTGATTGTAGCCAGCAAAATCCATCCATGAACGAAAAGATTTCACATCCAGCATAATCGTCAATTATCTGGTCGATAAAGGGAGTAGGATAGTTGTCTTTTGGACAAGCAAGATTGACATCCCGATAATCGATACACACTCTAATGGTTCCTTGCTTTTTCATGACAGGAATGATATTGGAAACCCACTTAGTTAGCGAAACAGGGTAAATGAAACCAACATGCAAAAGTTTTTCAACTTTTGCTTTGATGGCAGCAGCTTTCTTTGGATGAATAAGATGAAGCCATTGACGCACCGGTTTGACATCAAGATACATATTAATAGTGTCTTCAACTATACTAGTATCTATGCCTGGCATTTCTTCGTAAGACCAAGAAAATACATCACGAAATTCACGAAAGAGAGAGCGATATGATTCAAGTTTTGATGGAGAACAAGATATACTGACATTAATATTCTCTACAACACCAGGTTTGGTCTAAATATCGATAGAAATGGTTTCTTCAATATTTGACAGATTTTGCTTGGAATCGATTGCATTAATGGGAAAAGAATTTGAAAAGAAATTTTTGATGGATGGGTGATATAGTTCACTAAGATTTTTTTCTTCATAATCAGGAAGATGGTAACAATGATGATAATCTTCCCATGGTTCTCCCTCTGACATCATGGCTTCCAAAATATTCTCATCTTTCAAGAACATTGAGGAAAATGGATCAGATGGAGTACCAAAATCTAAGGAACGATCAACCCAAACACTCAGCAATGTTGATTTCGTATTTGTCGCCCAAGCCAGATAGATTGATATGCCAGCTCAATAGGGCTGGGCGACAGAAACTCATCCAACGTATAAATATCAGAATCACCCGTACTCTTCCTTAAGCCAAATAGAGTGGAAGAGATCATGTAGCAGGTCTCTATACTTGCAATATCTGCCGACGTCACAGACGGCGATAATGCAAAGGTTCCCATAAGAGTGGAATCCTTTAAGAGTCCTACACCAATGTTCTGAAGTTCTAGTTGGGGTATGTGAACGAACGGAACGCTTCCAGTTACCTGCAAAGTAGAGGCAAAGAAAGATAGTTGATTAATGACTGTGATTGTACCTTTATGTGTCAAGGCAATCATTCTAAAATATGTAGAAACAATGGCAGTCATTACATATACTCATGGCCTTCCAAGTAAAATATTATAGTCAAGGGGTCCATCAACAACCTCAACATCAATATTCATTGTTTTTTCCCCCAATTCAACATGCAGGTTATTAATAATACCACAAGGTTTATATGTACGTCCATCAAATGCCTTCAACGTCGTTGATGATTGTGATAAGCGCAACGAGCCAAGTGACTTCCAACAGTTTAGAGACATAATTCATGTAGATGCTCCCTCATCAATAATAGTGCGATGAACAAGGTGATTGAGAATATTTACCTGTATGGAGAATGCCAATTCTGCTGGTTGTTGTGGCACATAGCCCGTATGATTAAAGATGACAAGATTAGAATCAGTCGGATCAATTCCACCAATAGCCGACAATAAAGCCTGTTTTTGGGAGGGACAATTTTGTAATACCTCAAGAGTAGACATAGCTGAAGGGGATTGAGCCAAATCTTCAACTGTATTATAATTTTGTGCAGCTCTTGCTCGAGGATTATATGTCGATTTATGAATTACTCCCTTTAGTGGCTTGATTGTCAATTCAGGAATAGTAGTAGGTGTTACTGACTCTATAGATGGATTCATTGTCGAGGTAGTAGGTTGATCAGTGGCCTGACTACCATAATATTTATTTCATGTCGACACCAAAATATCTTTTGAAGGTTTTGTGATGGATAACATTAACACTTGGGAACTCGGAGCTAGATCTGTAGCAACCATATTGGTGTCCGGATTTGGAAATGAGTCTGTCAACACCGCTGATGCATGAGAAGTCTTGATGATTTTTGAGACTTCGGCGCGGTGAGGACAATCCCTAACAAAGTGTTCCTCATTACAAATTATGCATGGATAACGAGGTTTTCAAGGTCTAGACGGTTGATCAAATGATCTTTCCTGCGGGTTAGAAGTTTGCTTTTTCTTTGATTTCCCCTTTTTCTTACTTCCTGCTTGCTTGTCACCTTTGCCTTTGTCAATGACACGGCATTAATTTCAGAAGTAGGAGTAGGATCAAATGCAGTAGTGTGGTGTGTGCTTGCAGTTCCTATCAAACTGTCTCTGGCATGAGAGTCCTTCAATTGAGGAGGAACATTGAAATTAGATCTCGGAGCGCTAGGAATTTTTTCATAGAGCGTGCCAGACTGAGTATAAGTCAAGTCTAAATATTGGGCACGAGTGATAACTTGCTCTTCTGTGATGACGCCACCCTTAGCCACATCCTCAGTTATAGATGGTAACAGGGACTTAATGAACCATTCAACAAGGAGTTGATCCAGAACAAATGTCTTAACCATTCGTCGACGACGACGCCACTCATGAATATGATCAGAAATGTGAGTTGCATTAGTCTATTTGAAATTAGTCCAGAGTTTCGTTCCAGTTTCATATCTGATGGGTAACTAGAAATGAGTCAAAAATACAGTAGCTAGCGCTGTGAAGTTGTCAAAAGAAGCACTAGGTAATTCAATGTACCATTTGGCAGCTGGACTTGTTAGTGTACGCTGGAAAAGACGTAGTCGAACATAATCATCATTCAGGGAGTTTGATGAACACCATAAATGATAAGTCATAACATGAGTCAACGGATCTTCTCCAGGGTTTCCATTGAACTTAGGAATATCCGAGGATAATTTGTGAGGTATCATCAGCCACCAAGGAGCATAGTTGATTGGATCATTGGTTAACCAATTTAAATCTAGTAACTTTAAAGCTGCAACAAAGGGCAACTGTCTATTAAGGTCAGGTTGAGCATAGACAAGGTAAGATGGAATTGCTTGAGCAACAGGCCTTTGAGCAACAACATAAGTAATATGCTGCTGATAACCTAGATAGGGGTTGTTTTGCATAGCAAACGCTTGAGGATTCTGTTGACCAAAACGTGGATATAATACTTGTTGAAAAAAAGTTTGAGGCATTTGTGCTTAAGGTTTCCAAGGGGTCTATCCACCAATGTTATAACCCAAATTAGGATAACTCGGATTTGGTTGATATGTATAACCAGGTTGTGGTTGTGACATCCCATAAAATGGTAGACCAACTTGTGAATAAATGATTCTTGATACAGGTTGTTGTAAATTAATCAAAATATTTGGAGTCTGTGGACCCAACATTTGATGGTATTGAGTTGAAGGACCTGCTTGATAAGGTTGATGTACAACATTTTGATTCTGTAACAGGGGTAAAGATGTATTAACAAGTGGTAATGAAGTAGGTGTACTAGGTTGAACTGGTTGATACGAGTGTACAACTGTTTGTGGTTGGATAGGCAGAGTGGGCTGCCATTGACAAACATTTGTTTCAACATTAGATTGATCAAAAAGTGACAAAGTACTGTCATATTAGGTGACCAAAGGTTTCCCCCCAGCATGAGGAGGATAATAAGATGGAAAATATTGCTCTCCAAATGCTGGGAGTCCAGTTGATATGGTACTTGAAGGAATAAACCCAGAAGGACCGGCTTGATATTTCCCTGATGATGTATATAATGAATCAAACCGTTCAGTACTTACGATAGGATTACTAGTTAAAATACCAGATGATGACATTGGTAAAGTCCATGGATTGAAGATGCACCAGAGAAAATTCCAGATAATGATTTGTAACCTGATGGGACCATAGGGCCACCATGAAAATATGACATTGGTGAATTTGTGAACATCGATGGGGTAACAAGGGCAGGAGCTGACGTAATTGGAACAGCTAGCCCAACTGAAGATGTTGGTTTAGTCATGGTCGCTTGACCAAAGGTATACCCTTTTGAATCAACGGAAATTTGAAAAGGAGTAGGATCAACAAAAGCAAATGGTGTCGATTGAGAAAAAGACTCGTACAGGTAAAGGTCCTCCCCAAAATTGGTTGGAGTTAAAGGTGTATCGTCTTGTGGGATTTCTTCAATCGCAATTAAACCAGGTGGAAGTATTTCCCTGTTAGGCCCAAAGTATATTTCAAGTGGTTGACTGTGTGATATGGGAGATTCAATAGCTACAGAACTTTGTGGGATGACCAAGGTAGGAACAACTTCTGATCGTTCGACTTCAGGATTCAGATGTTCTGGCAAAGAAGAGACAAGATCTGGATCAATTTGTGGTTGAACAACGTCGGGTCCAGGAGGTATGGTCTCACTGATTGGATGGATCGTGACCATGGGTAGTTGTGAAGACTCTGTTTCAACAACAGTAGATGAACCGGGATGTGTAGAAACAACTTGAGCTAACTCTGGTTTATGGAAAATGATGTTTCACCAAAGGTATGAATTGTACTTGATTCGGCAGATCGTGATCGCCTTCGCCTACCAGAAGTAACTTCTGGTGGTAAAGGTGATTTTAACCATAGTATTAAAAACCTGAACCGGTGGACCTAATGAATCGGTAACCAGATCGGAATCGGTCTAACCGGTATTGGTCAGGTCTAAATGAACCGATTTTTAAAAAAATACATTAAATAATTATTTTTTAATAAAAAAAAAATATTTTTAAGATTTGCAACCATGATTCCAAGCCAATAGAGACAAAATATGCAAAGTTTTCTCATTTATATACCATGTAAAGGTGAATATATCAAAATGGCACCGAGTGCAATACATATCATCGAAAAAGTACATAAGCAATGAGGCTCCAAATGACCCATAAAGTCCAAAAACAATGCTACAAGCTATGAGCATTGAGGCCATTGGCCTACATAGTACAGTGACAGTCTACTACAAATATACATATATGATATTACTAAATTCTAATTAATGATCAATATTATCAGTTGAAACTTTTAATCCTGATCAAGGTTTAAACTCAGCTGGTTGAACTTGAGTCTCCCGACTCTTGACTGCCAAACTTTGCAACTGCTCCAGTCACAAACTTCTCTATTGGTTCAGTGACTTTGAGTCTCAAAATTCTGAAGGTATTTTGCCCTAATATGCCCTATTTCTTCATTTGGTGCTCCACATGGCTTTACATGGCCTTCTATCCCAGCCAAGTGTTGCTTGAACCTATAAATACCCCCTCCTGCAGTAGATTTTTGGAAATATTTGCAAATCATTCCATCAATCATATCGCAATGAGCCCATGCAGTATTCTTGCCTTTTGGAGGCATGATGGCTACTACTTAGCTCAAGCGGCAAGCCTCAAACTCCAGCAAAAACTCAACACTCTGCAAGCTCTCAATCAAACTCACAAAATCTCCAAATGAGATGGCGTGAGACAAATGAGAGGTTTCCCCTGCTTATAAAGGATTGGAGAGGGTCTCCAAGATAGCTCCAACTCCAACTCCAAGCCTCCAAGATCGCTGCTCCAACAAACACTCAACACTCTCCAAGCTCTCAATCAAACTCACAAACTGCATATGACATGGTGTGAGACAAAGGAGAGGCTGCCCCTACTTATAAAGGATTGGGGAGGGTGATTTTGGAGGGAAACAACCCTCCCCTTCCATCCAAATCAGCCCTAAACACCCTTGTTGGCCGTCCGTGGTTTCCTACAGCAACGTAGGTGCTGACTGGCTGGTTAAGGACGGAACCGACCGATTATGGATAAATTGGTCGGTTTTGTCCTTAACCAGCCTATCAGCACTGGTTAACCAGATTTTTAAGGTGAAGTGCAAGGGAAAACTGGGTTTTACAGCCGGTTTGGACCAGCCAATGGTCTGACCGGCCGGTTTGACCAGTTTCCGGTTTAGACCGGCCGATTTTCAACACTATGGTTTTATCACAAGTCTACGTGAATGACGGGGGAAAGGATTTTGTTCTTCCATGGTTACTGATTTATTTTAACCAAAAACAAATAAACAAAATAAAATGGTAATGCTAGTTAAAAGGGTTTACCAAGAAACTATGAACTTCAGAATACCTCCTGGCGAACCAAGAAGTACGGGTAGGCAATCTCCCCGAATGTTGTGTTCGATGTATCACAATTTACAAGGCAACCGACTCGGTTCACTATGGATGGATAGCACCTAAAAGTTGTCCTCTCAAATATACCCGAAGGTACGTGGAGGCCCAAGTCCGTATTAGCGTTGTCTGATATGAAACCACACAGTGAGAGCACCCCTTTATACTTATCATACTGTAACACCACCCTATATACCTGAAAGTACATGGACGAGCTACGGTATACTTACATATGTGGAGTGAGGTATCACACTCGTAATGTATCGCAGACAAGTTAACGACAACTATTATGTTTTACGACGTCGGAACACGTCTCTAGCCTAGACCTTCTAAATGTTATCGTTATGGTTCCAATGCTTTGTTAGGTAAATTGAGATTAATTTTATGTTGATCTTGCTTAACAATTTTCCTTTCAAAGGTTCACCACAATGATGTATTGGAAAATTCCTAAAATGCAACTAAGAATGATAAGCAATCTTTCATTTTCAATTTTTTCAATGAAGACCTAGCTACTAGAGGGAAAGAGAAATCAATTTGTGAGCAAAAAAATTAGAAAACACAAAATAAATGCAGATTTCCTAATTGTTCCTGTTTGCAAAACACACAAAAATCCTACATGCAAATGCAAGTTTTACTTTTTCAGTTCCTTTAATGTTATGAATGTGGAAAAGAAACTAAGTGCACTAAACTAACAAATCAAATGCTTTTTACTTCTGAGAAATGAGGAATGCAAACAACAATTTCTCTTTTGAAGGAAAAATGAGGAATTTAACAACACTTTCTCCTATCAAGAAATGAAGAATTTACGACAATTTCCTATTTCGAAAGAAAATGAGCTTAATGCGACAATAAAAATACTTCGAAATAAATTTGTCAATGATAAAGAAAAACGTTTTTAAACAAACATTGAACAAATTTTCTTTCAAAGGAGGAAGAAATATATAGATTCATTGGTCAATATGAGGTTCAATCTTTTCAAAACACAGCAGCAAACACACTGAATCAATTTGCAAAGACAAATTCAAGGGAATCTGGATGGTTTCAGGAGTCAACGCAGTCTCTACGGGGAGACAGTGCTCTACAACGCAGGACTGAAAGGGAGACAATGCTCTGCAAAGCACTGTGTCCTGTCCAAGAGTGCGTTGGGCGCAGTGTATAAGGAAAAACACCACTGTTTAACACACTTCTTTTGCAAATTAAGATCTGAAATTTTTTTATTTTTGTGAATAACAACTACTGGGTGGATAAACAAAGCAAATCAGAGGCTAAGACACCTAGATCTAAGAGAAATTTTCCCCAGTGGAGTCACCAATTTATTGGGCAGAATTGTGAATTACGAATAAAACACGCTTCCCTAGATAGGTGACAGTCTAGAACAACAGATTAAAGACTATACAACTACCTTTCCTAACTCAGAGAAGACACACAGAAAGGATTATAGGCTTACTTGTAATCCAAGCGCTTCTAAATGGCTTTTTCTGTCGCTTCTGTTGTAGCTTCAAATTCAAGCGGTTTGTGCGAAATGCTTCCTGCAAAAAAGAACACTAAAACAACAGAAGATAGCAATAATACAGATGTTTATTCAAGTTAGATAGCTAAATCAGTAAAGCATAAACCATATACATCAACTAAGATCTTACAATATGGAAAATCAAAGCCAATATAGATGCATATAGGGAAAATTAAGTTGTATTCCTTATTGATTATAGAAGGAGAGGTTACAACCCAATGACTGATTTGAAGTGACCCTTCCAGCAATGATCCTCAGCCTCATGACAGTATAAATCTCTCTAGTAGCTGTTACACAAATCTAACTCTCAATTGAAAATCCACCAGCATTTCTCTACTCAAATTCTTCCTTACCAAGCACTCAGATCTGTGCTCAATTTATAGAGGAGCTGAAGGTTGTTTTGCAATCAGTGACTTTTCAATAATAGACAAGACTTGTTCCCAATCTTGTAGATGTCAAATGGACACTTGGATTCGAAGCTTGACACATGTGAACTCTTCTAGAAGGCACTGGCCAAGTGGAGATTCCGGAACAATGAGAATTTCGCTCTCAATGTGACCAACACACCCATAGATGTTGGGAAGTGCTGATCCAGGTGGATATCAGTGGCCACCCACCTATTCCATTTGGACCAACACCATCAATTCTTGCAGATTTTCACATTCAGCACAACTTACTATTTTTAGCAGGTTTTCGGGTCCTCCACTCTCGGAGCCGTTTTGGGGGCTTAATGATCCAGGGGGATATTGGTGGCCACCCACCTATTCCATTTGAACCCCCATCTTCAGTTCTTTCAATTTTCAAGTTGCAACAAAACTTACTATTTTTAGCAGTTTTTCGGGTCCTGAACTTCCGGAGCCGTTTTGAGGCCCTAAACGACATTTTTTGGGAAAACAGAGAGCAACATGGGTCCATGGATCGATGTTGCTCATTCAAAAATTGAAGTCCTCGGATAGATCTTTCTAACGAGCTATTGAGTGCGTCAAACGGAGATCGGGTGCCAAAGTTATGCCCCCGGGAAGTTGAACCACCAATTTACCCAAACGGGCGCCCACAGTTTTGGCGGCTCATCTCCTACGGTTAGGTTTTTGGACGTTTCAGATTCTACATTGTTTCTCAACAATAAATAGGCCCTCGAGCCTCATTGTAACACAGTTCAGAGGTCTGTAGCCATCACATCTCTTCTCAGAGATTCGCTACCAGCACCCTATCTATTTTATTTCCATTATGCCCGTAAGCATATTTCTGTTATTTGATATTAATGAAATGAAGCATTATTTCCGCTGCATCTCTATGTTCATGGTTATTTCTATATTTTGTTGCGTTCCTGCATAAATCCGGATCAGTGGTATCAGAGTGGGTCTGCTCTTTCTTTGTTTTTCTTTGCATGTCCCCAACGCTGTCAGGGTATAAAGAGTTAGGGCTCGATCTGGTTGAACCCTTGCAAGATCAGCCTCGCAAACCCCGACGACCTCCCATGGCGGAAGAAAAGAAAGACGAGGGAGCAGGAGATCCTATCAAAATGCTGCTCGAGGAGGCCCTCGAGAAACAAAGGAACGCGATGATGGATAACTTTGCTCAAATCCTTCAACGACTGCCCACATATGGCGCATCTGCATCCAACAGCCACTCTGGAGGCGCCACTCCCTTCAAGGTACAGGTAAACTTTGACATTCCTATATTTGAAGGAAAAATAGATGCAGACGCTCTAGACAAATGGTTAAATTTGTTGGAAGGGTATTTCTCGGTCCATGACTTCTCTGACCGAGAAAAGATTATTTTTGCACTCCTCAAAGCCGCCCCCCATGTCAAAGACTGGTGGGAAACCTACCGTGAGCAAGAGGGCAAAGGGGAACCCTCTCTGTTCTCGGCCACACCAACTTGGAATTCGTTCCGAGACTGCATCAAGGAACAATATTACCCTGTGGGGAGCTATGAGGACAAATACATCCAATGGACCACGCTGCGGCAACAAAAGGATCAAGATGTGCACGAACTGACGAATCTGTTCCATACCCTACGCACAAAGTTGGGTATTAAAGATTCAGAGAGACATTTGGTGCTCAAGTACCGCGGCTGTCTACACAAACACATTCAGGAGGAAATGGAGTTCCTCGACATTACATCGCTTGGCATGGCATATCGCTATGCCGCCAAGATCGAGCAGAAATTTAAGCAGAAGAAGCGAGACTTTGGATCTGCAAATCCGAAAGGTGCCCCCGAACCGAAGAACAAGGAGCAAGGCCAAAGCAATGCGGCTCAGAAAAACACCACAAATCCAAAGAAGGACACAGGGAAGTGGTGTGAATTTCATAACAGCCCCACTCACAGCACAAGTGAGTGTCAGGCCAAACAGTCTTTGGTGGCCGAACTAAAGGCACCCGAATCAGATGCATTTTCTGATCCTGAGTTAGAACCAGACAAAGGCAGTGACAAAGGGAAGCAGATCATCGATGCGGATCCCAGTGCCACTGTTGCCACCACCAAGATCCAGAAGGAGGATCCAGAGGATCCAAAGGAGGGGGAGCGCCTCTTCCAGTCGCAGATGTGGGTAAAGGGTTCTCCACTGCAATTTCTCGTCGATAGCGGAAGCCAAAAGAACCTCATTTTAGCAAAGGTCGTGAAGCAGCTCGGCCTACCAACCATAGCACACCCGCAGCCGTATACCATCGGATGGCTCCACCCAGGGAGAGATCTCTGCATCCGCCAGCAGTGCCGCCTTCCGTACAGTATCAAGCCATTCATGGATGAGGTATTGTGTGATGTTGCTCCTCTTGATGTAGCCGATGTATTATTGGGCCAACCATACTTGTGGAGGCGACATGTTGTGTATGAGTCTAGGCCTCGTGCTGTTATTATTACTTTGGGAAATAACTTGTACAGGATACCAGAGGTAGTACCGCCTCCTGCCATCTCTTTGACTACTGCAAAACAACGCAGTAAGATTGTTTCCCAGACCAGGAAATTCATTTTCCTTACGACTCAATCACATGGAAAGAAGAATATTGTGGCCACAACCTCGAAACATGGCTCCCTTTCACGGCTGCAGCAAATGGACAAAGTCATGGAGGAATACGATGACAATTTCTCCTCACTCATAGAGGTTCCCCTACACTGTCATGACAAGCACTCCATTGATCCGACTCCCAATGCACCACCACCTGATGTTGCCATACATCCTGCAACTACACATACAGAATCCAAACATGTACTGTATGAGGCTGATAAAGAAACCAAATTTACTAAACGCATCCAGCATGTCCACCCACAGGTCCATGACATCTTCAACACATCTAATACTCAGTTCAACATAATTTGCCTCATCTCATGGAGGATCTCAACGCAATGGGGACCATTTCTTCCTAAGGAGGGAGGAATGATCCAGGTGGATATCGGTGGCCACCCACCTATTCCATTTGGACCAGCACCATCAATTCTTGCAGATTTTCACATTCAGTACAACTTACTATTTTTAGCAGGTTTTCGGGTCCTCCACTCTCGGAGCCGTTTTGGGGGCTTAATGATCCAGGTGGATATTGGTGGCCACCCACCTATTCCATTTGAACCCCCATCTTCAGTTCCTTCAATTTTCAAGTTGCAACAAAACTTACTATTTTTAGCAGTTTTTCGGGTCCTGAACTTCCGGAGCCGTTTTGAGGCCCTAAACGACATTTTTTGGGAAAACGGAGAGCAACATGGGTCCATGGACCGATGTTTCTTGTTCAAAAATTGAAGTCCTCGGATAGATCTTTCTAACGAGCTATTGAATGCGTCAAACGGAGATCGGGTGCCAAAGTTATGCCCCCGGGAAGTTGAACCACCAATTTACCCAAACGGGCGCCCACAGTTTTGGCGCCTCATCTCCTACGGTTAGGTTTTTTGGACGTTTCAGATTCTACATTGTTTCTCAACAATAAATAGGCCCTCGAGCATCATTGTAACACAGTTCAGAGGTCTGTAGCCATCACATCTCTTCTCAGAGATTCGCTACCAGCACCCTAGCTATTTTATTTCCATTATGCCTGTAAGCATATTTCTGTTATTTGATATTAATGAAATGAAGCATTATTTCCGCTGCATCTCTATGTTCATGGTTATTTCTATACTTTGTTGCGTTCCTGCATAAATCCGGATCAAGTGCTTTGCAGAGCAGCCTTGCATGGGGCTACCTGCATATGCAACACACTTATTCCCCTTAGAGGCAACGTTGGTGAGCTCTCATATGCTATATAATAAACTTCAAACCTTGGAAACCTTTGCTTGATGAAAGTCATGCTTGATTTGTCTTGTTCTTGCCTTAGGGCATGTAGCAACTTGAAATTATAGGGAATGATAGACCCTTAGTCATTGGTCCTGAAGATGATGCCCAGTTAACCAGGTCATTGGGAATGATGCCCAAATTGACCTATAACAGGTATAACCTTTACTTCTGGCAATTTCTAAAATTTTCTCTTGAAACAGAGTCTCACCGTATATTTGTGTGATAGGTCTTTCTCATCACGAAATTTATTGATGGCAAAAGATAAAGAGATCATATCTATGCATTGAATTTCCTTTGAAGCATTAACATTATTTATATGTTCATCGGTTCCTTCCTCTAAACTTTTTCTAGCAAGAGCACATGAACTTTCTTCATGAAAAATTTCACAAGGTCTGCAAAATGGAATAGGTTGATCAACAACATTTGCAGATGCAAAAGGAGTAGGAGGTCTCTAATCATTAAGAGGATTCCTTCTTGGACATGGATTACTCTTACCTCTATATTTATTATCGTTTCTAGGCTAAACATTTTGATTCTGATTTTGTTCCATTTGAATCAAGCTACACTACATGGCACTTATTTCTCTAGCATGCTCAATTCTCATTTCCTTAATCATTTGAGTTAACTCCTTAATTTGATCATGCTCTACCTCCTTAATTTATTTTCCTTTAGACTTGATCGGGCCCCTTTCAAAACCAGGTTTTTCTGATTTATGAGAATCTTTCTTATATTTTTACAATTCTTCAGCTATGGATTGAGCGACAACTAAATTTGTAGGACTTGCACTTCATATAGGACAGCAAAGCATCTAAGCAATGATTTTTCATCTGATCATTTAATATTTAATCGATATAAAACAATTAGTTGACTCCATAAGGCATTGGTCTCATATAATGATCTAATCTAATCTCTTAACTTGCTAAAATCAACCAAGTGGCTAGGTCATTCAATCGTGTCTCTCAGACTTGTTGGTTGCTAATAAGTCTTCCATTTTCATATTCCATAGGGACTACTCCCCATAGTTTGTTGTTGGGAGACAGCTAGAATGGAGAGTGTAGGGATCAGAGTGACAACCCCTGCCCTGAGTTGTTGTCACACCGTGCCTGTACAATTTGAGCGACAACAAGGCCTAAACTCTTCTTGCAAATTCTGGGCATATTTACCATTGATTTGTAAGTCAAAATCTTTATATTTATGAGCATGATTATTGTCAATTTGGCAATCCAATAATATATATATTTCTAGGTGTGATCAACAATTGTTTAGAAGGTTTGAGATTGGTGTTTATGTGTTTGATATTCTCTCTCATTATTGTCTAAGTGTCATCCTTTGGAGGTTGCATAATAGATAAGTTTGGGGTTGTGGGTCTCCTTTCCTTGCAGGTTGAGAGCATTATTCAAAGGGGGTCAAGATCAACTATCATTGGAGGTAAAGTTCCTTTTGTCTTAAGCCAACAAAAACATTCTCAGAGCAGAATAGAGTATTGTAAGGGTCTAAATTCCAGGACTGATTGGGAGCAAGTTACACAACCTATTAATAGGCCAAAACCATCATTATATTTTTTTCAGAGCTGAGTTTCATCTATTGACTAGAGGCACTGGGGTTTCAAAGTTTATCATTGAAGAAGGCATTATTATTAGAACTGAGTTGTTGCAATAGTGCCATGTTCTCCAATCTCAATGTTGTATGTTCCCCAAAGAAGTTAATAAAATCTTTATTTCCTCTTATATTTTGTTCCTCTTATGTGGTGTTTGCAAATTGTTTGACAAAAGTCTGTGTGGAAAACGTTTGTCAAAAGTCATCAACGAAAGATTTCAAAAATTGTTGAAACTTTTGCATGGTTTTAAGCTTTGGTACATTATATACAATTCTCTACAATATGCTTATTTTGTGTTTATCTAACATTGTTATTGCTTTATATGTTTAAAATACATATTTTGTATATTTTAATCTATGTTGCCAGGAAACGTGGGTTTGGGGATGGGGACGAGGATGAGTACGCCATTTTTTGAAATAGGGTGTGTGGGTTTGTCGGGGGTATATATATATATATATATATATATATATTATAATTTATAATAAATATGAATTTGTATATTTTTCAACTTTTAACAAGAAAACTAAAATATTTATGATTTAAAGTTTTAATTCCTCTCTGTAATGGTAATACAAGTACTACTGAGTGGTTATAAAAAAGTTTGAAGTTGTTTATGATCCTCATAGTTGGTCTTGGGTCAAGTTTTATGGGTCTTGTAAAAGGGTGAATTTCTGAATTTGTTGAAAGAATTGAGGCAAGCTTTAGTTGGTTCTGTTGTGTTTCCTATGATTTGGCAGAATTGGCAATACCAAATGATAAGACAACATCAAACCACTTTGGGATCTCAGGATCTAGCCCTCCTGGATCTAGAGAGGGATCTCTCTATAAAGGCAAAGAAATATATATCTTTGAAGTTCAATTTTAAGGTATTAAGCTAGTTATAGGGCACAAGGGTTGTTGTTTTGTTGTTTGGTTGGGAAAAATGAAAGAAGGGTTCAATGTAAGGTAAAGAAGTGAGTAAAGAGGGATTTTAGCAATGGGGAGAAAATTCAAAGAAAATACAAGTCCATTGGGCAATGGGGTCATAAAAGGGTTTAATTGCAATTCAATATCTAAGGCTTTCAAATGGGCTAGTCCTCTAAATCAGAGGATCTCTTAAGATGATAGTATGGGATGAAATGATAAGGAAATGAAGGTGAATGACAAGGAAACCTTCCAAGGTGACCACTTAGGAGCAAATCTAGGGACAGGGCATGCCTTAACTGTCTATGATCAAACTCCTAATGAGGCTAACTCTTCGGATAATAGAAAAACATTTAAGATGGACACAAAGTGAAGTCTAAGATCAGAGAAAGACTTTTAACTTTCAATGCTTTCGACATTCACTTAAGGGATCTTAGAAAGGCAGACTGTTGGAAAAGGACCCTAGTGAGACAGAACTAACTCTAAATCTCCTAGTTTCCCAATTCTTTCAGTTAAAACCAGACAAGAACATCTAAGAACAGACTCTAAATCCATACATCAACAAGCATGGGTAAAACCGACTACTATACTGGTTAAATTATCATGAATTTGTTCTTAGATTACACAATTGGCAGAAAACATAAAAGATAAGAAGAGCAGGTAGCATTAGGGTACTTTACAGCAGTATATCCTAAGCTAGATTACTGATTCTTATCAGAGAAATGAAATGTGATGCATAACAGAGGGGAAAACAACAAAAGATAGAACACTTCACCACTGATTTAGATCAGGATCCAATGAACATGCTTGTCATATTAAAGAGCAACACCAGTCACATACATCATTTACCAGCAACTTGATATAAACTAGAAATCATCTCCCAGCCTATTTTACAACTACTACACACAGAACTCTATCTCAATGAAATAGCTTACAATCCACGATTAACCAACATTTACAATGTATTTCTCAAGAGTTCTTATAGCTGAAAGTGTGGCAGTAGAGGTAGATAGAACTTTAAATGAAACATTAAAATAGAGGAAGAAGAGTGTTTGAGGCCCATTCTGTTTTAATATCCCGTATTGACTCTCAGTACTCTTTGGATGAATAAGTGGTCTTCAACATGCTGATAATAACTCCAAAGGTATGTTCTTGAAGTACTCTCTGGCAGTTGGTACGTTGTTTGTACACTAGGACAAGTAAGGCAGATAAATGACTTTCAAGCCTTCCATACTCTGTAACTAATGCTCTGGAAATCTTAGGACTTCTGTTAGGGTGGTGATCTTCTCAGGAATTCGATGGAGAATAAAAAACACAATGGGAACTTGTCCTTTCTTGGGAAAGAACATTCCGCTGATGTGAAACACTGATATGGCTTGTTTCATGCGTTTTAGGCCTTAATAGCCTTCTGGATCATTCATAAGGTTTCAATCTGTATCTTCGTCCTTTAAACACTGGATTAAAGCATTTAATCTTCAATAAAGGGCTTTTAATCCCTTTAAATTGTCACTGATACTCTTTGTCGCTTCTCTTCTGTCTTGTCTGTGGATACACAGGTTTCAATGGCGCTAGAGGGTTTGAAACAATGGCGCTGGAGGGTTTGAAACAGAGCTAATAACTCTGATTTGGACAAAAACAGGCTTTGAACCCTTTCTGGATGTCTCTCCTGCTATCTCTGGCTTTGAAAAATGGCATTCTGTGCCCTGTATTACCCTGTCTGTGATAGTGAGACAGAGAATAATTTTTACCATCTGTAACCCTGCAAAAACACAATAAACATGTTATAAAAATCCATGGGAGTGGAGGAGGATGCTGTGGAGCCCCATGGAGATGGTGGTGTAGCAGTGAAAATGGAGGATGTAGGCCAAAAAAGGGGCAAAAATCATGGCGGAATGGAAGAACACTGGCCTGATGGAGGTCTGGTGCGAGGACGGTTCCGGACCATGGGATTAGACTGATAGATGGTGATCAATGGTCGAGATTCACCGGTGGAGTTGTTTTAGAAGGTTAGGCGGAAGAAATAACTTTTAATGTTAAAACACAAAAGTTCAATGTTTGGGCGAATGCAAAGGAAAATGGTTTAAACGCAGGAGATCGAGGGCATTTGGTGGTGGGACTAGGAGGGCGGAGGAATATTGAATGTGGACCGTCGAATCATTGGAAGAGATCGACGGTTGAGATCTTCCGATGAAGTCCTTTGGAAGGTCCGGTGAATGGTATATGAATGAAGACGCGATAAAATGTGGGTTGTTGATCTGGATCAAATGAACGGTCGAGATTAAACGAAGGATTATATTGGGGAGGAATGGTTTTTAGGGGAAAACTGCTGGTTTCGCGCAACTTTGGAGTGGTTTTGAAAATCTTCCAAAAAAACGCGATATGCCTTGCTGCCTGACACGTGTCCCTCCCAAAACTTCTTTTATCGCGTGATTTTGAAGCATTAAACCTCGGACGCAAAAATTACGCGATATGCATTCTCAGCCGTTGGATGAGGGGCGGAGAGATCTGACCATAGGGATGAGAGCGCGATATGGAAAGATGCACGGGCGGTAAGGTGGGAAGAGTCAGCGGTGGTTTAAATGCTGACCGTTGGATCTACGAAATGGACGACCAAGATTGGATCGGGGATCAGTGGAACAGTGGAACGGGGAAAAGGGAAGGCGGTGTGCAATGAAATCTGGACTGTCAGATCTGTATGGATGGACGGTCGGGATTTAATTGGGGGTCGCAAATCGGCAGATACAAGGGATGGAATTTAAAACTTTTTGCGATTGGTGATCATGCTAAGGGCCGTCGAATTAGAGGGGAGATCAACGGTCCATATACAATCGGAGGGGTAATGAAAAGATGTTATGGGCGTGATGTGATATCAGTGTTGACTGTTAGATTTGTAAAGATCGACGGTGGAGATTTCAGTGGAGGTCGACAGAACAAAAGTTCATCGCATCAGAAGATTTGAAATAACAAAGGAAAAGGTGATAATAAAAGCTCCAATTGTGATTGTGCGACGGGCTTAGCGCCTGGTCCTGGGCGCGGGTCATATACGGAAAAGGGGCTAAGGGCTAGGCCGAAAGGGGCTTAAGGCGTCAATGCAAAAAAGGGATTTTTAAGCCGAAATGAAGGTTTTTTGAGAGTTTTCTTGGCTTTCGGTAAAGGGGAAAAAGGGTGATTTAAACCAATAAAAGGGATTTTTAGAGGTTTAGGGGGATTTTGGAGGTTTTTTAGAGGGATATGGAGGTTCTAAAGAGGAAAATGAGGCTTAATGAAACTGAAGGGAAATGAGTGAAAATAGGCAATTACAGAGGCCTTTTGAAGCATTCTTTTTCACAAAACAGCAGGGTTCTTCAATGGAAACATCAATGAAAGTCTTTTAAAGGATAGAATGCACATGGAGGCTTCAAGAATGATAGGTTTTCAAAGGAAATGTATCTCTTGAAGGCTCAAAAACATATTTAGCCACCCGTTTGCTTGACAAAAATTTATAGGGGGCTAACAGTGGCTCCACATGGGGATGGCATCTTCTTGAAGGTGTCAAGAACTTCAGAAATAATCTTTGGGAAGTAGGCCAGATGCTTGATCTTTAACCATCTTTTCTTCTTTGATCAACTGCTGCAAACATGATGGATATTAAGTCAGCAGAAAATATTCTCCCAAAAAATCTACCTACCCATCCTACAGTCCTAACATTTTTTCTTCAAGGTGCATTTAGACTTGCAGGCCTTCTTCATCATCTTTTTCTATTGAAAGCAAAAAACACTAATCTAATTCTACCCTTATTCCTCCATGAGACTAGATTAGACAATTGGCCTCATAGCTTCTCTACCTACACTAATATCTGCTAGGATTAAATTGTCTAGCAGATTTCATTCTCTACATTCTACAACAGAAATTGAAACACAGCCAAACCAGGATTAAACTCTCTGGTCTGCTGTGGGTCCATGGCATAAAGACAAGTTGCACATGAACTGAAACTTTTCAGAAATTAAAAATAACTAAGTGCTCGCAGGCTGCGCTTTATTGAGATTTCCTACCTACTCTACTCTAACTTGGAAATCTATGTTGTGTTATATGATACAATAGTGCCAATGCAACCAGTTCAGTAGTAACAAAAATGAGGAAGAGATCTGACTTCTTGTCAGAGATAACCATGGAGTACTTTGAATGTGGGTCTTCAAAACCAAGGCCACCATCAGTGGTGACCACTCCTGATGTATCTGGCTCTCGAAGAGGATCAATGCTTGGGAACTTGAGCCAATCAGGGCCTCCATATATTCTGCCATAGGATCAATGAACACATTATGTAAACTTTCTTCTTTTAGGGCTTCCATGACTGGTAGGCTATCTGCATCCTTGACAGCTTTGATCACTGCATCTTCCACTGCATCTTCAGTGTGGCTCTTGAAAGCATAATCATCCTCTTGCTGCACATCAAGAGGCAGTGGAATTTCTTCTTTCTTAGGGGGAGGGAGACCTTCCAAAAAGGCTCTAGGGTCCCTGAATTGATATGATTGTTCTTGTGAGTTCAATATTCCAATCTCAATCTCATATCTTTCAACAACAATTCTAGAAAAATTTCCTTAAGCTCACGCTGATTGTTGAATTTCGAGCTGAAAAGGAAAACCTCTAGAAGGTCCTTGCTTCTAAGCTTTGCCAGTATACTTGATATTCCACAACGAAACTCTTCAAGGGGACTTGGCTGTGTTACTGCAAATTGCTCAGAGTCTTCCATTGGTGGGGGATTTGGTCAAAGAAAACTGATACTCATAGTCTCCTTTAACATGGATGATGTTGTAATGGAACTGGTCTCCCAGTGGAGTCTTTTGGTTATTTAGGAATTGCGGAGTCGCCAGGTGGAGGGTTTAAAGTGTTTCAAGAAGGTTTACTATCCACCACAGTGATTAACTACCAGATCAAGGCTATTGGTCTTCTTTGAGTTCTTAGAAATGTTTAAGGAATGCTTTACTCAAAGTTCTCCCTAGCGGAGTCACCATTATGTTGTGACTCAACTGGCTAACACACCAAATATTCTGGAAACAAAGGGAAATCTGAGGGCTCAAGAGTGTATCAGGTATAACTTACTGAAATTCCCTAGTGGAGTCGCCATTATGTTGTGGTTCCTATGATTTGGCAGATTTGGCAATACCAAATGATAAGACAACATCAAACCACTTTGGGATCTCAGGATCTAGCCCTCCTAGATCCAGAGAGGGATCTCTCTATAAAGGCAAAGAAATATATATATTTGAAGTTCAATTTTAAGGTATTAGGCTAGTTATAGGGCACAAGGGTTGTTGTTTTGTTTTGTTTTTTTGTTTGGTTGGGAAACATGAAAGAAGGGTTCAATGTAAGGTAAAGAAGTGAGTAAAAAGGGATTTTAGCAATGGGGAGATAATTCAAAGAAAATACAAGTCCATTGCGCAATGGGGTCATAAAAGGGTTTACTTGCAATTCAATATTCAAGGCTTTCAAATGGGCTAGTCATCTAAATCAGAGGATCTCTTAAGATGATAGTATGGGATGAAATGATAAGGAAATGAAGGTGAATGACAAGGAAACCTTCCAAGGTGACCACTTAGGAGCAAATCTAGGGACAGGGCATGCCTTAACTGTCTATGATCAAACTCCTAATGAGGCTAACTCTTCGGATAATAGAAAAACATTCAAGATGGACACAAAGTAAAGCCTAAGATCAGAGAAAGACTTTTAACTTTCAATGCTTTCGACATTCACTTAAGGGATCTTAGAAAGGCAGACTGTTGGAAAAGGACCCTAGTGAGACAGAACTAACTCTAAATCTCCCAGTTTCCCAATTCTTTCAGTTAAAACCAAACAAGAACATCTAAGAACAGACTCTAAATCCATACATCAGCAAGCATGGGTAAAACCAACTACTATACTGGTTAAATTATCTTGAATTTGTTCTTAGATTACACAATTGGCAGAAAACATAAAAGATAAGAAGAGCAGGTAGCATTATGGTACTTTACAGTAGTATATCCTAAGCTATATTACTGATTCTTATCAGAGAAATGAAATGTGATGCATAACAGAGGGGAAAACAATAAAAGATAGAACACTTCACCACTGATTTAGATCAGAATCCAATGAACATGCTTGTCATATTAAAGAGCAACACTAGTCACATACATCATTGTCCAACAGCTTGATATCAACTAGAAATCATCTCCCAGCCTATTTTACAACTAATACACACAAAACTCTATCTCAATGAAACAACTTACAATCCATGGTTAACCAACATTTAAAATGTATTTCTCAAGAGTTCTTATAGCTGAAAGTGTGGCAGTAGAGGTAGATAGAACTTTAAATGAAACATTAAAACAGAGGAAGAAGAGTGCTTGAGGCCCATTCTGTTTTAATATCCCGTATTGACTCTCAGTACTCTTTGGATGAATAAGTGGTCTTCGACATGCTGATAATAACTCCAAAGGTATGTTCTTGAATTACTCTCTGGCAGTTGGTACTCTGTTTGTACACTGGGACAAGTAAGGAAGATAAATGACTTTCAGGCCTTCCATACTCTGTAACTAATACTCTGGCAATCTTAGGACTTATGTCAGGGTGGTGATCTTCTCAGGAATTCGATGGAGAATAAAAAACACTATGGGAATTTGTCCTTTCTTGGGAAAGAACATTCTGCTGATGTGAAACACTGATATGGCTTGTTTCATGCGTTTTAGGCCTTATTAGCCTTATGGATCATTCATAAGGTCTTCAATCTGTATCTTCATCCTTTAAACATTGGATTAAAGCATTTAATCTTCAATAATGGGCTTTTAATCCCTTTAAACTATCACTGATACTCTTTGCCGCTTCTCTTCTGTCTTGTATGTGGATACACAAGTTTCAATGGTGCTGGAGGGTTTGAAACAATGGCACTGGAGGGTTTGAAACAGAGCTAATAACTCTGATTTGGACAAAAACATGCTTTGAACCCTTTCTGGATGTCTCTCCTACTATCTCTGGCTCTGAAAAATGGCATTCTGCGCCCTGTATTACCTTGTCTGTGATAGTGAGACAAAGAATGAATTTTACCATCTGTAACCCTGCAAAAACACAATAAACATGCTATAAAAATCCATGGGAGTGGAGGAGGATGTTGTGGAGGCCTGTGGAGATGGTGGCGTAGCAGTGAAAATGGAGGATGTAGGTGAAAAAAGGGGCAAAAAACATGGCAGAATGGAAGAAAACTGGCCTGATGGAGGTCTAGTGCGAGGACGGTTCCGAACTGTTGGATTAGACTGATAGATGGTGATCAACGATGGAGATTCACCGGTGGAGTTGTTTTAGAAGGTTAGGCGGAAGAAATAACTTTTAATGTTAAAACACAAAAGTTCAATGTTTGGGCGAATATAAAGGAAAAAGGTTTAAACGCAGGAGATCGAGGGCATTTGGTGGTGGGACCAGGAGGGCGGAGGAAGATTGAATGTGGACCGTCGGATCATTGGAAGAGAACGATGGTTGAGATCTTCCGATGAAGTCCTTTGGAAGGTCCGGTGAATGGGATATGAATGAAGACACGATAAAATGTGGGTCGTTGATCTGGATCAAATGAAGGGTCGGGATTAAACGAAGGATTATATTGGGGAGGAATGGTTTTTAGGGGAAAACTGCTAGTTTTGCGCAACTTTGAAGTGGTTTTGAAAATCTTCCAAAAAAACGCGATATGCCTCGCTACCTGACACGTGTCCCTCCCAAAACCGCCTTTATCGTGTGATTTTGAAGCATTAAACCTCGGACGCAAAAATTATGCGATATGCATTCTCAGCCGTTAGATGAGGGGCGGAGAGATCTAACGGCGGGGATGAGAGCGCGATATGGAAAGATGCACAGGCGGTAAGGTGGGAAGAGTTAGTAGTGGTTTAAATGCTGACCATTGGATCTACGAAATGGACGTCCAAGATTGGATTGGGGATCAGCGAAATAGTGGAACGGGGAAAAGGGAAGGCGGTGTGCGATGCAATCTGGACCGTCAGATCTGTATGGATGGACGGTCGAGATTTAATCGGGGGTCGCAAATCGGCGGATACAAGGGATGGCATTTAAAACTTTTTGCGATTGGCGATCATGCGAGGGCCGTCGGATTAGAGGGGAGATCAACGACCCATATACAATCGGAGGGGTAATGAAAAGATGTTATGGGCGCGATGCGATATCAGTGCTGACCGTTAGATCTGTAAAGATCGACGGTGGAGATTTCAGCGGAGGTCGACAGAACAAAAGTTCATCGCATCGGAAGATTTGAAATAACAAAGGAAAAAGTGATAATGAAAGCTCTGATTGCGATTGCGCGACGAGCTTAGCGCCTAGTCCTGGGCGTGGGTCATATACGGAAAAGGGGCTAAGGGCTAGGCCAAAAGGGGCTTAAGGCCTCAATGCAAAAAAGGGATTTTTAAGCCGAAATGAAGGTCTTTTGAGGGTTTTCTTGGCTTTCGGTAAAGGGGAAAAAGGGTGATTTAAACCAATAAAAGGGATTTTTAGAGGTTCAGGGGGATTTTGGAGGCTTTTTAGAGGGATATGGAGGTTCTAAAGAGGAAAAGGAGGCTTAATGAAACTGAAGGGAAATGAATGAAAATGGGCAATTACAGAGGCCTTTTGAAGCATTCTTTTTCACAAAACAGCAGGGTTCTTCAATGGAAACAACAATGAAAGTCTTTTAAAGGATAGAAGGCACATGGAGGCTTCAAGAATGATAGGTTTTTAAAGGAAATGTATCTCTTGAAGACTAAGAAACATATTTAGCCACCTGTTTGCTTGACAAAAATTTATAGGGGGCTAACAGGTTCTTCGTTCATAGGATATTATGATTTATCATATTTCTTTTAAGTCTTCTCAGGGTAATAATAAGTAGGCTTCAAATGGAGTGGAATTCTACTTTAATCTAAATATGCAATTCAGACTCTCCATGCCCATTTTGGAGATATCTCACACTTCCTCATTCACTGCAATAAACATCAAGTTTTCGCATTTTTAAAACTATAAACATCTACCATCTAAGTGTGCTCTTTATATGTTGATGTCATTTCTTAAGCAAAGGTGCTTTTTTGTTGAATATAAATTATAACAGTTCACAGAAGGCGTGAATACCTCCCTCTCTCGTTGTCCTCTGCCGCCTCCCTCTGCTCCCTCCCATCCTCTGTCGCCTCCCTCTGCCTGTATTGCGTGAATGAATGCCCTTGATCCTGTGTATTGCATCCTCTGTCCCTACGTGAATGAATGCCTCTGTCACCGTAATACCTCCGCCGCTCGTCCCTGCTTGAATCCCTACACCTCTTTGTCGAACAGATACCTCCTCCTCTCATCCTTGCTCAAATATTGGTTGAACGAATACCTCAATGAACTCTTCCCTTCGTCGAACAAATGAACTCAATGAATGGCCTTTCGTCCCCGTGACAAACGAATGAACTCAATGAAATGAAGTGAAGTGGGAACTTAGTTTAGGTTTAGACTTAGTATTTACGATTTACATTTTAATTTCAATAATTAAAAATTTTAATTTTTTTAATTCAAATTTTTAATTTGTAATTTTGTTAAAATTAGTATTTATTAAAATTTTATTTGATTTTTTAAATTTCAATAAAAAAATTATTAAAAAATTTAGTCAAAATCGGTCATCGAGAACCCAAAAATCTCGATTTTCGGAATCGAGTTCTAAGTACCCATCCTCGGGGTTCTCCGTACCCATTAAGGCAGAAGAACCCAATTTTTTTTTTGGAGAACCCGATTCTTCTGGATTCTTAGAAGCACCCATACCCGACTCTGGGACTTGGGTTCAAGAACCCCACCCCCGGGTTTGTAAACCCGTGCAACATAGATTTTAAAGTTTTTTGTGGTTTTCTGATTTTTGCTGATTTTTTCGCTAAAAATTATGCAATATTAATACATAGCAATTGTGAACAAGTGTTACTGCACCTGTTTTGTCAGATACAGTAAACTTAGTTTCCAAAAGTATACCTACAAACATCATTGAAATTATTCCACACATCACTTGAAGGTAGGTTGAGTCTAAGTTACATATAAATTTTGATTTCACCTCAAAAAACAGTACCGTAACTAAAATACAGAAGCAACATTTCCTAACAGAAGCTTGCACACAGAGAACTCAAAGTGAATGGAATATAAAAGTTGCAACGACTGACATTTTCCGAAACATTTAGTCCATGATAAAAAAAGTGTTGAAAGAACTTCTTCAAACACAAAATATAAGAGAATGTTCTTCTTGAAACACGTACTATGCACCAACATGGAATATGGATCAACCAAAACCAATCCCTCTCTCTGCCACCACCTTTTGGCAGGTCTAAGTGCACTTTGTAATATACTACAATGTGTGAGCACAAAAGGGTATGGCATCACAATTCAGTTATGTCTAATGAAAATTAATTGTGTTCCAAGACTTCACAAAATTCTTGAAAACCTAAGGTGGATTTATGCATATTGATGGATGCATCATTTGAGATATATAAATGCAGACTTAAAACAAGGGTGACCTAATTCTATGTTCTGATAAAATAACCATCTCCTGGAATCACGTCATGTGTCGAAGTGTTGTGTTCTTTGTGCTTTTCTTTCGTCATGATTGTCCACATTTCTGTAGGCATCGCAAACCTTCCTCCTCATATTCTTGTCTAGATATCCAAAAATGAGGTTCATCCTGCAGGACGCATGATGTATTAATATTTAATCATTCATCGTATCAAATTTAACTATCATAAGGATCAACCTCATATCTTACCTTCATTATTCCTGCTAGTACAGAACCTCCCAAGTAAGCCATATACTTTCGACTTGGAGGATCCTCTATTCTTAGCCGAAATTTCTAACAAAACAATAACCATTATGTATAAATCAATGCAGAAACATTGTGAATTAATAATGTTCTCAAACAAGTAGACTTGTTTAGCACCAGTCATGGAAGAACATATAGAAATGTACTATTATCTGCTTCCATAAAGAGGATTTTAGGTACCTTAAGGCCCTGTTTGTTTCCTTGTAAAACATTGTTCAGATAACGCAACCGAACCTCCTCCTCCAATCTATTTATAAAACAGCACAGCAGAAGAAAAAAAAATCAGCAGTTGAAACCTTTGAATGACAAGCAGGGAAAAGTCTCGTGGAGGTTTTTAAAGAAAGACAGTGAATCTAAAATGTAAATGCTACTTTGATTAATTCGACAAGGAGCCTTGTTAATAAGATTCCATTCTATTTATAAAACAGCAAAGAAGGAAATAAAAAAATCAGTAGTTGAAACCTCTGACTGGCCAGCAAGGAAATGTTTTTGGTAGGCTGTTAAAGATAGACCGTCAACGTAAAAGGCAACAGTTAGTTCAATTAATTCAAGAGCCTTCCACTGCAAAGTTGCATACAAAATATGTTGAGATGGTGTACAATCTTCACAGGTGTCCAGGGTCATCTCACATTGTCATTAATGCATTTTTTTGGGCATTCATTATAGCCAAGGCCATCATTTATTGTAATAATAGGCTATGGTTAAGGCCAACCATGCCAACATTGATTTGCAGGCTCAATAACCCTCTTGGGGATGTTGTAAAATGTAACTAGGTCGGTCTTCATGATGACTATGTAATTATGAAAAGAAGAAGACAATGATAATAAAAATGTATTTTCGTCTCATGGGTTTCATGAGCAATATTTTATGTAGATAGACTTCTTCTTGATTTCTATTAGGTTCATGTCTTCTTAGTATAGGATTAAGTGTCAAAGTCATGAAAGATCCAGACCTTATAAAGAAGCTCACAACAGCCCTCCAAAAGTGTTGGAAGACAAGCTCAAAATACGGCGGAAACAACCTTCAAACAGTCTTGGAATATATGAGAAGTAATACCTCATAAAAAGTCAGAGAAGATAAACTTCAAGTCGGCCTAAATTAAAGTTGTAATGTCGGCCTAAGTATCAAGATGAATGGTCGGCCTAATAGCTGATCTGTCTCCTATATATATATGTATTTACTGCGGCTCATTTGGTAAATAGAATTGCGGATCTGTCTGAGGTTATATAACATCTAAAAGCTGCGGATATAAGGACAAGTTCAGTACAGCTTGAAGTATAATTTACTGAAGGTACGATGATGATGACTAAAGGTTCGATGATGACTGAAGGTACACGATGACTGAAGGTACAATGACTGAAGGTGCAGAAAGAGTACAGTAAGAACATCTCTGGGTTTAAAGTATCTAAGGAAAGAATTTGTCAAAACAGTGATCTAAAGGTGGTAGAAAGTGAGGAAGGTAAATCAGAGATTTACCTTCCTAACTACATTTCAAGATGTTCAGTTACAACTGAAAATTATTCTGTCTCTACATTTGACTAAGTGCTTTGATAATTAACTTGATGAAAGACTAACTAAGTGAAATAAGAGAATACAAAAGCAAGCTCACAAGTAATTATCAAGAAGAGAATTTGAGTTAATCACTTGCCCTACAAATTCTCAACATGGTATCAGAGGTAAGGTGACAGTTAAGGAAGGACAACTAATTCTCTGATATTTCGGGAGGCAATTGAAGTCCGAATCTCACAATTTACAATTCAGATCATCCTCAGAAAATCTCTGGCTAATTTTAGAAGTGTTTTCAGATCGGTGGAATCACAACAATGCTCTCGGCATACCTAGTGCAGATCACAGTGAAAATACTAAACAGGATTTCGGTGATATGTTACAGCTTGGTTCTATGTTACTTCAAGTCCAATCGACAGTGAAAGAATAACGATGCTACCTCAGTAACATTCCATAACAGTCACATGTTTTGATGTCATATGTTGGTGCTGTCACATATAGTATTGGTGCTATCTTAAAGGAAAGATTTCAGTGACATAATAATACCTCGGTATTATGACAAGAAGTAAAAAGTGATCTCAGTGCTCTCACAAAATAAGGTCTTGACAATATAACTGCAAGGAGGTCTAACCACAAAGAAAATCTTGATACAATCTCAGTTATGTCATAAAGGAAGAAGGCTAGAAGACTAAAAGGAATTGCCATTAAGGCAAGTTACCTCTCATTAAAGCAAGGATCCTCTCCTTGTCCTCAAAGAAGATCATCCAAAGAGAAAGCACTAACACATCTCTTCTCCACCGCCATCGAAGAAATCAAGCCGAAGACTTTATCTTCACTTATCAAGTATTTTTCATTCTATAATCAAATTTGGTTAAATGACTTTGTTTTTGCAGGGAGATCTATGAGCTGGTTGGGCTACCAAGAATCCTTGCATAAGGAGGATAGTCACAGTCCTCAAAGAAAGTAAAGTCATGGAAAGTCTATAAAGGTCAAGATTTATCTGAATACATGGAAAGGGATAGAAGGGCTCAAAGGATTCTTATGGAATCAGTCAAAGTCCTTATATCCCTCTGTCTATGAAGAATTGGAGACATCAAGAGAATACATGATAAGTTGAAAGAACTATTCTATGCAATATATAAGGTTGTGTCACTTAGACCCGATTTTCACAAAATTGAGGTATCAAAGAATGAAGGGATATCTTCATAAGATCTCAATTGTGAGATCTGGAAAAGATGATAGACAAGAAAATTACCTCATTCAACTTGTGGTCTCTATGCTAGATGGAAAAAGACAAATCTAGGGCAAAAATGTTGTAGGATAAAAGACTCAAACATTTGTTGAGGAAATGTGGAAAGACTTATGGACATTACAAGAAAGATGGTCCTAAAGGGACAATCCCAATAGGACTAAGAAAGGAAGCCCATATCATCGAAAAGAATGGAGGAAGCTGAAGAAAAGAAGTTCAAGGAAAGTCACGCAAACTTATGAATAAGGAATTGATTTATGTTGTATATATGATAGGAAGCAATGTAGCATCCTGATCTAAGCATGGCAGGAACTCCTGGTGAATCAGCTCTGGGAAAACCTCTTTGACAAACTTTAAGAAAATAGTCATCAAAGAGCGAGGGTCATCATAGAAACATACTTCTGGGATGTGATGACATATTGATGAAACAAGCCAAGGGAATGAAGCTATTCATTCCTAAAAATTGCTATAGGATGATTCAAGGGAAAAAGGGTAAAGAGGTATGTATATATTTATATACTAACATTGGATGTTGTGAAGTCATGTCATATGGTTGCAGGTAATGAATTTCTGTATTTAGAAGTATGATCTATGGAGGAGTATCTCTCAGTACACAGACAGATGAAATCAACATAATATGTCCTCATGAAATATGAGGTGGTTGTATATGAACAAGAAACTAGAAAGGTTATAAGTCCCTAGAATGTACAAAGAGGAAAAGATCATGAAATACAACCATGTCAAGATGTGACTAAGAGATCTCCTAGAAAGATATGTAGACTCTAACGGAAATCTGGTAAAGAAGAAGAGCTTTGGAAAAAAACATATCATTAGGAGATGTGTCAATCTGTATGAAGGAAGCCGATGACTCCAAGAAGATGTCATGGTGAAAGATCATCACTAAGGTAACTTTCGTTCTAAAAGTTAATATGAATATGTTTATCTGGATGAATCTGTGCAGGGCTACTAATCATGAGAAAGGATGTATGATCCTTGGAAATGACTCGAAGGAAAGAAGCATGACATAACAATGGACCAGATAAAGGAAGTCTGATGAATCACTCTGATAGCTGACATGACTCAGGATGGAAGTGATGAATGAACTGTGCCCTATGAAGCTAAAAGTTGGAGATTCCTCAATATCAAAATCCATGTAGAAATTTCTGTTTTCCCACCCCGGTTTTCAGTTTCACCTTATTACTCCAAAATAGTTAAATGCCCTTTCCCATATCCATACATTTAACAAGCTGGAAAATAAATTTCGCTGAAAACACAAATTCTGGAAAAATTACAGAATGCTGGAAAATGCAGAAATAAATATCAGCACACATAAAACAGTCATTCACACATTTTGACACATATTTTTGGTCAACATGACCCTGGAAAAACCCCCTACAACTCTTGGGGAAAACCAGTTCGAAAGCTCCTTCTTATTTCTGGAAAATGCCTTTTAACAGTGAGAGAAATATTCAACAAAAAAATCAGCAAACAGACTTTACAACTTATCTCGTTTTCCGAGCTTAACCGCCGCCTCGGAAAATGTGCAAACAGAAAAAACAGAACAACAATAAATGTTGTACGTCCTCCTCGATTTTCGTGCCCAGAAATCTGCAATAAATGCAGTTGTACGGCCTCCTCAAAATATGTGCAAACAGCAATAAATACTGCTGTCCAAAATCTCGATTTTTGTGACAAAAAGACAGCAGAACTTTGCTGTACAGAACAACCCTCTGCTGCCTCGATTTATGTGCCCAATCTTGCTGTACGGCCTTGCTGTACGGCCTCCTTTTCTAGAAAACCGTGCCCAAAAATTCTGCCTTTCACTGTGCTAACTCAGCTGTACGGTCTTGCTGAAATGCTGCCTTGGAAAGTGTGCCAAGCTGCTGCCTCCTTCTCCTCACTGCCAAGAAATCTCCCTTGCTCTCTTGCTCTCCTTCTCTCAATCTGCTCATAAAAGAATGAATGACCTTTTCCTCCTTTCCCTCTTTTAATCTAACCCTAAGTGACTTTTGGAGAATCCCTAAATCCAATGGCTGAAATAGATTGAGATCTAGGGCTGAGATTAAATGCTCATTTAAATCTCACTTTCTATTTTTTAATTCACCCCACTTTAATAAAGACCCACTTAGTCATTTATTTCCAAAGTCACTTTTCCTTTTTAATTTTACATTGACTTTATTAAAGTCACTTTAAAATTAGACTTTAGTAACTTTATCACTTAAAGTCACTTTTAAATTAGATTTGACTTTATAACTTTATAAATTCACTTTAGTAACTTTATCACTTAAAGTCACTTTTAAATTAGATTTGACTTTATAACTTTATAAAGTCACTTTAGGAGAAAAATTAAATTCTTTTGGACACTTTTCCCTAGGCCAAAGATCAAAGCCTTAGGAAACCACCTGTCCTCCGGTACCAAATTTCAACACTCCCTCTTACCGAGGAAGGTGTTCCTCACCACACCCATCTTGTCTCTGAAGTAGACATGCTTGCCCCGTGGTAAGGTTTTGGTAAGAATATCTGCAACCTGCTCATCAGTGGGAATATACTCAAGCTTCACAGCTCCCTTCTGAACATAGTCTCTGATGAAATGATATTTGATCTCGATATGCTTTGACCTGTCATGAAATACTGGATTCTCCGTGAGTTTAATGCAACTCTGATTATCACAGTAAATCATTGAAGGTCTCAACGGCTGACCAAATAAGCCAAACAACATCTTGCGAAGCCAGATGGCCTCACAACTAGCTAGACTAGCTGCCATATACTATGCTTCCGTTGAACTCAATGCTACTGAAATGCTACTGACTGCTACTTCCGGCTGAACCATTACACCACTGTCGAACCCAACCCAAAACAACACCCTGAAGTGCTCTTCCTATCAGAAGCACAACCTGCCCAATCAGAATCAGTGTAACCTGCCAATCTCACTCCATCCCCCTGCCTGTAGTCCAGACCATAATCCACTGTCCCCTGCAAGTACCGCAAAATGTGTTTTGCAGCCACCCAATGAACCTTCCTAGGCTCACACATAAACTGACTCATCGTGTTGACTGCAAAACAAATATCTGGTCTAGTGTTGACCAAATACATCAAGGAACCAATCGGCTGTCTGTACAATGTGGGATCCACCAACTCGGAATCCGAAGCATGAAGCTTCTTCCAGTTGGTGATCATCGGTGTCGACATGGGTCTACAATCCTCCATGTGGAATCTGCCAAGGATGTCCACAATATACTTCCCCTGTCCCAGGAAGAAATGCCCCTCCTCCCGCCACACCTCCAAACCCAAAAAGTAATGCATCAAGCCGATGTCCTTCATCTCAAACTCCGCCGCAAGATCTCTCTTGCAGTGCTCTATGAGTCTCTCTGCACCTGTAATGACTAAGTCATCCACATACAGCACCAGAATGAGAGGCTCCTCACCTATCACAATATATTAAAGGTTCGGATCTGCCTCACTCTTTGTGAAACCCATCTTCTGCAAGTAAGTATCTATCCTGGAGTACCAAGCTCTGGGAGCTTGCTTCAGGCCATAAAGGGCCTTCTTCAGTCTGCACACATGGGACTCCTTCCCATGCACCTCAAAGCCCTGTGGCTGCTCAATGTACACCTCCTCCCGTATGAAGCCATTGAGAAATGCGGTCTTCACATCCATCTGGTGGATCTTCCAACCCATCTCTGCTGCTATCGATATAATGGAGCGGATCGAAGTATATCGAGCCACGGGAGCGAAGGTCTCCTCATAATCAATTCCCTCTACCTGGGAGAACCCTCTAGCCACGAACCTCGCTTTGAATTTCTCAATGCTGCCATCTGCAGCATGCTTTACCTTGTAAAGCCATCTGGAAGTAACCACGGATTTGCCCTCAGGCCTCGGCACCACCTCCCAAACATCATTCTTCATGATAGAATAATACTCCTCCTGCATGGCCTCTCTCCAGACCTGCTGGCTAGCTGCCTCCTCATAGCTAGAAGGCTCAAATTCAAGGATGCTGGTAGCCATTGCCATATAGCTACAAAACCTCTCAGGTGGTCTGCTCTCTCTGACCGGCCTCTTAGGCTCAGCAACAGATGTGGCATCTCTCAAGGTGTCCTGAAGCCACTTGGGCTTCCTCTTCCCTGAGTGCACTTCTCCCACCGGAGAATAAAACTCCTCCTCCTCAACATCAGGAGCCTGAACTCCTGACTGTCTGTCTGCTGTCCTCCTGCCTGCACCTGAACCTGTAGATGCTGAGGTACCGTGTGAACTGTCCATCAGTGGACTCCCCAGTGAACTGCTCTGCGTGCTGCCCATAGCTCCACCCCTCTGACTCTGCGAGCCACTCCCCACTGACGGACCTGACATTGTCATAGATGTACCTCCGGATCCTCCTGATCCCTGCCCACTGGATCCCTGTGACTGACTCAACTGCTGCTGAGGGTCTGGCTAATCCAGATACTCTAACTCCCGTGACCTCCTGAAGGCCCTGTCCTCCTCGAACTTCACATCCCGCCCGACAACAACTTTCCTCTGTGCAGGAATGTAAATCCGAAAGGCCTTGGAGGTCTCACTGTAGCCCACAAAGATACCCTTCTCTGCGGTGGGCTCTAGTTTGGTCCTCTTCTCCTTTGGTATGTAGGAGTATGTAATGCACCCAAAGATACGAAGATGACCAATATCAGGCTTCTTCCCAAAAAAAGCCTCCTCCGGAGTCATGTGCCTCAAGGCACGATGCGGACTCCTGTTCTGCAAGTAAACAGCTGTGTTGCAGGCCTCTGCCCACAAAAACAATGGCAACCCCTGATCATGTAACATGGCTTTGGCAGCCCCTCCGATGGATCCGTTCTTCCTCTCCGCAACCCCGTTCTGCTGGGGGTTGTAAGGAACAGTGAGCTCCCTCCTAATGCCTGCCTCCGCACAATAGTCAACAAACTCTCCAAGGGTGTACTCTCCCCCATTGTCCGACCTCAAGGACTTGATCTTCCGACCTGTCTGTGTCTCCACAAGAGCTCTGAACTCCTGAAACCGCTTGAAGACCTCACTCTTGGTCTTCAAGAAATAGATCCAGGTCCTCCTGGAGTGATCATCAATGAATAAGACATAGTACTCATATCCACTCAAGGAAACATGAGACATCCGACCGCTCACACCGGAATGAATCAAATCAAGTATCCCAGTCGCTTTGCTGTCACTGTTGGGAAAAGGGGATTTGGAAAACTTGCCCATCGCACATCCTCTGCAAGTATCAAAGTGATCAGTACTGAAATCTGGCACACCTGTAGTGATCTCCCGCAAAGTCCTCAAGGCTCCATGATACATGTGCCCCATCCTGCGGTGCCAAATCTCACATAGCTCAGAACTGCTAGCTCTGCTGTCAGTGCTACTGCTCAATGCCAAAAGGGACTGAAATGCAAACTTGTACACCTTTGCATGGCATACACCTATCACTCTAGCTGAATCAGCTGGAGTGCCCCTGGGATACATCAACACCTGTCCTCCCCTGAACAGTACCTCATATCCTCTGTCCTCCAAAGCTGAGACATATATGAGGTTCTTCCTCATCCCTGGCACATAAAGAACATCTGACACTTTCAAGGGAGGTTTAGACTCCCTCTGAAATGTCAATGTTCCCACACCGACTGCTCTAACAACTCTGTCATCACCGAGTACTACCTCTATATCAGTGCCACTCTCTGAAAGCTCTGAGAAGTACTCATGGACTCCTGTCATGTGACGTGAAGCCCCACTGTCCACATACCAGATACCCGAAGATGCTCCACTAGTCGAGGGAAATGCATGCTCCCTCTGAACCTTTATGGCAGATATCCTGCACTAGTGGACTCACACGCAATGAACCCAAACTCCCGGTCAAAGCGATCTGCAAAGTCCTCAACCTCTGCTGATGCTGCCATGCTCTGGTTCTTCCCCTTCTTCTTCTTCTTCTCCGAACACACAACTGCATAGTGTCCCATCTTCTGACAATTCCAACACTTCACTTTGGAATAGTCCTTCTGTGTGTTATCCTGTTTACCTTTACCTTTGCCTTTGCCCCCACCATTGCTTGTGGAAGCCTGCTTCTTCCCTTTGCCTTTCTTGCGTCCTGCCAACAGTGCTACATCCTCATCCTGCTCAACCGGCTTGGCTGCCCCAAGCTGACCTTTCCTGATCTCTGTCTGAATGCAATCATCCCAAAACCTCTCCCATGTGGGAAGGGTCTCACGTGCACAAACCCCATCAACAAAGTTCATCCATGAACGGGGGAGGCCATTCACTGCAATCCGCACCAACTCAGTGGGTGGAATGGCCTCTCCAATCGCTGCCAACTCATTTCTCACATTAGTAATCTTTGTGAGATATCCAGCTGCACTATCAGTCTTACCCATCTTAATGTTCTTCAGCTTCTCCTTCAGGACTATTTTCCGGTTTTCATTGGTACTCTGGTAGAGGTTGGTCAATGCTGTCCACATCTCATGAGCATTTCTCTTTCCTCTCACATGAGGAATGCAATGGTCTTTGATTCCGTCTAGAATCAGTGTCTTACCCTTGTTGTTCTTTTTATTATATGCTGCCAACTGAGTAGCATCAGTAGGCACATTTACAGGGTTCTGTGCGGTATGCACCATTATGTCTCAAACTTCCACCTCCTCAAAGATACTCTGCATTCTCTCCTTCCAAACACTGTAATTGGTATGCCCATCCAACCTATCCTCCACCCTTAATCCCAGTGACATCCTGCTGTCCTAAAAACTGAAGAATAGCACTGCTGTAGTAAAGGTAAAAATTCTGTTTATGAAAAAATCAGCTTGCTGAAATTTTCTGAGTGAAAAATCAGCAGGCTGTATTTTTCTCCTTGCTGTCCCAAATTGCACTTCAGCACTCAAGCTCTGATACCATGTAGAAATTTCTGTTTTCCCACCCCGGTTTTCAGTTTCACCTTATTACTCCAAAATAGTTAAATGCCCTTTCCCATATCCATACATTTAACACGCTGGAAAATAAATTTTGCTGAAAACACAAATTCTGGAAAAATTACAGAATGCTGGAAAATGTAGAAATAAATATCAGCACACATAAAACAGTCATTCACACATTTTGACACATATATTTTTGGTCAACATGACCTTGGAAAAACCCCCTACAACTCTTGGGGAAAACCAGTTCGAAAGCTCCTTCTTATTTCTGGAAAATGCTTTTTACAGTGAGAGAAATATTCAGCAAAAAAATCAGCAAACAGACTTTACAACTTATCTCGTTTTCCGTGCTTAACCACCGCCTCGGAAAATGTGCAAACAACAAAAACAGAACAGCAATAAATGTTGTACGTCCTCCTCGATTTTCGTGCCCAGAAATCTGCAATAAATGCAGCTGTACGGCCTCCTCAAAATCTGTGCAAACAACAATAAATACTGTTGTCCAAAATCTCGATTTTTGTGCCAAAAACACAACAGAACTTTGTTGTACGGAACAACCCTTTGCTGCCTTGATTTCTGTGCCCAATCTTGCTGTACGGCCTTGCTGTACGACCTCATTTTCTAGAAAACCGTGCCCAAAAATTCTGCCTTTCACTGTGCTAACTCAGCTGTACGGTCTTGCTGAAATGCGGCCTTGGAAAGTGTGCCAAGCTGCTGCCTCCTTCTCCTCACTGCCTAGAAATCTCCCTTGCTCTCTTGCTCTCCTTCTCTCAATCTGCTCATGAAAGAATGAATGACCTTTTCCTCCTTTCCCTCCTTTAATCTAACCCTAAGTGACTTTTGGGGAATCCCTAAATCCAATGGCTGAAATAGATTGAGATCTAGGGCTGAGATTAAATGCTCATTTAAATCTCACTTTCTATTTTTTAATTCACCCCACTTTAATAAAGACAAACTTAGTCATTTATTTCCAAAGTCACTTTTCCTTTCTAATTTTACATTGACTTTATTAAAGTCACTTTAAAATTAGACTTTGGTAACTTTATCACTTAAAGTCACTTTTAAATTAGATTTGACTTTATAACTTTATAAAGTCACTTTAGTAACTTTATCACTTAAAATCACTTTAAAATTAGATTTGACTTTATAAAAATTATAAAGTCACTTTAGGAGAAAAATTAAATTCTTTTGGACACTTTTCCCTAGGCCAAAAATCAAAGCCTTAGGGAACCACCTGTCCTCCGGTACCAAATTTCAACAATCCATGACATCAAGAACAGGAATTCAGTTACAAGTGAAAATTACTCTATCTCTACATTTGACTAAGTGCTTTGATAATTGACTTGATGAAAGATTAGCTAAGTGAAATAAGAGAATACATAAGCAAGCTCACAAGTAATTATCAAGAAGAGAATTTGAGTTAATCACTTCCCCTACAAATTCTCAACAGGGGAGTGTGCAGTACTACTGTAGATCCATAATCCCTCTTAGGAGGAGGCCCAACTTGAGTTATGTATATATACACACTCAAACTTCATTTGTAACATCATCTTGTGGGATCATACTTTGGCCTACAACAATTATTATTATCTACAAGTGATTAAGCATATGGGCACTATATCTTCGACATTAATCTCATTAAGAATGGATTAATGTGCTCCCCCATCTGCATCTGGATCATCCAGAGCTTCTGCTCCAAGTACATCTTCCGCTACTCGGAAGTTCCTCTGTATAGCAAGGACAAGGCCTCCCATATCTCCCTGGTTGTGTTCTTGCCAGCTATATGAGAGACTATATGATCCTTGAAACCATCAAGGATAAGTCTCTTGGCCTTTGCCATATTGGACTTGTACATTTTGTTCTGATCCGGATTTGTAGGTACAACAACCACGTTATCCACGAACGCCTTGAGATCATATTCGTCCAAAAGGAATTTGATTCTTTCCTTCCAAATCACGTAGTTGGAGGAACCCTCCAACCGATCCTGATCTCTAAGTCCATGAGATGCCATCTCAGTGGAAAACTGTCAAACTACTCCCTCTTTCTCCTTACTGCGTAACTTCTAGGCTAGCTTACACATTTACTGATGGAGTTGGTAAGTTTGCTGCCCAGCAAATGAGAAATGTTGAATTCCTCGGTAAGGAACTCACTGAGGAAGAATTCCCTCACTATGTGCTTTTCTTGTTTGTCTGACGCTTCTCTACCTAGCAACTGCTTGCAGAAAAATTGCGTCCCTCTGGCTCTGCGTGAAGGCTTTGTGCTACTCCCTCTGCCTTGGCAAGATCTCGATCCGTAAGTCTTACCTCTCTGTCAAATCACTCAGAGAGAGACCACCTCGAAAAATTCAGCCCTCCTGGCTAGAACTGCGCAATCCCTCTGGGGATTCGATCTGTTGCTGCTACAGTATTCAACTTTCACTTCAGTGCTAGATCTGCTCTTCCTTTTTCACATCAAACACTCTGATACCATGTGAAAATTCCTAGATCTAACAATTGTTGATTTATGGTAGCATGGGATGTGCTCTAGCCTTGTTATTTTGGTATATAGGCTAAGACACATGTATTCCATAAAACCCAGAAATGGTTTTGGAAAATTCCACTTAGAGATGATTTAATTAAATTAATTAATCATTTTTTAATGTTTTCCTCAGTATAAACTTACGGAATTTGATTAATTAAAGTGTATTAATTAAATCAAGTGTAAATCTTCTAGATAAAGTCATGGATCACCTCCAAGTTAATCTTAGCCCTTGATTATGTTTTAATCTGGACCGTTGAAGAGTCAATGGAAGATTATAAGAAGGAGGGTGAGGGGCCTATGGAAAACACACTTGACACTTGAGCCATTGAGAATTTTCGAATTTGTGTGAGAAGACACAGCTTTTGATTAAGAACAAATCACTAGGGTTGGGTTTGATAAGTGATTTGATTCAGTGATCAGATCCGGAGAGGGGCAGAAGCAGAGATTGGTCAAGAGGGCCAAGAATACATTTCAGAGAGAGACAACATCAATGCAGGAGAGAGACAACACAGTTTCTAGCTAGGGTGACGCAATTACTGCAGAGAATCACGTAGAGCCAGCGTAGTGTCTCTTGGAGTCAGTCCGGAGAAAGATAGAGGCTGGGGTTCTGAGCCAGGAGAGTCAAGATCCAACTTCAGATCAGCCAAATCAGCTACAGGAAGGGGTGAGACACTCCTTCTAGCTTTCCTACGTAGGCTTATGCAGATCTAGCATGAGCAATCACGCAAAGGCAGTGAGGGCTTCATCAACGTTGTTTTGATCAGCGAAAGACTTGCTGAGTGAGGTATATCTCAGTCATTTTTGCTGTCTAGATTTCTCTAAAGGGTTTGTCGGATGTTGGCACCCTAGTTGTATTCAAGATTCTGCTGCTTAATAATACAAACCCTCAGATCTACTGCACTAGTTTTCCCAAGTTGGGTTTTTTCGAGGACTTAGTCCAAAAATAACTGTGTCAATGTGGTTGTTTTTCATTGAGTTTTGTTCATATTGTTTCAACACTGAGATTTATTCCGCAATATTATTTGTGTAGACTACTTTAGTAATTAATTTGGTATTTCAATGTAATGAAATAATTATCAAATAATAGGAGAAGTAATTCATATTTGTTGCAGTAAGAATCCAGATCTAGGATTTTTCACATGGTATCAGAGGATATTTAAGTTGAAGTGCAAGAGAAACAAAGAGAACCAACAGATTAGCACTGCAGAGTCTGGGATCTGCGTAAGCAGCAACAGACCCTCCCAGAAAATTACCCTGTTTAGGCCAGGAGGGCATTCTAGTGTAGAAAAGGCTCCCTCTGAGGGAGTTGACAGAGGGGTAAGTTTTTTCAATTGCAGAAGAGGCAACGTAGCAAATCAGCGTAGCTGAAGGATGCAGTTACTGCACAGCAGTAAGAGCTGGTGCATAAGCGTCAAAAAATTATGAAAAACACAGTTGGGGATTTCTTGATCTCAAAGGGTTTCTTACTCAAAGAAACTTAGTTTTTTCCCATGCAGCAACAGAAGAAGTGACTTACTCCACAAGAAGTGCGTAAGTCAAAGTTGAGCAAAGGGTTAGAGAAAGGTATCGACAGTTGAGGAGATGGCCAGCAACGGACTGCGTGACCAAGATAGATTGGAGGGTGCCTCCAACTATGTTATCTGGAAATCAAGGATAGAATTTTTCCTTGATGAACACGATTTGAAAGTCCTCATAGACAGCGCAGTTGCAGAACCTCTTAATCCAGCACACCTGAGGCAGTTCAAGAAGAATATGGCTAGTGCCAAGAGATTGATCCTAGATGGAGTGAAGGATCACATTGTACCTCACATAGCCGCCAAAAACACTGCTAGAGAAATGTGGGTTGGGCTAGAAAAGCTGTACCAAGGATCTTCCGAGCAACGAAAGATGTACCTTGAAGAGAAGATGCGGAAAATCAAGATGCAGAAGGGAGAGCGTTTTGACTCCTTCTTGTCTCAAATTCAGGAGAACCGAGATCAACTGTCTACAGTAGGATCTGCTCCTAAAGACTCAGAGCTAGTAAGGCTCACGCTGAACTTTGTTTCCGAAGATTATCAAGTCTTCGGCCAAAGTATATTGGGCAGAGAAAGGCTTCCAGTATGGGAAGCAATGTGGGTAGCATTACAGCAAGAGGAGTTGAGGAGAGATCTCCTAAAAATCCACTTGGAGGATGGCAATAGCAGTTCAAAGGTCAAGAAGGAGGAAGAAGATAACACTGCCCTTGCATCAAAAGTGCATTAGAAGCAGAAGAAGAAAGATCTATCCAAGATCAAGTGTTTCCGGTGTGGATAAATGGGGCATTATGCCACACAATGTCCTCTTAAGAAAAAATATAAATAGGAGAAGGAAGATCCATATGCAGGAGCTGCCAAGATTGAGGCAGAGAAAGATTGTGCTATGTTAGTTCATATTCCAAAAGGAGAAAAGTGGGCCGATTTGGATTTGTAGATCTAGAATCTACAAGGAGTCGGGATCCTTGAGTATTTCCAAAACTCTTGGATCACATGTGAGCTACGACAGCCTAAAGACAGTAGCAGGATGGACAACAATAGTAGAAGAAGATGAGATGATGCAGTGGTTAGCAGTACTAGAGCTTGATCAGCGCAGAGAATAAGTAGCAACATCCTAGTGCAGAGCAGTGCTCACGCAGTGCAGAAGCAACAACAACGCAGTGTTTTCAGAGAGCTAGTGCAGAAACTAACAGCAGTAAGTCTTAGATTTCAGTTGCAAATTTACTTGTCCAATTTCGGATGTTTTTCTGTTGCAATTAGCAACAGTAGCAGCAGTACAGCAACAACAGAGATGAGCAGCAGCAACAGCAGATGAGCAGCAACAGCTGCAGATGAGCAGCAGTAGTGCAGTGCACAGAGAAGTAGCGCAGTGCAGAGTGGTGCTCACGCAGTGCAGAGCAGTGCAACAGCATGGTTGCAGAATTTAGAGGGAGTTGCAATACAGTGGCAGTTGGCAGTAGCAAGTAGAGTCAGCAGCAGTACAGTTGCAACATTTTTTCTTGTGCAGTGTTGGTGAGCAGCATCAACAGCACAACAGAGATGTTACAGAAATCAGATCAATAGCACATTGAGTTGTTTTGCTAGAGCACTTTCCTCGCTAAGAGGGAGTGTTGATTTATGGTAGCATCAGATGTGCTCTAGCCTTGTAATTTTGTATATAGGCTAAGACACATGTATTCCATAAAACCCAGAAATGGCAAGATCTCGATCCATAAGTCTTACCTCTCTGTCGAATCACTCAGAGAGAGACCACCTCGAAAAATTCAGCCATCCTGACTAGAACTGCGCAATCCCTCTGGGGATTCGATCTGTTGCTGCTACAGTAATTCGGCCTTCAATTCAGTGCTAGATCTGCTCTTCCTGTTTCACATCAAACGCTCCGATACCATGTGAAAATTCCTAGGTCTAACAATTGTTGATTTATGGTAGCATCTGATGTGCTCTAGCCTTGCAATTTTGTATATAGGCTAAGACACATGTATTCCATAAAACCCAGATATGGTTCTGGAAAATTCCACTTAGAGATGATTTAATTAAATTAATTAATCATTTTTTAATGTTTTCCTAAGTCTAAACTTAGGGAATTTGATTAATTAAAGTGTATTAATTAAATCAAGTGTGAATCTTCTAGATAAAGTCATGGATCATCTTCAAGTTAATCTTAGCCCTTGATTACGTTTTAATTTGGACCATTGAAGAGTCAATGGAAGATTATAAGAAGGAGGGTGAGGGGCCTATGGAAAACACACTTGACACTTGAGCCATTGAGCATTTTCGAATTTGTGTGAGAAGACACAGCTTTTGATCAAGAACAAATCACTAGGGCTGGGTGTGCTAAGTGATTTGATTCAGTGATCAGATCCGAAGAGGGGCAGAGACAAAGATTGGTCAGGAGGGCCAAGAATACATTTCAGAGAGAGGCAACATCAACACAGGAGAGAGACAACGCAGTGTCTCTTGGAGTCAGTCCGGAGAAAGATAGAGGCTGGGGTTTTGAGCCAGGAGGGTCAAGATCTAGCTTCAGATCAACCAGATCAGCTACAGGAAGGGGTGACACAGTCCCTCTAGCTTGCCTATGCAGGCTTACGCAGATACAGCGTAACCAATCACGCAGAGGCAGTGAGGGCTTCATCAGTGTTGTTTTGATCAGCTGGAGACTTGCTGAGTGAGGTATATCTCACAATCATTTTTGCTGCCTAGATTTCTCTAAAGGGTTTGCCGGATGTTGGCACCCTAGTTGTATTCAAGATTCTGCTGCTTAATAATACAAACCCTCAAATCTGTTGCATCGGTTTTCCCAAGTTGGGTTTTTCCGAGGACTTAGTCCCAAAATAACTGTGTCAATGTGGTTGTTTTTCATTGAGTTTTGTTCAGATTGTTTCAGCACAGATTTATTCTGCAGTATTATTTGTGTAGACTTCTTCAGTACTTACTTCGGTATTTCAATGTAATGAAAATTATCAAATAATAGGAGAAGTGATTCATATTTGTTGCAGTAAGAATCCAGATCTAGGATTTTTCACAACAATCTCAAGAATCCTACTACAACCAGCTGAATCTACTTCATCTACTGGTAATTTACATTACACAGTTATTTTCAGATTACTTCTGGAAATATTGAAGTAAATTACAGAAGTAACCTACACTTAATTAAATAGGCTCATCAAGTATTGCAAGGAGAACCTAGCTGCAAAATCCGACATGAAGGATCTGGGACTGATGCATTATTTTCTACAGTTGGAAGTTTGGCAGCAGAACGGTGAAATCTTCCTTGGTCAAGGGAGATATGCTATAGAAATTCTAAAGAGGTTCAGGATGCATGAATGTAGACCCATGGCTACTCCAATGATCATCAACTGGAAGAAGATTGATTTGTCCGAAGATGATGCTGATCCTACCTTGTATAGGCAGCTCATAGGGTCCCTGATGTATCTAGTCAACACTAGGCCAGACATCTGTTACGTTGTCAACACCCTCATTCAGTTCATGGTGGAACCAAGGAGGGCATATTGGGCAGCAACCAAGCATGTTCTCAGATACATACAAGGAACAATCAAGCATTGATTAAGATACACCCGAGGCAATGACATTAGACTGAGTGGGTTCACTGATGCAGATTGGGCTGGAAGTTCAGTAGATCGGAAAAGTACCAATGGGTACTATTTCAACATTGGATCAAGGATGACTTCCTGGTGCAGTAGGAAACATAAGTCCGTAGCTCTGAGCTCTGCTGATGTGGAATATATGGCAGCCATCACAGCTTCGTGTGAAGCCATATGGCTTAGGAAGTTGCTTGTGAATCTACTCAAGGAAAGATGGAAGCGACCAACATTCTATGTGATAATCAGAGTTGCATCAAGCTCTCTGAGAATCCTCTGTTTCATGATCGGTCAAAAAACATTGACATCAAGTGTCATTTTATTAGAGACTGTGTCCAACGGGGAGTTGTATAGTTGCAGTACACTCCGACAGGAGAACAGGTGGCAGACATCTTTACTTAAGCTCTAGGAAGAACAAAGTCTGTTTATTTCAGAGAGAAGATGGGGATGATCAAGAATCCGTTTCAATAGCATAAATGGACAAGTGTGAGTGGCTGGTAAAGAGTGGTCACACTGTTGTGTGACCCTTGAAGTCTCCCCAAATAGGAACTCATGATGGATGCTGTTATCCCTATTCTATTGCTTGAGTCCTTCCAACTTTCCCTTATGTCCTTTAGCTAAATCATTTAGTGCCTTTAAGATGCTACCAAATGTTGCTTCCCCTTTGCTCATTGACACCCCCATATTTGCCAACCCTACTGCCTTTGGTGGGTAATGTTCTGCCTCCCTCCTCGTTCATAGGAAAAAATCCCCACGATTGAGCTAAGAACGAAGCTTTGATACCACTGTAATATCCCCAAATGGGAAAATGATAGTAATACAAGCAACAATAGACTAAAACTACAGCAAAATAAATTACACCATCAATACATGAGAAATTGAAGCCAAAAGATGAGCTGAGCCATTTTATTAATGTTGAGAATTGAGTACAAAAGGTGCTGGAATAGGTGCACTTGGGCCTACTCAAGGTAGGATGGAATACTTCTCAACCCAAGCTGAAATGACTCTCTGCAACTGGCTCTGCGTGGTGCTGGTGCTGCGATGCTCTGCCCATAAATGTTGCTGCTGGCTGACTTCGGACTGCTGATTTTGCCGCTTCCACTGCTTTGAAAATTCTGGGCTTTTAACCTCGGACTCTACTCGCAAATCTCACAAAAACCCGCAAAGGAATTGGCCAAATGTTGACCCTGGAATTTCGACCCTATTTTCCCCTAACTCCACTAGCTGTTGGTTGATTTAGGATCTCTGTTTGACACCTCAAACCTGCCCAGAAAGTTCTACCAAATTAATCTTGGCTTCTCCCCAACAAACCCATAAAGACCCATAAAAGGTTCACCCTAGTTTTGACCTCGGAAATTAGCCCTCTTGGGCTTGACTCACCCAGCTGTTGGGAAATTTGACTGCTTGCTAGAACAGCTGGTAGATGTCTCCAAAATGCTTCCAAAATCCCTTGTAGGAGGTGGCTAGCCTCTCCAAATCTTCCGACTGAACTCCTTTGCTCTCCCACACTCCTGACACTTCTTCTAGACTGCACTACGCAGTCTCTGCTGCCTCTATGCAGTCCTGAAGGGACTATGCACTCCTGCTGCTGCTACTATGTCAACTCCTCAACAAAATTGTGGAACTACTCTCCTGAGCGGGCACTCGAAGTCCCCCGAGGTAGAGGTTGAGATCGCTGCCTGAAGATCTCGTGTGCTAAACAACGCGATAGACTTGGCACCTGACACAAGCATGCTATGTCAAGATGACAATCAAAATAGAAGATGAATGAATGAGGAAATGAGTTGCCTTCTTTGCCTTTTATCAATTGAGCCCCCAACATTCCCTTGGACCCACCATGGACTGCGCAGTCCCCTCATCTAGCAACTCACTGCGCTGCCCCCATAGAGCCTCTCCCACGCTACCACCTAGGGAGTTGTCTCCAAATCGAATGTTGGCCACATGAACCCTACTAAGGCCGCCATTTTTCCTTGTCAACTATAGGAGTAGGTTGTAGTTTTTCCCTTAATTATTGATTACGGGTCTCGACCCACCTTATTTCTGCTTGACATTAGAAACATCAAAATTTATCAAAACTTAATATCCTAATTAGTAGAATTGCTAATTGGGGATATTATACTATCACTGTTGCATCTGTACTACAGCTCCCTCTCAAGTGTTGCATCTACTATGCTATTAACTATGAAAATTTCTGAATCCAAATTACAAAAACCCTACTGCAGTGTTCTGATTTACTTCTACTTGTTTTAATTAATTAACAAGTTATTTTTCTGAAATATTTAGTAAAACATCAATGTAAACACTACTGCAGGCTACACATACATACAGATCAAGAACTGAAGAATAAAGCCCACATGACAAATGACACAATATTTTTCGGACAAATGTCCCCACAAAAACCCAATGCGAGAAAACTGGTGCAGCAACTCCTAGAGGATTTTATTATTATGCAGAATTCTGAATACATTCAAGGGCACTAGACACGGTTTGCGCAAACAGAAAAAATCTCAGAGGATGTACCTCTATCACTCGGAGACAGAAAATATAGCTGATTTAGCTGAGGCTTCACACCTTCTAGATTTGCTGAAAACGAGCCCTTTCTGGCGCACTGGAACTCCAACGCTGCCTCTCCAGGCACTGCGTCAGCCTTAAGGCCTTGCGTGGGCAACTCTTCAAGAGGAGGAGATGAGAAGAGATCTGGTCAAGTGAAAACTTGACGATAGCAGCAGGAGCGGATCGAAGAATCCGGAGGAGGAGGAGAATATGGCCCTCACATCGAAGGGATAACAAAGGAAAAAGAAACAAAAGAGAGATGTTTCGAAGGTGAAGTGTTTTAGATGTGGCGAGATGGGCCACTTTGCATCACAATGTCCTTTGAAGAAAAAGGACAAGGATGAGAAGCTCGATCCAAAAGTTGCAACCGTGAAGATCCAGTAGGATGATTTTTCCATGAGTGCCCACACATCTCCAAGAGGGTGATGGGGCGATATTGAACTGTAATTTCGCAAGAAATTCAGTTGGGTAGGATCCTTGAGGATCCCACCTCTTGCATCAAAACCTTGCTATGACTGCCCATGATCAGGAGTAGTGGGATAGAGGAGTTTTCAGTGGGAGCCAAGGAGTGATGGAGTGACAGTTGCAGTGGGTAGCAGCGCCTACTTCTGAGTAGCGCAGAGCAGAGCAACAGCAACATAGTGCAAAGCAGAGGCAACGCAGTGCAGAGCAGCAACAGCGTAGTCCAGAGCAGCAAAAACGCAGTGCATCAAAGGGACAACGTAGTAGCTATCAGCAGTCAGAGCCTTCAGCACCAAGGTGCATCCACTGAACGCTTGTTCAATTTTTTCATGATTTCAGTTGCTTCTCTCAGCAACTGAGTTGCAGTGCAGATGCAGTGTTAGCAGTGGCAGTGCTAGCAACATTTGAGAGGGAGCTATAATACAGATGCAGCAGTGGTAGTGGGAGTGTCATGGGAAACAATACAGTTGCAACAGCAACACAGTGGTTGGTGGACAACTTGTCAGATATCAGCAACGTAGAGGATGCTTCAGGGTCAGAGTAGTATGCAGCAGACATGTTGTTAGTGCACTTTCCTCGCTGAGAGGGAGTGTTGATTTTTGGTAGCATCGAAAGTTATCTAAGTCCCAAAATTTGTGGAGAGGCTTAGGCACTAGTATTCCAAAGAAACCAGAAACCGTTTGTGAAAATTCCACTCAAAATATGTTTCATTGTGAAAATTAATTATTTTAATGGGGACCCTAAGTCTAAACTTAGGGAAATTAAATAATTAAAGGGTATTAATAAAACAGAGTGAGAATGATCTAGAAAAAGAAACATCAAGTTAAGTTATAATCTTAGTCATTGATTAGAGATCTAATCTCGACCATTGATGTCTCAACGAGAGGACTATAAAAAAAAGCTTGAGGGTCATTTGGAAAGACACACCGAGTGAATCTAGAGATCAAATTATTTTGAGGGAGCAGTGTTCGGACAAAGATCAGATCTAAGTGATTCCAACGCAGAGAGGGGAAAAGATAGCTTTCGGAGAGAGTGATTTTCTCAGCCGGAGAATCATCAACAAAGAGAGGCAAAGAGACATCCAACATAGCCAGCATAGGGCTACGCAGAGGTTGCGTAGTGGCTGAGAGGGTTTCTGAGATTTTGTTGTTGGATCAGTTCTAGAAGCTGGGATCCAAGGTGTGAGACCAAGAAGCTGAGATTTGTGATTCCAGGAGTCAGATCAATCGATAGCTAGGGTGACGTAGTGCCAAGAGGAGGTGACGCAGTGCTTATGCAGTCACTACATAGAGACAACGCAGGGACCTCTAGGGGCATCTCTGCTAGTGTCCGGATTAGCTAGAGTTACCAATGATTGAGTGAGATAAAACACACATTCTTTCTGCCAGTATTTCTCTCTCTGTAATTGAATAATGTTGATTTTTTTTTGTAGCATCGAATGTGCTCTAGGTCTGAAATTTTGTGGAGGGGCTAGAACACATGAGATCTCCAAGACCCAGAAATTGTTTGGAGAAAATTCCACCCAGAGTGCAAGTTATTCAAAAAATTAATTATTTTTATTGGAGCCTAAGTTAAAACTTAGGGAATTAAAATAATTAAAGTGAATTAATTTAATGTGGGTGAGAAGGTTCTAAGTGACGAGAATCAATTATGTTTTAATCTTAGTCGTTGATTAAAGATTAGATCATGGTTGTTGAATTATCAACAGGAAAAGTATAAATGAAGACTTGTGGGTCAGTTGGAGCCAAGCCGGCCAAATACTCAGTAACCTGAGGGAAGTCGATACTCTAGGAGAAGAGTTAGATTTCAGGAGGAGAGTTGTAGGGTGAAGGAAGAGGAGGGTTTCAACAGAAGTTAGAGACTGAGAAGGAAGGGTGCAAATCAACAAAGAGATAGTGCAAATGGACAATGCAGAGAGGCAGCACAGCTAAGGACGTAGTCCTCACGCAGAAGAGGACGCAAAGGTGACGCAGTGAATATTGGAGGGTCTCCAAGGTATCAGAATTTCTCCAGTGACTGGAGGAAAATTATCTCAGGTGTTTTTGTAAATGTTTGTCCATGATTTTGCAAATCATTCCTTCTAAAGAGATTGTTGCTGAAGAATAATAGATAAACCCTCATCTGCTGCACCGGTTTTCCCGCATTGTGTTTTTCCAGGGACAATTGTCCAAAAAAAACTATGTTGATGTGATTGATTCTTGTGCTTTCATTTCACTGTTCATTTCTCTATGTAATTATGTGATAACTACATTAGAATTTATTTCATTTTTTACTGAAGGGTTTTTGCAAATAACTTATGGAGAAGTATAAGTAGGAGAAATAAATCAGTTATTGCAGTAGAATTTCGAGATAGAAATTTTCACACGGTATTAGAGCAGAGATCGGGCAATAGGGTTGGAGATTCTGCAATGATTTGTGGTCTTGATGCTGCTAGATCAACAACTCGAAGGGGCTCACGAACTTCTCCTCGGAAAGAGGAAAGCACGAAAGATACGATGGATCACGACATTTCTCTATTGGCTTCCAAATTGGAAGAAGAAGTTGCTTGTTTGTCAAGCTATGCTTCCTCTGAGGTTTGGTATATTGATAGCAGGGCTTCTGTGCACATGACGGGTGTTGTTACTTAAGAGACAATCCCTCGGTTGTGAAAGGAATCAGTGCTTAAGACATTTTAAAAGTATGTCACAGAAATAATTTTATCATGAGGTCTCTGTTCTATCCCTCTAGAAACTAGTTTCTAAAACCCCTAATGATTTGGAATAATAAAAGATTTCACAATGCCATTGACTACTGATATCTAAATGAAAAAGAAGAACTATAGAGGAAACTCAAAGTAATATGATGTAAACACAGAATCTATTACTTTTAAGTTTCAGAGAGAATTCATGGAGAGAGAGGGAACTCAAAGCAATATGTTGTAAACACAGAATCTATTACTTTAAAGTTCCAGAGAAAATTTGTGAAGGGAGAGGAGATGGAGTGAAGGAGTGCTCATTAAGGCTATTTAACTCTTACTTACAAACGTAAATCAAAGACCAACTGCTTCTTTACTTCACTTCCTTCAAGGAAGAAACAACATAAAATGACACAAGAAACATGAATCACCATCAACAGTTACAGGAAACTTGCTGCTTCTTTCATTCCCCCATTAGAAAGAAGTACAAAATGTAGTCTCCAACAGGTCCAGAACTCAGAACCCTTCCTCTCCCTTCCTTTCTTCCTTAAATACAAACAAGAGCAATTTGTGACTGCTCGAGCTTCTTGAAACTCCTAGACTGCCTAAACTGTTAAACTACTTATTACATTGCAATCGAAGACATCATTGTAGCTTCGATTTTAACAAAGAAAACAAAATTAAACTTGAAATATAATCCTTTTGATGAATTTGATTTGTTGCTGATGTGTCTCCTTCCGTTTCTGCTGTGATATCCTAACAGTCTGCATAAACACATCTCCACCTGACTCTGCCCATTCTTTTGCGTTTCGAACACTGTCATCATGTCACCTACCACTCGACTCTGCCCATGCTTTTGCATTTCGAACACAGTGATCATGCCACCTACCACTCGAATCTGCCTCTTCCGCTCATGCCCGCAGCGTTTAGTCTTTGATTAAGGAAATGCTGCAAACGCATATCGTTGTTTTGCACGTAGCGTTGGGTCTTTTCTTACCCGAGTCTGCCCTGCATTCAAACTTTCCTTTGTAACTGCCGTAAGACTAGACTTTAAAAGATATTCCATTACCTTTGAAAAACTATATCGCATTCGTCGCATTTCAGCATTCCAACTTTCTACGTTATAATCCGCTTTTGCCCTCCGATGCGATTTTTACAAGGGAAAAGCCCATGTACCCGGACTTAAAAACCTTTATACTTTAGCGATAACTTCCATCGCGTCCGCTTCGTTATCACATTTTGCATTTTGGCATTCATAACATATTCATGAGCGCCATTCCTCCTGAGCTTACGATGTGTCATGTGCGATGTGCGAGAGGGTCCCACGGTCAGACTTTAAATACTTTAGATTCGAGCTTCGAACTATATCGCATTCGGTCCTCGTATTGCATTTCGCTTTCAGCATTTATAACATATTCCTTAGCGCCATTCCTCCCGAGCTTTGCGATTGCGATTTGCAATATGTGATCAGGCCTTCCTCATGCAATTACGATTAAGCCTCCGAACATTGTTCTGCACGTATATTTGCACGACTCGAGCCTGACCTGTGTGCAATGTTCTAAACACATCAACCGGCCTGACTTCTGAACTATTCTGCACGCGAATAAGCCCGACTTGACCCTTGCTGCACGCTTTTCTTCTTTGTTGCTCCTCTGGCTTAGATTACGCCTCCAATGTTGCTGCTTCCCATATTTTGGTTCCAGTGCACATGTGATGATAAATCCTCGTTGAGCTTGTGGTTATCCTTTTGAGCATGTTGCAGGTCTTCTTGAAATTTTAACAACTGTTCCTCAACAACCTTGAATTGCTAAGAACCTCTCTTGACTTTTAGTTGAGTCAAATTATGCTACAATATCTAGCTCCAATTGGGGACATCACTTTGGTAGCAAAGCGCTGAGAACTTGTAGATCATTAGCCTTTATTGGGCACGGAGTCAAAGAGAACTTGTGGATCAGCAGCCTTCATTGGGCATGGAGTCAAAGAGCACTTGTAGATCAGTAGCCGTTATTGGGTAGGGAGTCAATCCCAAATGGGAGTTGATCTAGTATGAAATCCTCCCGAAACCTGCTACACTTTGGACTTCTTCCTTTATTCTGAAACTGAAAATACCGAACAAGAAATACTACAACTAAAAATTCCCAACTTCTAAGCTTATTTATACACAACTCCTATATATGTATTCATGTCTGAACTTAATCAGGTGAAGTTAGCCTTCCAATGGCACCAATCCAACATCTGCATGTTAGACCTAATGCCTCCACACTGTTGAAATTTGAAGACCACAATAGGGAGGTACCATGAAAGTTTTTCAGATACAAAGGTTTGCACATACCTTTGCATAAATGTTTGTTGCTGAAAAAAGAAAGTTTTCATATAATCAGCCACTAGATCATAGAACTGATGAGACCAATTTTCTGTTGCCTCCTTTTCTTGAACATCCTGCTGATTTAGAATTCTTTGAACAGGGCAGCTTCCTTCATTGTTTGACTCCTCAATTTGAGATTGTATGTGAGAAGATTGATTGTTGTTTTCTGCTGACAACCATTTAGGCTAACAAGAGAAATCTAAGGTTTGTTCCTCATAATGCTGATGTTCTTTGTATAAAGCCAATTCTTGACAAAAGTCTTACCCCTCCTGCAAACATACATGAGAAGCTCCACTAGTTTCTCCTTTATTCACAAAATCATTAAAATCATGAAAATTGTAATGATCTGCCAGACTTTCAACGTGTAGTTCAGTTGTTGCAACAAATTTTTTACCAGAATCTTCGGAATGCTTAAATTCTTGTGTTTCAGCAATACAGGAATCCTCTGACACCTTTTGAAAATCCTTGTTCATCTCTGAATTTGCATTCTCTTGTAAAGCAATTCCAACGTTTTCTTGACAGGCCCTCTTATCTTCAACAAAACTTGTTCTTTCAACATGACAGGAAAAATTTCTACAAGCCCACACATTGTCTTCGATTTCCTATGCATAAAGAAACATAACTCCAGAGTGCAAGGCTTCCTCTCCCTACGATAAAAATCCAAGACACTAGAAAGAGCCCTCAAATAGTATATCATAGTTGCACCTTCAGGATGTCGAATTTCTTTTGGCATGCTGAAATAGATTTTTTGAAACCTCCTATTAAACGCAGCGATTGACTCATTACTCTGCCTCTGGATAGAATATAACTCCAAAATGTGCTTTTTGCATGGCTTGTGCTCACCCCAATATCTAAGAAAGATGTCTTGAAAACTCTGCCATGAACTAATTGAACCTTCCTCCAAACACTGGAACCAATCTTGAGCACCCCGCTTTAATGAATGACAAAACATCCTTAACGCCACATCTTCATAGATAATTTGAAATTTGTTGAGAAAGTATTCAAATGCTAGGAGGTGTTGTTTGGTTGCAACCTCATTGTTTTCTCTAGAAAAACTTGGCAAAAATTTAAAGCTTTTTAAAGGATATTGATGAAGAACTGTAGGCAGCACCAAGGGTTTGAAAATCACCTTGGTTCCACACTGGAAAGAAGCGGACTGTTTATGAGGTAGAATGTTATCACCCAAAGATGATGAATCCTCACATTTATGCCTGAACTGTGACAAATTATCTTCAGGAATTGTAATGCAACAGTCATCTCTCCTCTCATATTTAGGAGATAAAGTTGTATCAAGATCAATAATACAACCAGAAGAAAAATCTTCTTTCTCTAATAAAGAATGTACTTTTTGGGCCTTATAATCTGTAATATCCCAGAAGGGAATTTTCAGCAGATCATGCCAGAAAAACGCATTCTTCAGTTAATATGGCTTCAGCTATCATAGAATATGTCTGGAAATTTTCATCAACCAAAATAAATAGCAGCAGCAACCTTTACTCAGCTTTTAAGGGCAAAAAGGTGGGGAAAAGTGAGGATTTTGGCCCTAAAATGAGTGAATAAGGAAATCTGCATAAAATGACGGGTCAAGGTTCTGGAATATGTTATAATAGGTCAAGAGGGACTTCCATGTCGAATTTCAGCTCAAACAAAGGCGTTTTGCTATGTTAAACAGTGCCTCCTTCCCGACTAGTCAAGAAAAACCCTGATTTCCCAAGACTTTGAGTATGCAGAAATTTGCTGAAGCAAGGGCAGCGTATTTTATGAAGGTATGAGATGAAAATCACTATGAATAATCAGAGAATGAGTTTGATAACAAGGCATAGGCTTTCAGCAAGGTTAAACAACAGTTTATATAGAAAAACCCCTCAAAATAGAGGTGCCGCAAGACAAAGATTGATGCATAAACCCTTTCAGCGTTTTCTCCAGAAGATGTGAGACAAGAAGATGAATATATAGCCAATAATATATATAGCAACAAGAGAGAGTAAAAATATTGAAGAAACAACCTCTCAAGAGAAGAAATGCAAGCCTCCACAACACATGTACATAAACATGAAAAGCACTGCTATTTCTGCATAAACCCCAGGCTATGAAAAACGCAGTCTAAGATAGAATGCTTCTCCAATACATAGATATGACAATATATAGCTCAAATACAATAGGGGAGCAAAGCTCTAACCCTTATAAGCAAGAATAACTCAATCCTCCAAGGAATTGGCTGAAATACACAATACGACAAAAATGTCAGAGTTGCTGGGCAGCTACTGCAACTCCAAAATGAAACCAAATAGAGAAGGCTAAAGATGATGAGCAACTGAAATAGACCTCCTCCAATAGATCTCCAAAGTGGAAGGCTGATCCTTACACTTGAGATCTCACTCACAAACCAACTTGCAAACCCTCACTGCAAATATACCATGAAAATAACGCAGATACTGAGAGGGACTGCGCAGTAGAGGCAGAATAACTATTGGCCTGATGCCAAGATATGCAAATCAGCTCCAATATCTCCCAATCTGATCCTCCAAAGGAAAGAGAAACTCTCCCTCTGAAAAACAAGAGGAGGAAGTGGTGTCGTAAAGTCACCAAGGCAACACCCTACAACACAGTATTACGCTACTGCAGCAATAACGCTGTCCTGGAGGATGATGCTAAAAAAATAACCTTGCCCGAGCAGGCACTCGAAGTCCCCCGGGGCTAAGGGTGAGATCTTCGCACGGAGACACTCGGTGCACTAAACAGTGCAGCAGACGGGCTAAACAGCCAGCGTGCCAAAGAAAGACAAATGTCTCACTCAATAATCAATAAATCCAAGAATCCAAGCATGCCTCAAATGAGGAGGCTCCTCCATCTTTTATAGTGTTGGTTTCCCTCCAAAACCCAATGTAGCCTCTCTCTCTCCTCCACATCCTCATCCTTATCCACATTCTCATCCTTATCTGCGCAGAAGCTTGGAGAAACTTCTAGAGTGTCCATAGTCCCCCTCCTCCACGTGGTGTTGGGTCCCCCCTTGACTCCCACTTAAGTCACGACGTTGTGCTACTAGGTGGATGTCTTATTTCATTTAAGTGAGTTTAGACCCTCTTTACTCACTTTTTATTTACTTACAAACTATAGGTGGCAAAATAAACAAAATAGAATATTCCAATTTGTTGTCGCAAATTAGGAATATTACAGTCCCCCCCGCCAAAATGTTGCTTGCTTTCAAGCAACTGCCTGAGCAAGTCTCCTCCTAGCGGATGCTCTCCATCGATGCTGCAAAATATGCCTGGGTCCCAGATGCGCCACTGAATCTCCTCTGTACTCTGCATCATCCTGATATGAAGGGATCTCTCAATGCCAGGATCCCAAACTGATCTCTCATGGTACCAGCCAACCAACAATCCTCCCGGATCCCATCGCCACCATGGCCAATAATAGCCCAAGTCCCATGGCTTGGACTGTGCACTGCCTCTAGCTATGACTGATGAAGACCATGACTCTGGCTGTGCTATATCTGTCATGGTGTAAGCTGTCCCATCGACTGTGTACCAACTCATCACCTCTCTCCACTCAAGGCATGAAGTGAGGAACATCTCTCTCATATGGATCCTCCATTCCCAAGCAATCATCCAAACAAAATGAGCCACCTCCCGACAAGGCAACTCCTGAAAATCTCCTTCCACCTCAAGCTCCGATAATGAAGGTGGGCTGAAAATCTGATCTTGGCAAGCATCATAGCTTACCCCATGCTGTCCTTCTCTCCACTCATGACAAGTGTAGAGTGTATGCTGATCTTGGGCTGCAAAATCATTGCCCTCCAATGGCAAAGTGAAGAAAAATCCTCCAAAGAAGGTTCCTCCAACAATGAAGAACAGGCTGGCCCAAAACAATTCATCCATGAAGAATAGGACATGTGCATCATGGATCATCCTAATGAGATGTTTGTTGAAGGTGTTACATGAGGAAACATAATGCAAACAATCTCTCATAAGGATACAACGTAGTCTCATCCACTGCAACTTCAGAAAATTACATGGCAAGCAATGTACAAGATTCATCACATCTACTAATGGATAGTAAATGGCTGAATATGACAACAACATAAGACCAAACACTTGCCCATGGCTGTACAATGGATGAATATCAATATCATGGCCCACCTCAAAAGAGAACACATATGTAGTAGTGGTGGCCATGCCTCCTCCCATGCTCCCATTAGAACATGTAGTGCAGAGAATGTGAGAATTCTTCCCACTCAAAGACACATCCAACTCATGTGTCTCCCTCATAATCAAGCCTCCTATACAAATCTGATTTATATCAGCAAATGGAGACATGATCAGCAGCAAAATGAAGGAAACGATGAAGGTTACATGTGATGAAAAGAGGTACCAACAGCTTCCCCAACAAGTACAGCGTAGTTTTACAAGTTGCTGCTTGATAAGAGTACAAGGCAAAATGTTTATGTTAAACATGCATGTCTTCATATAATACATGATATAGTGCTGCAAATGAACATACATGAGGTGATAAAACATTTTCCTAAAGCCACAAAAGAGATGGTTGCCTCCATCATGTAGATTGGCCCAATAAAACTCATGGAGCAATATGACAAGCTTGCCCCCTTGTGAAGCAATGCACTGCATAGGAATGGAAAGAGTGTGCAAGACAAACTCCTCACCATATGCTGGAAGTAAGATGGTACATGGATCCATAAATGAGTCCTGCATAGTGTTTTGGCATGCTATGAAGAAAAATGAACCATGTGCTACAAGAAGATAATCCTCCTTATGCTTGGAAATCCAAGTTAAGAAGAATATGCCATAGTGATAAATGTCTCTATCATCATTACCTCCTCTAAGTGCAACAAATATGAAGTGATCCTGGGACCTATGGGTTATAGATCCACCACATCTCTGTTGCGCACACTTCATCCATAATGTTCTGCTCCAAGGTGACAACGCTGTGAGCTCATGCAAATAAGCTCCTGTCAATACAAGACTCTGTTCTTTGACATGCTCCTTGTCAAAGACTCCTCTAATAATGCTGCAACAAATGTGGAATACTCCCCAAGATGGAAGTTCTTCCCCATCATCATCAAATATCAAGGAGATAGTGCCATCTCCTCCTCCTGCAACATTATACAAAGTGTGAGAGAAAATCTGCCCTTGCTCTCCCAAGCAAAGCAACAAGAAATTGTGTTGCCTCCCCATACCTCCATCATACCAATCATGTGATGAAGACACAATGAATGATATGAGTATCATATCAACACCATGCATCCATACTCTATGCTTCTCAATGATGCAAGTATCCAGCCATCTTTCCTCCATCCTCTGATTCTTAGGACGAGTGTTTGCCAAGAGATGGCCAAACTCTTTTAAGAGTAACCAGCGCAGCCAAGCCTCTTGCTGCCTGGTATCATAGATTTGCAGGTAGCCTCCTAGCTCCTTGCTCATCAACCACATCCACTCAATCACTTGTGGATGCCTCCTTCTTCTCCTCATCTTGATACTCCTCCAATGAGGGTTACCATCCTCCAAAATCAAATTTCTGAATTTGCACTTCATAGGGTTTTGAAATGTAAACTTATCAAGGATCAATGAGACCCTATCAAGAATCAAATAGGTGGTAGGCAAAAACCCCCCATCATGATGTGTATGGCTCAAGGGATGTCCAACACAAGCATGAGAGATGTTATCCATCCGAAGATGTCCTCCATCTTCTATCTGCTCTTGTGAGAAGGGAACCGAATCATTGTGTTCCATAGTGTGTTGAAGTGCATCTATAATGAGATCTCTCCTTGAGACCTCCCCTTCATCCATGTTGCAAAGCGCAGTGCAACCAGGCTGCTCTATAGTAGCAATGAGATTTGACCCTTGGTCTACAAGAGTCCCGTCCTCAAAAGTGTTGGCTGGCCCAATTGTTGATGCATGTGGCTACTCATCCATGAGTGGGACAGCGTTTTCACAAGCCTCCTCAAGAGGTGATGTGATCTCTTCTTCTCGATTATAATTGGAAGCGCATGGTACTTCCTCTTCTTTTTCTTCAACCTTCTTGACCTTCTCAACAGTGGCTGCATCTTTTCTGGATCTGAAAAAAAATAAACTATCCTTTTTCACCGTTCCGGTCCTCTTGGGTTTAGACTCACAGGGACTAGTGGATCCCTCATGCATGGGAAGAGGTGATCTCCCAGTAGTACGCTGCAAATCTGAACTCTGTATGCTAGAAACTCCATCCTTTCTGAGCTGACAATAATCTTTGAAGGGAAAAATTGCTTTTAAGTCTTCCCCCATGGACTTCCATTCTCTGAAATAATCTTCAAGAGGTATACGACCATGTTGCCTCGGTACTTCAGGTAAGAATGTAGGCATTGTGATCCTCATATTTTCCATAGATAGCCAGCTCCACAGGCTGAGCCAGAACTATGCTCTGATACCACTGTAATATCCTAGAAGGGAATTTTCAGCAGATCACGCCAGAAAAACGCATTCTTCAGTTAAGATGGCTTCAGCTATCATAGAATATGTTTGGAAATTTTCATCAACCAAAATAAATAGCAGCAGCAACCTTTACTCAGCTTTTAAGGGCAAAAAGGTGGGGAAAAGTGAGGATTTTGGCCCTAAAATGAGTGAATAAGGAAATCTGCGTAAAATGACGGGTCAAGGTTCTGGAATATGTTAGAATAGGTCAAGAGGGACTTCCATGTTGAATTTCAGCTCAAACAAAGGCGTTTTTCTATGTTAAACAGTTCCTCCTTCCCGACTAGTCAAGAAAAACCCTGATTTCCCAAGACTTTGAGTATGCAGAATTTTACTGAAGCAAGGGCAGCGTATTTTCTGAAGGAATATGATGTATTACACTATGAATAATCAGAGAATAAGTTTGAGTACAAGGCATAGGCTTTCAGTAAGGTTAAACAACAATTTATATAGAAAAACCCATCAAATAGAGGTGCCGCAAGACAAAGATGGATGCAGAAACCCTTTCAGCGTTTTCTCCAGAAGATGTGAGACAAGAAGATGAATATATAGCCAATAATATATATAGCAGCAAGAGAGAGTGCAAAATATTGAGGAAACAACCTCTCAAGAGAAGAAATGCAAGCCTCCACAACACATGTACATAAACATGAAAATCACTGCTATTTCTGCATAAACCCCAGGCTATGAAAAACGCAGTCTAAGATAGAATGCTGCTCCAATACATAGGTATGACAATATATAGCTCAAATACAATAGGGGAGCAAAGCTCTAACCCTTATAAGCAAGAATAACTCAATCCTCCAAGGGATTGGCTGAAATACACAATACGACAAAAATGCCGGAGTTGCTGGGCAGCTACTGCAACTCTAAACTAAAACCAAATAGAGAAGGCTGAAGATGATGAGCAACTGAAATAGACCTCCTCCAATAGATCTCCAAAGTGGAAGGCTGATCCTTACACTTGAGATCTCACTCACAACCCAACCTGCAAACCCTCACTGCAAATATACCATGAAAATAACACAGATACTGAGAGGGACTGCACAGTAGAGGCAGAATAACTATTGGCCTGATGCCAAGATATACAAATCAACTCCAATATTTCCCAATCTGATTCTCCAAAGGAAAGAGAAACTCTCCCTCTGAAAAACAAGAGAAGGAAGTGGTGTCGTAAAGTCACCACGACAACACCCTACAACACAGTATTATGCTGCTGCAGCAATAACGTTGTCATGGATGATGATGCTAAGAAAATAACCTTGCCCGAGCAAGCACTCGAAGTCCCTCGGGGCTAAGGGTGAGATCTCTGCACGGAGACACTCGGTTGCACTAAACAGTGCAGCAGACGGGCTAAACAGCCAGTGTGCCAAAGAAAGACAAATGTCTCACTCAATAATCAATAATCCAAGAATCCAAGCATGTCTCAAATGAGGAGGCTCCTCCATCTTTTATAGTGTTGGTTTCCCTCCAAAACCAAATGTAGCCTCTCTCTCTCCTCCACATCCTCATCCTTATCTGCGCAGAAGCTTGGAGAAGCTTCTAGAGTGTACATAGGCCCCCTCCTCCACGTGGTGTTGGGTCCCCCCTTGACTCCCACTTAAGTCACAACGTTGTGCTACTAGGTGGATGTCTTATTTTATTTAAGTGAGTTTAGACCCTCTTTACTCACTTTTTATTTACTTACAAACTATAGGTGGAAAAATAAACAAAATAGAATATTCCAATTTGCTGTCGCAAATTAGGAATATTACATAATCTTCTGAGAATATAAAGCAGGAAACGATCTTCTTGATCTGCAAGGGAAAATAGACCACTGAACTGATAGTGAAAAATGAAACTTCCTTTAAAAGATTCAAACTCTGATACCCATTTTTTCCACGATGCTTTCTCATTTTCTTGCCAACAAAATTCCTTATCTAATGAAATCCACATCAGTGGAGTCACCAGGTGAATAATAAACAACCAAATTTTATATCTAAATCTTGTTCACCATCAAGAAATAGATCTCAATACCCAGGGAAAAATAGCTTCGTGCCTTCGTCCCCGACAACGGCGCCAAAATATGTTGTATCTTAAGAGACAATCCCTTGGTTGTGAAAGAAATCAGTGGTTAAGACATTTTAAGTGTGTCACATAAATAATTTTATCATGAGGTCTCTATTCTATCCCTCTGGAAACTAATTTCTAAAACCCTTAATGATATGGAATAATAAAAGATTTCACAATTCCATTGACTGCTGATATCTGAATGGAAAAGAAGAACTATAGAGGAAACTCGAAGTCTTATGCTGTAAACACATAATCTATTACTTTTAAGTTTCATAGAGAATTCACAGAGATAGAGGAAACTCAAAGTAATATGTTATAAACACAGAATCTATTACTTTAAAGTTCTAGAGAGAATTTGTGAAGGAAGAGGAGATGGAGTGAAGGAGCGCTCATTAAGGCTATTTAACTCTTACTTACAAACGTAAATCAGAGACCAGTTGCTTCTTTACTTCACTTCATTCAAGGAAGAAACAACATAAAATGACACAAGAAACACGAGTCACCATCAATAGTTGTAGGAAACTTACTGCTTCTTTCATTCACCCACCAAAAAGAAGCACAAAATGTAGTCTCCAAGAGGTCCATAACTCGAACCCTTTCTCTCTTTCTCTCTTCCTTAAATACAAACAAGAGTAGTTTGTAACTGCTCTAGCTTCTTGAAACTCCTAGACTGCCTAAACTGTTAAACTACTTATTACATTGCAATCGAGGACATCAGTGTAGCTTCGATCTTAACAAAGAAAAAAAAATGAAATTGAAATATAATCCTTTTGCTGAATCTGATTTGTTGCTGATGAGTCTCCTTCCATTTTTTTTGTGATATCCTAACAGTTTGCATAAACGCATCTCTACCCGACTCTGCCCATGCTTTTGCGTTTCGAACACTGTCATTATTGTATCTCAAGAAACAATCCCTTGGCTGTGGTAAGGAATCAGTGCTTAAGACATTTTGTAAATGTATGTCACAATTATAATATCAAATGGACTTTGCTTAACACCTTTGGAATCTAATAATTTAATACACTCAATAATCTGATATAATGAAAGCCTTCACAATGCCATAAACTGTTAATATCCGAATGAAATGAAAAGAAGAACTGTAAAGGAAACTTGAAGTGATATGCTGAGAAACAGAATCTATCATTTCAAGTTTCAGAGGAAATTCGTGGAGAGAGAGGAAACTCGAAATAATATGTTGCAAACACAGAATCTATTACTTTAAATTTTCATCAAGATTTTGTGAAGAAAGAAGAGATGAGGTGAAGGAGTGCAAATTAAGGTTGTTTAACTCTTACTCACAGATGTAATTAAGAGACCAGCTGCTACATTACTTCACTTCATTCAAAGAGGAATAAACAAAGAGTGAAACTGGAAAGACATATCAACATCAACAACTGCAGGAGACTTGATCTTCTTTCATTTATTTCTTAGAAAATTCAGTACCAAATTAACAATCCTCCAGAGGTCCAAAACTCGGAACCCATTTTCTTTATTTCTATCTAATTAAATACATCACAGTGGTTCGTAACTCTTGAACTTCTTGAAACTATTCGACTACCTAAACTATTAAGATTACTTTTGCAATTATACCCGAGAAAACAAATTAAAACTGGAAATATTGTTCGTTTTGCTGAATCAGATGTTGCTGATGCGTCCTCCCGAGGTGCTGAGGTATCCTTTCTGGTTATGATACAGTGGCTGCACAGCTCTGTAATGACGCCTTAGTGCCCGAATTGACCTAGCTATCATGCTCCCAATAGGGCCACTATACGCTCTTCTGCCCGACTCTGCCTATGCCCTTGTGCTTCAAACGTTGTCGATCATATCACTTGCTACCCGACTCTGCCTCTTCTCCTTTGATTTGTGTCGGGTCACTTACCTGAGTTTTTCGGTCGCGTTCTGCCTATTTCTTCATAAAATGGCGCATAACCGCATAAGCCCAGACCTGAAATCCTTTAGATTTCATCTTGGAACCACATCGCGTTTGTGCCAACATCACACTTTGCATTTCATTGTCTTTAACTTTTCCTTAGCGTTTATCTTTTAAAACTTGCGATGTGCGCTATGCAATAGGGTCCACCTAGCATCGCACATCGCACTTCGGCGACCTTATCACTTACCTCCCACGGTGATCCTTTAAATCTTGTGATTCGCTATTTGCGATTGGGCCCCACCGCATCGCACATCGCACTTCGGCGATTATAACACTTACCCTTCGCCCTTAACTTGTAAAACTTGCGCTATGCGGTATGCGGGCCAAGGCCACGTCATCTGCCACGTCGTCTGCCACGTCAGCTTGTCACGTTACCTGCCACATCAACTTGCCACGTCGCACTTTGCATTTCGCTGACTTTAACTTTTCACTAACACCTATCTTTTAAAACCTGTGATGTGCGCTATGCGATCGGGTCCCACTTAGCATCGCACGTCACACTTCAGTGACTTTATCACTTACCTCCCGCGCCTAGCCTTTGAAACTTGCGATTTGTTGTTTGTGATTTAATCTCCACCGTCTATCTCACCGCTCCAGTTTTGCGCTTTGATCCCGACCATCCGTTTTTCCCTCTGCGCCTCCTCCAAAACTCTTAAGTGTTTAAGGGAAATGTGCCATTTCTTCGCCCTTGGGAGATTAGTTTGTTTGCTCCACAGTGTAACTCTCCTGAGCTTATCCGATGTTTTGTCACCCTAGTCCCTCCTGAGCTTGCGAATAAGCCCAACTCGACCCACCTTCACATCTCATCACGTAATGTTAATGAACCAATATATAAATCAAAATTCTTGTATGACACAAAACTTTACATTTTCTATCATATATGCTTTTTTGGTGTTTTGAAAAATATTTCAAAGGTAAATGCAAATGAGCCACAACATCTGGCTCCATCGGGGGATAGTTCTTTTTTCCACGGAAGTGCTAAGAACCACAGATTAGTGCCTTATCCATTGGGCATGGAGTCAAATATTGTTTGGTGACATATGAACAATGAGCAATCTGGTATTTACAATGGTGGAATGCTGACTTTTAATGTTGGAAATAATGCTTCAGATACTGCCTATTCACAGGCAGCTATACCGTCTCTCCATCTAGATCTTCCAAAATGAATGTGTTATTTGACCTTGCCTCAGAGATCTTGTATGGACCATACCAGAGAGGGTCAAATTTACCATGCTTTCCCTTTTCTTCTCGTCTGGTGTCCCATCTTAGTACCAAATCTTCTGCTTGAAAGAGAATTTTTTTTAATTTTCTGTCAAATATAGACTTCATCTTTTCCTGATAAGTAATCAAGTTATCCTTGACTTTGTTTTTGTTTTCACTTGATTCAATTATTTTGTTCAATCTTCTTACCAGAGCATTCGGTTCTTCCTGAGCTTCTTGAAGGAAAGAATCACTGGATTGACCAGCTGAGTAGGAAATAGTGCTTGAGTTCCATAAACCAGTTTATAGAGAGACTTCCCAGTAGATCTCTTGGTAGTGACTCGAACTGCCTAGAGGGAAAACTTCAACTTCATATCCCAATCCCTCTGATTCTCGGTGATTGTTTTCTTCAAGATTCTGACCAATGTCTTATTTAAAGACTCTGTCAATCCATTCCCTTGGGGATGATACACTGTGGACTGTGATAAAATTACATTACATGTTTGACAGAAATTGATGAAACGAGCAGAGTTGAATACCTGAGCATTATCAGTCACAATTTTGACTGGACATCCAAATCTGCTGAAAATGTTTTCCTCCAGAAACTTCATCACCACTTGGTCATTCTGCTTCTTAGTGGGTATTGCTTCAACCCATTTTGTAAAATAATCAATGGCAGTCAGAATCCACTTGAACTGTCCGCTTGATGGCTGATTGATCTCTCCAATAAAATCCAATCCCCATTTCCTGAAAGGTTCTTCAATAAATACTGGGATGAGAGGTAATGGAGCAAGTTTTTTCTTTTCAGCAAACAGCTGACACTTTTGACAACTTCTGACCAGTCTATAAACATCTGCAAATACGGTTGGCCAATAGAAGCCTGACTTAAGAATTTTATGAGCAGTGGCCTTCCAACTATAATGTCCTCCGCACAAACTTTCATGATATTGTTTGGTGACTTCAATAGATTCTCCTTTGGTCAAACATAATAGCAAAATACCAGCTGGATATTTCTAGTATAGCTTCGCTTCTACGATAACATAGCTTGAGAGCTCTGTATTTTGTTCTATTCAGTGAAGTTGGACAGGAAAAGAAACACAAGTAATGCACAATATCTTTATACCAATCAGAGCACAAAAATTTGTATTGGATACCTGTTTTGAACTTGCTTTGACCCTCTTCATTTACAGCTCCGTCCACTGGTGCCAACAGATTAATTCCTAAGGCTTGAAAATTTGTCTTTGTCAACAACTTCGCTAACTCCTGTCCCTTGACCAGCTTGGTGGGTATGATGTCCAAATCATACTCTTGGATTTTTTCTATCCACTTCCCCCTTTTTCCTTCAACATCACTTTGGACCAGCACGTGCTTCATAGCAGAATTAGGAACATAAGCAGTTATTTGGGACTGCAACACATAAGTCTCGAAGGCTTCCAGTGCTTTGACCAAAGCATATACTTGTTTCTCCAGAATATTGTATTTGAGCTCAGCATATCTAAGAACTTTGCTGAAAAATGCAACTGGTTGCTCCTTATTGTCTTCATTTTTCTGCAACAACACAACAGCAATAGTAGTGGGGGATGCAAATGAGAATACCTGAAAGGATTTTTGATAGTCTGGGCTAATCAAAACTGGGGCTTCCTGCAGTGCTTCCTTTATTCTAGCAAATGCATCTCTTGCTTCCTTATCCCATTTCACTTCTGCATTTTTCTTCAACATAACTATTATACTTCTCACGATCTCAGCATAATTGGGCACAAACCTCCTCAGAAAGTTTATTTTTCCCAGGAATCTCTAGATATCCTTCTTGCTTCTGGGTAAAGGAATAGTTTGAATTGCTTCCACCCTTGCTGGTTCAATATTTACTCCTTGTTTAGAAACTATGTGACCCAATAATTTATCTTCTTCTAAGGCAAATAAAGATTTCTTGGGATTTAATGACAGACCAAACTTTTTGCACTTTTGAAAAGTTTTTTGCAAATGCTCCAAGTGTTCATCATCTGACCTTGAGAAAACAGTTACATCATCCAGATATATAACTACAAACCTGTCACCAACGAAGGCTATGCCCATGGCCCTCTGAAATGTTGCACCTACGTTCATAAGGCCAAATGGCATCCTTGCGTACATGAAGGTGCCCCAGGGCATCGTGAAAACAGTGTTCTTCTGATCTTCTTTTTCTATCACTACCTAATTATACCCAGAAAATCCATCAACCATAGACAACCTATGAGCTCCTGTCACCTTCTGTAAGACATAATCCATTTTCGGCAAAGGATAATTATCTTTTAGAGATTCTCGGTTCAAGTTCCTAAAGTCTACACAGTATTTTCTCTCCATTCTTGTTTCTTACAAGGACCAGATTAGAAACCCAATCTGAATATCTAAGAGGGACTATAATTTTTGCCTGCAACAATTTCTTCACTTCTTTTTCGATCGGAGCGAACAACAATGGATTGATCTGTCTAAGCTTCTGTCTATGTGGTTTGAGTCCTTCCTTCAATGGAATCTTATGCTGAATAATTATTTTGTCATATGTTTTCAAGTCTTCATACGACCAGGCAAACACATCCATATATTTTTTTAAAAGATCAATGAATCTTTCTTTGTAGTTTTTGGGAACACCTTTGAACAATTTCACTATTTGGGGTTCCTGCTGAGTTCCCAAATTACAATCTTCCATCTCTTCTTCTTGATGTGTTTTCTTTGAACATCATTAGCATCGAATAATCTTTCAAGGGGAACCAACCCTTTGGGGAGCACAATATATTTCAATTGGACTGCTTAAGGTTTCTTATTTCTGCTTTCTGCTCTGTTTGTCCTTCCTCTTCGTCTATCTCAGCATCTTCAAAGTTTCCAATTATGGTCAGGAACTGATTTATTTGTTCATCATCGTCAAACACCTGCCAATGTTTCGGGATAGAAGGTCAATTCCTAATTTCAATCTCATACCTTAACCTTGGATTTATTGGAGGTTTGAAGGTGCTGGCTTCAACTGCTAAATAATCGGCCAATCTATTCTCCTCCCTCAGAATATACTGAAGATTGAATGCTTCAAAATAGTTTTCTATCAGATCCCACACTTCATTCCTATATGACCTCAATCTCAGATGCTCGGTTTGACAATGATTTTTAATCTGCCTTATTATCAATTCAGAGTCACCAAAAATTGAAATACATTGAACTCTCGTATGTTTAGCAACTTGAAGGCTTGAGATTAAGGCCTCATACTCAGCCACATTGTTTGTTGAATCAAGTTCTAGTTTAAAAGAGTAAGGCATGAGGTTACCTTCTGATGATATCAGCAAGAATCCAGCACCTGCGCCCTCCTTGGAGTAGGCACCATCAAAGTAGCACTTCCAAATCTTCCTTGAGTGCAGCTCATTATTTACAACTACTAAAGAGAGTTGCTTCCCTGTGTCTTCTGCAAATTCTGCATCTTCATGCAACATGAAACAAGAAAGGTCTTATGTTTCTTGACTATAAACGGGGGAATTTCCTGCATCTTTCATGGAGGTAGTCTTCACAAACCTTGTTTCCCTGTACAACCTCCTTTCTTCCCCATTAAAACCGGAATGATAGCATAAGTGAAATATAATTTTAGTACACCTCCCAACTTTTCTCCCCAAGACCTTGACAGGAGAATTCCAAATCTGGCTGGGATGTCAACAACCACTACATCCATGACTATACTCTTTGCTGGGATTTGTGCCAACGAAAGTGCTACATCTTTAATTAACCCAACACATTTCACCCTTTTGGAATCAAATGAATATAGATCCCTATAAGGTTTGGTAATCTGCAAGTTAAGTTCCTTCATAACAGACAATGACATGAGATTATGGGACGCTCCTCAGTCCAGCATGCAATTATGTAGAGTATAATCATGAAGCAACAGAGAAATATAGAAGGGTGGAACAGAGGGATCTATTTCTTCTACATGAGGAGCAAAGGTGTCCATTGGCTTTTCTTCTTCTAAGTTCACTGTGTCACTTATGTCTTCCACCTGTGTGAGATTAATAAATTCTGAAATTTCTTTCTTGTAAGATGGTATTTTGGCCAATTCTAGAAGAGGCACTTGAATTTTGACCTTCTCCAACTCTTTTGTCAAATTGAAAGCATGAGTTTGCTTAACGTTCTTTTTAGGTTATTCTTCACTCTTTCTAGAATTTGCTGCTTGTTCGGGTACATGAACAACTCTCTCCAAGATATTAGTTTCAATTGATTTGTTCTAGGAAGATTCACCATATTGCACATTTGTTCTGTTAAGTGAATTTACACGTTGTTTCTTATTACTAACCTGTTTCGTAGGGTCCTTTTGTAGTGGAGTCGACATTGGAGGAGGAATGGAACCTTGTTGTTCACCTTCATTATACTGCACCATAGATCTCTTTCTAGACCTTAAATCATACTTTTTACGTAACTCAACTTGCATGAAATCTGTGAATTTCCTACAGTATTCATCCATTTCATCTTGATCAAAAGAAACTTCAGCTTCAGCATATTCTTCCCTCGCAATTTTCCTCTTCGTCCTTTTCTATTGCATACATAGCAGATACCTGATCCTCGGCCTCCCTTTGGTCATCTTCTGCTAGCTCTCCAGGTGTTGCTTCTATATACAATGGAGTTTGAACCTGGTCTTGATCTCTTCTTTCCCTCTGCAAGATTTGTAGGGGATGTCTTTTGAATTGAGGGTTAAACCCTCTCGGTTTTGTTGTACTTGTCTTTGGGAGTTTTTATTTTCCAATTCCATCTTAGCTAGCTTATTTGTTAGATTTTTTATCACCTTTGTCATATCTTCAATTCTTTGATCTTGTGATGATTCTTCTTTTGCCTTCCCCTTCTCTTGGACTGGTTGTTTCCCTTTCGCCTTTCTAGCTGTAGTCATATTAGCTCCAATTTGTAAAGCATCTGTCTGTATCTGCTCCAAAGTAGGGGCTCTTCTCTCTCTCAATGTAAAGCTAAAATCCGCTTCAAAAGCCCCAAAAAAAACTACCTTTGCTCCTACTAGGGGGGGGGGGTCTTCATCTCTATAGGTAAACTATTGTACGATTTGTTGAATCTTTTTACAAACTCAGAAACTTTTTCATTAGGATTTCTTTTAATTGCATTAAACTCTATCAATGAGTAACCATGATCTCTCTTCTCTCCCCATCTCTGAGTGAATTGAGTTTCTAACTCTTCCCATTCATTTATGGAATCATTTGGTAAATCTTTGAACCATTTCCTAGCCTCTCCACTTAGAGATTTCACAAATAGTATCATCACAACATCAAGACGTTCTACATTTAAATTCTCAGCAAAAGTGAAAAACAAGGGTAAATGTTGTTCTGCAGTTACTTCATCTTCTCTAGTGAAATGAGGAAGTAATTTGAGGTATTCTTGAGGCATGGCATTCATTGGTTGCGGAAGATTTAGTGGTGCATATCTATCCATTAAGAAAGATGGTGCTGCCATACTAACAACTTGGTTAACTGCTCCTTGGGTGGTTGAGGTTGATGAACCTACTGTGAAAGTGAACGAAGGTGGAGGCAAAACTGATATGGGGATGGGTTGATGGACAATAGAAGAGGGACCAACAACTATATTTGGTTGAGCTTGAGTGGAGGTAAAAGAAACAGACTCGAAATAATGTTCTTCTAACTGAGTGTAATATTCCGGATAGAAATGAACAACAATATAAAGCACATAAACAAGAAACTGCAGCAATTAGAGAGACATCACATGAACAAAACACAATATGGAGAATGCTGAGCCATTTTATTAAATACTGAAAGATAAAATGAGTACAAAGGTGATCAGAATGACGGCACCTTGGCTTGCACTAGGCAAGCGTAGAAATACTCTCAGAATATATCATGGAATGGCTTCTCCCTCAATGACAGCGTAATCTCCAAGCTGCTAGTGCTGCTGTTGTGCTGCTACTACTGCTGAAATAAACTGAATCTTTGGGGCTGCTCCCCACCTCAGAAAATTATGTAACTTTGGGAATGGCCTCTCCACCCAATACCCAGAAAATCCCAAAAAGCTTTTTGCAAATGGCTGACCTCCGAAAATGACCTCCCTTGAGGTACCACGTTGTCCCAATGATAAACGCTAGCCCTGAATGATCTGCTGCAAAAGACGGCGTCCAACTCTACCAAAATGATGGAATAGAGAAGGGCTGACCCCTTTCCAACTCTCCCGGGCTGAATCCCCTGATAAACCCTCAATCTGGAATCTCCTCCTCCAAATACTGCGTCCTCCCTCTCACTGAATGTGATGTCTTTGCAAGTGAACAATCCCAACTGTGGCTGCTCCAACTCTCTCCGGCAAAACAAGGATAGAACTCCTCACCCGAGCAGACACTTGAAGTCCCTCGGGGCCTGAGGTTGGGATCTCCGCACGGAAACACCCTGTGCGTTGAACAACACTTGCAGACTTTGCTCAACAGCAAAAGTGTGCTCAATGTCAAAAGACAAATATCATAGATTCATAATCAGAATGAGAGAATGAGGAGCCTCTTCCCCTTTTTATGCTTTGAGAGCCTTGCTCTCACCTGGGCCCCACCAAACTGCGCTGTCCCTCTTGGCCCACGCTGTCCTCTCTCACTGTGCTGTCATGGGCCCACGCTGCCACTTCGTCCTCCTTGGCCCCACGCTGCCAAATAATTATATGCTCAACTGACTTTAGGGAATGTTTATTTCCAAGTGCAGGTTGTGTGTCTCATCACCCACTTTATTAACTGAATTAACTTTGAAAAAGCAAAATTGGCCAAAATTAATATTACCAATTAGATGCTGCTAATTAGGGATATTACACTAAGGTTCTTGAAAATAAATGGGTGTGGAAGGAGTATCTTGTTCCAAGAAAGGGAGTTCCTTGGAAATATCTTCAAACAAAGGGTTATGAGAACTGCTACCAGGAGCAAGCAATGCAAGATTAGGTATTGAAGGAGTTTCGGGTTTCTGAGCCTTTTTAGAAACCAATCTTTCTCGATCTAGCAAAGCAAGGACTATCTTCTGTGAGGTATCTGACCTCGTGTGAGACCTTTTGAAAGCCAAAATTTTGAAAATAACAAACACAGCCGAATATTTCCTCCTCATTGAACAACCAGAGGAAATAATGTGAAAAACCCAGGGAAAATAAACTTCATTCCTTCACCCCCGGCAACGGTGCCGGAAAATGTTGTATCTCAAGAAAAAATCCCTTGGCTGTGGTAAGGAATCAGTGCTTAAGACATTTTGTAAATGTATGTCACAATTATAATATCAAATGGCCCCTACTTAACACCTTTGGAATCTAATTATTTAACAGTATAATCTGATATAATGAAAGCCTTCATGATGCCATAAACTGTTGATATCCGAATGAAATGAAAAGAAGAACTATAAAGGAAACTTGAAGTGATATGCTGAGAAACAGAATCTATCACTTTTAAGTTTCAGAGGAAATTCATAGAGAGAGAGGAAACTCAAAATAATATGTTGCAAACACAGAATCTATTACTTTAAAGTTTCATCAGGATTTTGTGAAGAAAGAAGAGATGAGGTGAAGCAGTGCAAATTAAGGTTGTTTAACTCTTACTCACAGATGTAATTAAGAGATCGGCTGCTACATTACTTCACTTCATTCAAAGAGGAATAAACACAGAGAGAAACTGGAAAGACATATCAATATCAACAACTGCAGGAAACTTGATATTCTTTCATTTATTTCTCAGAAAATTCAGTACTAAATTAACAATCCTCCAGAGGTCCAAAACTCCGAACCCCTTTTCTTTATTTCTATCTACTTAAATACATCACAGTGGTTCGTAACTCCTGAACTTCTTGAAACTATTCGACTACCTAAACTGTTAAGATTACTTCTTCAATTATACTTGAGAAAACAAATTAAAATTGGAAATATTGTTCGTTTTGTTGAATCTGATGTTGCTGATGCGTCCCCCCGAAGTTCCGATGTGTCCTTTCTGGTTATGATGCAGCGGCTGCATAGCTTTGTAATGACGTCTCAGTGCCCAACTTGACCTAACTATCATGCTCCCAATAGGGCCACTATACGCTCTTCTGCCTGAATCTGCCTATGCCCCTGTGCTTCAATCACTGTCGATCATATCACCTGCTACCCGACTCTGCCTCTTCTCCTTTAATTTGTGTTGGGTCACTTACCCAAGTTTTTCTGCCACGTTATGCCTATTTCTTCATAAAATGGCGCATAACCGTATAAGCCTGGCCTTGAAATCCTTTAGATTTCATCTTGGAACCACATCGCATTCGTGCCAACATCGCACTTTGCATTTCCCCGTCTTTAACTTTTCCTTAGCGTTTATCTTTTAAAACTTGGATGTGCGCTATGCGATTGGGTCCCACCTGGCATCGCACATCGCACTTCGGCGACCTTATCACTTACCTCCCGCGATGATCCTTTAAAACTTGCGATTCGCGATTTGCGATCGGGCTCCACTGCATCGCACATCGCACTTCGGCAATTATAACACTTACCCTTCGCCCTTAACTTTTAAAACTTGCATTGTGCGGTATGCAGGCTAGGGCCACGTCATTTGCCATGTTGTCTGCCATGTCAGCTTGCCACGTCCCCTGCCACGTCATCATGCCATGTCGCACTTCGCATTTCGCCGACTTTAACTTTTCCTTAACACTTATCTTTTAAAACCTGTGATGTGCGCTATGCGATCGGGTCACACCTGGCATCGTACGTCGCACTTCGGCGACGTTATCACTTACCTCCCGCACTTATCATTTGAAACTTGCGATTTGCGGTTTGCGATTTAATCTCTGCCGTCTATCTCTCCGCTCCAGTTCTGCGCTTTGATCTCGACCATCCATTTTTCCCCTTGCGCCTCCTCCAAAACTCTTAAGTGTTTAAGGGAAATGCACCCTTTCTCTGCCCTCGGGAAATTAGTTTGTTTTCTCCACAGTGTAACCCTCCTGAGCTTATCTGGTGTTCTGCCGCGCTGGTCCCTCCTGAGCTTGCGAATGAGCCCGAATCGACCCACCTTCACATCTCATCATGTAATGTTAATGTACCAATATATAAATCAAAATTCTTCTATGACACACAAAACTTTACATTTTCTATCATATATGCTTTTTTGGTGTTCTGAAAAATATTTCAAAGGTAAAATGCAAATGAGCCACAATAGTCAGCATGTCACCTACCACCCGACTCTGCCTCTTCCGCTCATGCCCGCAGCGTTTAGTATTTGATTAATGAACTGCCGCAAACACATACCACTGTTCTGCACGTAGCGTTGGGTCTTTTCTTACCTGAGTCTGCCCTGCGTTCAAACTTTCCTTTGTAACTGCCGTAAGACTAGACTTTAAAAGATATTCCATTACCTTTGAAAAACTATATCGCGTCCGCTTCTTCGTCGCATTTCAACATTCCAACGTTCTACGTTATAATCCGCTTTTGCCCTTCGATGCGATTTTTACAAAGGAAAAGCCCATGTACCCGGACTTAAAAAACTTTAGACTTTAGCGATAACTTCCATCGTATCCGCTTCGTTATCGCATTTCGCATTTCGAATTTCGGCATTCATAACATATTCATGAGCGCCATTCCTCCTGAGCTTGCGATGTGCAAGAGTGTCCCATGGCTGTACTTTAAATAATTTAGATTCGAGCTTCGAACTATATCACATGCAGTCCTCGTATCGCATTTCGCATTTCGACATTTATAACATATTCCTTAGCGCCATTCCTCCTGAGCTTTGTGATTGCGATTTGCGATATGCGATCAAGCCTTCCTCATGCGATTGCAATTAAGCCTCCGAACACTATTCTGCACGTATATTTTCACGACTCGACCCTGACCTGTGTGCAATGTTCTGAACACATCAACCGGCCTGACTCTTGAACTGTTCTGCATGTGAAGAAGCCCGACTTGACCCTCGTTGCATGCTTTTCTTCTTTGCTGCTCCTTTGGCTTAGATTACTCCTCCAATGTTGTTGCTTCCCTGATTTTGGTTCTAGTGCACATGTGATGATAAGTCCTCGTTGAGCTTGTGGTTATCCTTTTGAGCATGTTGCAGGTCTTCTTGAAATTTTAACAACTGTTCCTCAACAACCTTGAATTGCTAAGAACCTCTCGACTTTTAGTTGAGTCAAATTATGCTACAACAACGGGAATACGAGAATGTTTCTCGAGCTACCAAGAGGAAAATATGAATTTTCAAATTACCATGGGAAATAAGGCTAAATTTACTCTTGTTGGAAGAGGTACTATAGTTTTTCAAATAGAAGCAAAAGATTGGCTTCGAGCTACCAATGTGCTGCATGTTCCTGGATTGGGGATGAACTTGATTTCTGTATCTCAGTTACAAAACAAGGGCTATGATGTATACTCCATTGGAAAGAAAGTATATGTCAAACAACCGAGTTGGAAGAAGAAGGCCCAAATTGGGGTTAGAAGCAACAGACTGTATAAGTTGCAGTTAGAATCTCCAATGGCACTGATAGGCAGTCATGATGAAAAAGATTTGAATGAACTATGGCACGAAAGGATGTGGCACTTACACCATGGGGCTCTAAGAATTCTTGAGGAAATCGTCATAGGAGTTCCAAAATTAAGCACCAAACGAGATGATGTCTGCAGAGGGTGAATAATAGGCAAGTACGCCAAAGCGACTTATTCTAGAACTAACAATAGGGAAAAGAGTGTTTTGGGATTAATACACTCAGATATCTGCAAACCTATGTCCACAAGAGCTCTTAGTGGTGCTGAATATTTCGTCACCTTCATTGATAACCATTCTAGTAAGACTTGGATCTACTTTCTAAAGACCAAGAATGAGGTCTTTGATCGATTCAAAGAGTTTAAGGCTCTAGTTGAGAATTTGTCAGGGAAGAGGATAAAAGTGTTGCGTTCAGAAAATGGTGGATAATATATTGATAAAAACTTCCCTGAGTTTTGCGCAAGGGAAGGCATCAAAAGATAATGGATCGCTCCATATAATCCATATCAGAATGGGGTTGCAAAGAGGAAAAATAAAACTATTGTTGAAGCAGTGAGGGAAATGTTGTATGATCAGGATATGCCCAATTTTCTATGGGTAGAAGCATGCAACACAACTGTGTATGTTCAGAACAGGATTCCTCACAAGGCACTAGGTAAGATTACACTGGAGAGTGTCTTCACTCGCGGAAAGACATAAGTGAGTCATTTTAGGATCTTTGGGAGTTTGGCATACTACCATGTACCCAAAGAAAAGAGAAATAAGTTGGATCAAACTGCAAAAAAAGGATATTTGGTGGGATATAGAGAGAATGCTAAAGCATATAGAATCTACATTCCTGGCAGTAGGAAAGTAGTAGTATAATGGGATGTAAAGTTCATGGAGGACAGAGCTCTTAGGAAATCCCGAGAAATGTCTTCTGAAAAGAAGTTAAAGGATGATCCATTGGTTCAGCCACTTCAACTAGTCGAAACCAGAACCAATGCTTCTTCAAGGCATAAGAATCTAGAAGTATCACCGTGAGAAGATTCGCAGGAGGAGGAAGAAGATCCACCCACTACCAGTGGAAGAAAGAGCCGGGAATTACAACAGATACTAAGTGATGCAGAGGAGTTCATTGGAGCTCCTAGAACTGAGAAAAGGCAGCGTAGACAAGCGGACAGATACTAAGCTTTGGTAGCTCAAGTTGGAGAACCCTCTAGTTTTCAAGAGGCAGTTCAACATCAAGTGTGGGTAAATGTTATGGTGGAGGAATATAGTGTCATTATGACCAATGATGTCTGGGAAGTGGTACCTAGACCTAAGGACAGATCAGTTGTAGGTTCAAAATGGATCTACAAGATCAAGTATGTTGTATATAGCACCGTGGAAAAGTACAAAGCCAGGTTCCTGGCTAAGGGTTATGCTCAAAAGGAAGGAATAGACTACGAAGAAACCTTCACCCCAGTAGCCAGGTATACTTCTATCAGATCCGTGATATCCCTTGCAGCGCAGATTGGGTGGGAGATTCACCAGATCGATGTCAATACTGCTTTCTTGAATGGGATGATAAAAGAAGAAGTGTACATTGAACAACCAGAGGGCTTTGAGACACATGAGAAGAAAACTCATGTATCCAGGACGAAGAAAGCCTTGTATGGGCTTCAGCAAGCCCCTAGAGCTTGGCATGGTTGGATTGATGGTTACTTACAAAAGATGGGATTTGTCAAGAGTGGTGCAAATCCCAATCTCTACTATCTGATAGTAGAAAATGAGCCTCTAATACTGGTATTATATGTAGATGACTTGTTTCTAATAGGTTCATCTAGGCTCATCAAGGATTGTAAGGAGAACCTGGCAGCAAAATTCGACATGAAGGAATTGGGGCTTATGTATTATTTCCTCGGGTTGGAAGTATGGCAACAGAAGGATGAAATCTTCCTTGGACAAGGGAGATATGCTACAGAAATTCTGAAGAGATTCAGTATGCAATATTGTAGACCCATGGCTACTCCAATGATTACCAACTAGAAAAATATTGATGCGTTTGACGACAAAGAAGTAGACCCCACCTTGTACAGACAGCTCATAGGATCTCTTATGTATCTGGTCAACACCAGGCTAGACATTTGCTATGCGGTCAACACCCTCACTCAGTTCATGGTGGAACCAAAGAGGGCACATTGGGTAGCAGCCAAGCATGTTCTCAGACATATTCGGGGAACAGTCCAGCATGGATTAAAGTACATCCGAGGCAATGACATCAGACTAAGTGGATTCATTGACGCAGATTGGGCAGGAAGTTCAATAGACTAGAAAAGTACCTCGGGGTACTGTTTTAGTATTGGATTAGGAATGACCTCTTGGTGCAGCAGGAAACAAAAATCCGTAGCACTGATCTCAGCTAAAGAAAATATATGGCAGCAAGCACAACTTCGTGTGAAGCCATATGGCTTAGAAATCTATTTGTCAATCTATTTCAGAGGAAATATGGAAGCGACTAGTATTATGTGCGATAATCAGAGTTGTATCAAGCTCTTTGAGAATCTAGTTTTTCATGATCAGTAGAAGTACATTGACATCCAGTGTCACTTTTTTAGAGGCTATGTCCAACGGGGAGAAGTACAGTTATAATACACTCCTATAGGAGAACAGGTAGCAGACATTCTCACCAAGGCCTTTGGGAGAACAAAGTTTGTTTATTTTAGGGAGAAGATGGTTGAGAATCCGTTTCAGTAGAAGCGGATAATGTATCACTTGAGAGGGAGTTGTAGTACAAATGCAGCAGCAACAGTGGCAGTGTTGTGGGCAGCAGTACAGATAGTAGCAGCGCAGCAGATGAGGGGCAGTAAACCGAGCATCAGCAGCGCAGAGGACCGATGCCATGGATTAGGGTGATGCTTCTAGTGGGAAGTATTGCTATTCCTCGCTAAGAGGGA